>CM062818.1:408348216-408723216 GCA_031772625.1 Pinus tabuliformis | reverse complement strand
TGATTTGGATGTAGTGGACTGTGTTTCTCCCTTTTTCCTGTATGTGGGGTGATCTTCTCTCTCTAGCCTGTATGTTGGCTAGGTTATGCACTACCTTGGTTGGGATACCAATAGTGTCATCCTTGGTTGTGCCAACGTTGGTGCGAATTGTTGAGGTTGTGTTTGCTACATCTGTATAGGCCTGAAGCTTGAGATCACTTCTACTGATGACACTTGTGACAATGATGTATATCCCCTCTGATTGGACAATTTGTACAAATCCATCATGCCTTTCCATTCCTTTTCAGAAGGGATGTCACACAACTGTGCATCTAGAATTTTACCTTCCAATATTGTGATTGCTTCATAGTTCACTTTGCCTAGCCCTTTGAAGATGTTCTTTAACATGAACAACCCTTCAAAATAATCTTCATATAAATTCACAATATCTTTCCCCTATAGTGGATGATCCTCCTTGCCAAAACCTTTTTGATCTTCCTTAATATCATTGAGGCTCTTCATGAGTAATTATTTGGAATATACATCTCCATTCCCATCAAAGAGGAATTTATTCTTGAATATATTTTCACATTGGTTCTTAAAACCCTGAACTTCATTTAATAGTGCCTATACTTTGTTTTCTACCAGTGCTACCAATTTCTACTTTCTCTTTGTATGGTTGGATCTCTCAACCCACTTTTATCTGTCAATATTTTCCTTGACCACATTTTCCTTGGGAATATGGTTAAGGAAATTTATGATCACTCTGGCCTTGTTAGGGAAGTCTCTAATAACATTCTTGATTGCAGTCATTTCCTTGCAAGCCATTCTGACAAGTTCTATGTTCTCTTGAACCAACTCCAGTTGACCCCAATGTTTGTCCACTACCTTCATGATCTTATCCCATATAACTCTTCAAGCAACCGTGAAAGAATATTTTCTTGGATGATTTCTCCTCAAAATTTCTAATTCAACATCAATTTTCTAACCATATTCCTGTGGCCAATACATCTCCATCTTGGTGCTCTCAAGTTCTTCTTCCTTCACTTTTAGTTCTAGCTACCGACTTGAGAGTAGAGCTTGTAGTTTATTTGCATCCTATAACATTGTCAACGATTCCCCCTTCTTAATTAGCACATTCAGGACCTGTTGAGGCTGCATGGTCTCATTTTTATTCTCTTTCATTCCTTGGACCTATGCCTCTAGTAGCACAATTTAGTTCTTGTATTCCTTATTATATGTGAGCACCTCATGCTGCTTAACCTTATGTCTTGGCTTTCTTTTTCTACCACTACAAACTCAATTGTTTTCCTAAAATATATTATTATATTGCTTAAAATACCTATGGAACGTGGCAAGGAATGTGTTTTTTTCCTCTAGAGTTTTAATCTTTATCTTTCCAACCCTGTAAACCATCGTTTCATATTTCAATTAATTATAGGAATTAGTATACAAATGTTACAAATTTTTGGCTGTAACATTTGTCTGATGCATCTGTCTATGCACCATGTGGGTCACTTGCATGTTCAACTCCATGAGATTAGTATATTAAATATGATCCGCGAGCAAGGAAAATTGATGCGCTTGGTAGTCTAACATGGACCTTTCTGTCTCCACTTTGGATTGCAGCACTGCCAACTTGAAAATTCCTTTTTCATAATCCAATGTGCTCTTAAGCTACATGGGAGGAAGTGGTTGATTCTCCACTATTCTGATGTCTCTCTTCCTCTCCTTAGAGGCTCTCTTGGCTATTTAATGGAATTTTTCTAATACTAGGATGTTCCTAGGCTTGGGCACCTCTCCTTACTCTGTTTCCTTTGATCTTGACATGGTAGAGGGAAAGGTATCCATGGTAAATTCTAATTTTAATGGAGTTTCCAACTAATTTTTGTATAGTATTAGAGCTTGTGACTTTGTCTCATCATAATCTTCATCATCATCATCTCTTTTTGCTTTACCTTCCCTAGCATTCTTGGATCTGGGCTCCTCTCCTTCATCAACCTCCATGAGTTCTGAAGTGCTTCATTTATTGCCAAAGAGGTGATAAAAGTATGACTCAGCTAGATGTATGATGGCCATGAATTCTTCCAAGGTATATTTGTTAGAAAAATATTCTACTATGGGATTTGGATCATGATTTTGGTTTTCTCGATCCTTATCTTTCCTTAGTTCATAGATGATATTGTGGGGATCATATTTCCAGGCTTTGACTTGTGGGAAATTGAAGCCCTCCAATATATTTTCCATGACTTTCAAGGTATTCCTTGAATTAACACAAAATGGTCCCACCTTCTGAGGAAGGTGGAAAGTGACTGCTTCTTTCCTTGAAGTGAAATTCATGTTGTTACTACCAAATATTATCTAATGTACTACAATGTGAGAATGCGAGTGATAAAGAATGCATGCAGTTGGTATGGTTTGCCTTTGAACCCATATATTCTAATGATTGTGTACTCTTTGAAGAGGTACCAATCACCAACTATAGTATGCAAGGTAAACTGTAGCTTTTCACTTCAGGAAGGAGGGACTCTAGGCAACAGTTGACCTACATGCAAAAGAGTGTACACAACTGACTTAAAAGAGGAGATTTAATTGAAGAAACCATAGTTGTTTTCAATTTCTCTAACCATTGGAAGCCATTCATAAACCAACAATAAAATATTACATTCATCTCCCATTTTGGGTTTCAGGTGCTCCAGGTAAGAGTATTGTTGATGGATGAATAAGTGGACTAGATAGGCTTGGTGGAAAAAGGAATTTCCTTTAATACCCATGTAACAAGTCATAAAAATATCCAAGATACTCTTCATTAATTTTAATAATTTCTACATAAATTAAAGCAAACAATCACACCGATTCAAGATTTACTTTAATTAACAATCCCATTTCAACTTCATACCAAACCAGGTTTACAACATAATTTTCCATGAAAAATACTTGAAATTGTATTAATATGGTGCAAAACTCAAAATACAAAGATGGGTTCTTAGAATTACATGATAAAGAAGAACTAACAACCCAAAACTCACTTCAGAATTCCTACTTAGACAACTTCAAAAGTCCCAACAAATTATGGAAAGAATTTGACAGAGTTTTCCCTACACCAAAATACTTTCCCCTCAATTACATAAAAACAAGGCCTATATATAGGTGTGCTATGAAACCAGCTCATAAAAATATAGAAAAGAGAGATAAACTACTTAGAATTCATCCTATTTGAGGGGGAAGCCTCCTTTACCTTACAAAAATTAACAATTCTTGGATGATACAAATGAAAAGACCACCTTTCTATATATATTAGTTTAAGGGGTCATAATATAATCAGAGCCAACATAACAATAATAATATAAGGGAAATAATAACAATAGTGGGCTTCTATGGGGCACAATAATAACAATATGGGGACTAAGTGGGCACAACAATATAATAAGGGGGTTGTACTAATAACAATAAGGGGTTACACTAGTAGTATAGGGACCTAACATGCCCCTCTCCTTTAAAAAGTGTTCTCCTCAACGCTTCAATAGTTCTTGATGCTTCCGTATAAAATTCTTGTCCTCCCATGTGGAATATTCAACGGGTAAGTTCTTCCACTTGATGAGATAGTCTGAAATTGATCGATTTTGTAGCTGTTGGGTTCATGTTTCTGTGACTGCTCCAGGTTCCACTATGATTTTTCCTTCCTCGTCAAGTTCTAGAAATATTGTTTGAACTGGGATCTTCTGCAACTTTTGAATGAGTGGCCACACTTCATCATCCTTCTTCCATTCATCCCTTGCTTCGTTTATCCAATCTGGCTGGATAATAGAAATAACACAAAACAATGCTTCCACATCCTCATCCTTTCTTGAGAGTGCATTTGCAAAAACATTTTGCTTCCCTTTTTTGTAGATGATTTCAAAGTCATGACCCAATATATTTGTGACCCTTTTTTCCTTTTCTTTTGAAGATAATCTTTGTTCTAAAAAGTATTTAAGACTATCATGATCCGTTTTTACCTTGAAGTGTCTTCCCATAGGTAAGGTCGCCATTCCTTAAGTGCCTGTAGCATTGCCAACATTTCCTTTTCATAAATAGCTTACTTGAGGGACATTTGTTTGTATGGATGTAGCCATAAAAATTCCCAATCACCTACATCAAAAAATCTTTCACTGTGATGTTGATCTGCGTGTTGTTTCATTCAATTCTGCACCAAATTGACGTTATCCTTTAAAAGTTGGTGAACTTGTTGTTGATGCTCGATGTGATCTTTCAATGCTTGAACCTTTGCTTCTTGATATGTCCTTCTAACTTGAGAGTTTGAGGAATGGTAATTTATTCCAATGCATTACAAGATATGGCTTTTCCTAGCACTAAACCACTAGTGGTATTCAAAAACTCTTCTAGCAGCCTTGAAAGCATATTTTCTTAGATGCTTTCTCCTCAAGACTTCTAATTCAACATCAATTTTCTCACCATATTCCTGTGGCTGATACATCTCCATCTTGGTGCTCTGAATCTTGTTTTCCTTTTCTTTTAGTTCTAGCTCTTGACTTAAGAGAAGATTTTGTAGCTTCATTTCATCCTCGGACATTGTGAAGGATTCCACCTACTCAATTAGCACATCCGGGGTTTGTTGAGACTGTAGGGTCTCATTTATATTCTCTTTAATTTGTTTGAATTGTGTTTCTAGTATCACAATTCAGTGCTTGTATTCCTTATTATTTGTGAGAACCTCATGCAACTTGACCTTCAAGTCTTGGATTTCTTTTTCTACCACTGCCAACTCAATTGTTTTCATAGGATGTGCATCTAGAATATTGAACTATTTTTTCATTAAGTCTATCTTCCCATTTGTTTCCTCAAATATATCCTTATATTTCTTAAAATATCTAGGGAACGTGGCAAGATGTGTGACTTTTTCCTCTAGGGCTTTAATCTTTATCTTCCTGGTCTTGCAAATTGTCCTTTCATATTTCAATTAATTACTAGACTTGGTATACAGATATTACAACTTTTTGGTCATAAAATTTTTCTAGTGTATATATTTATGGACCATTGGGTCACTTGCATGTTCATTTCCATGAGATCAATATATGGAATATGATACACAAGCAAGGAAAATTGATGCACTTGTTAACCTAACATGGACCTTGCTGTCTCCACTTTCGATTGCAACACTACTAGCTTCAAAATGCCTTTTTCATATTTTAATGCACTCTTAAGTTGCATGGGAGGAAGTGGCCGATTCTCCACTATTCTAATATCTCTCTTCCTCTCCTTAGAGGCTTGCTTGGATATTTCTATGAATTTTTCTACTACTAGCATGTGCCTAGGCTTGAAAACCTCTCCTGATTCCGTTGACTTTGATCCTGACATGGGAGATGGAAAGGTCTCCATGGTAAATTCCATTTTTGATGAGTTGTGATCCTCTCCTTCATCAACCTCCATGGGTTATGAAGTGCCTTATTTCTTGCCAGAGAGGTGAGAAAATTATGGCTCAAATGGATGTAAGATGGCCATGACTTCTTCCCAAGTAGATTTGTTATCACAATCTTCTACTGTGGGATTTGGATCATGCTTGTGGTTTTCTCGATCCTTTTCTTTCCTTAATTCATAAAATGATATTATGGGGATCATATTTCTAGGGTCCAGCTTGTGGTAAGTTGAATCCCTCTAATATATTTTCCACGAGTTCCAAGGCATTCCTTGAATTAACACAAAATGGTCCCACCTTGTGAGGAAGGTGGAAAGTGACTGCTACTTTCCTTGAAGTGAAATGCACATTGTCATTGCCAAATATCTATCTAATGTACTCCAATGAAAAAATGTGAGGAGTTAAGAATGTAGCTAGTTGGTATGGTTGGATTTCAACCCATATATTCTAATGATTGTGTACCCTTTGAAGAGGTACCAATCACCAACTTTAGTATCCAAGGTAAACTGTAGCTTTTCCTTGAGGAAAGGAGGGAATCTAGGAAACAATTGACCATGCAGAAGAGTGTACACTACTGACATAAAAGAGGATATGTAATTGAAGAAACCTTATTTGTTTTCA
Source organism: Pinus tabuliformis (assembly GCA_031772625.1). NCBI lineage: Eukaryota > Viridiplantae > Streptophyta > Pinopsida > Pinales > Pinaceae > Pinus > Pinus tabuliformis. The sequence continues at coordinate 408,717,200 of CM062818.1, read as the reverse complement.
CATTTTATAACCATTGGAATCCATTCATAACCAAAAACAAAACATTGTGTTCATCTACCATTTTGGGTTTCGGGTGCTCTAGGTAAGAGTATTATTGATGGATGAATAAGTGGACTAGATAGTATTAGTTGTGAAAGGACTTTCCTTCTCCAAACTCTGTCATCTGGGAATGAATTTCATCAAATACAAATTGTAGAAAATCAAATTTGGTGCAGGCCTTGGTGGTGGGATGACAGAAGGAGACTAGGAGACCTAAAATTGTCTCAGTTATATAGACATTAGTATCCAAACAAATAATTTGAGCAACCATGGAGAAATACAACTTTGACATGGAATAAAAAGATGTGATGTGGTTGGTAGGATGATCGTAGGGAGGAACCACTCCTTATTTGACATAACTTTCAACCATTTGTTTTTGGACCTTTGGTGCAAGAGTGTTCCATTTTTATTTAGTTTTCTCTTTATTCAATTTTTACAACTCAGGCCTATTGGGAAATGACGATATGTTTGCAATAGAATATGGTGTTGTTTGGATTATTTCTTTACCTTCATAAGATGAGACAATAACTCTCTTGTCTGGAAAGTACCTGCTTGTGGGACATTGACAAACACTTGTGGAACAATGACAAAGACTGAATTTGATGCATACAGATTATTAATGTCTCCTATTACTTCCCTAGTGCTTTGCACTATTTGAATAACTACCTTCATATCATAGGTGGTTATCATTAGATCTCGAACATCTGCATCTCCACCATAAAAATCTAGTTCTTTGGTCTTTCCTTTCATTTAGACATCAATAGAACTCTTGGGTGATGAAGTGACCATTAGAACAAGGAAACTTGTTGAGAATGACTAGCGAATTGAAGAGGGAGAAAAGGAGAAAGGGATATTATCAAGGATTAAAAGCTAATGAGGATGTGCCACATGGTAGAAAGAGATTGGCTAGTAGAGTGGAGGGAGAATATTTTGAATTTTATGAACAATGGACAGGTTTGTGTGTGCTAATGATTCAACTAAGGGTTGCTAGGAAAAATTGAGATAGAATTTAGTAGAATTTTAGGTAAATTGGAATTATTCATGAACTTAGGAGGTTAATTTGACAAATGAGAGGCTTTATTTTCCAAAATAGAATATTTTAAGAAAAGTGCATGTATTTCATTGGGAAAAGTATAGGGTTTTAATTGAGAGCTCAAATTTTGGAAAATTTAGGACAAGTAAGGCTTGGACAAGACAAATTCATGAAAAAGGTGCAAATTGGTGGTTTGGAGTCATGAATTTGGCCTCAAATAACTAGGAAATGAGTAAATAGGCTCGACAAGTGCACATGGTGAGCTGTAGAAAATGACAAATGAATGGGTCCATTGGCCTTTTATATAAAAAAAATTAGCTTTGACATGTGGTAGAGTTAGATTGGGAAAAATTTAGATGATGTCATGCTAATATCATGATGATATTAGCATGACATGGGCCATGCCACATGGGAGGCTGACATGGCGAGGTGCTTGGCAGATGGGCTTGACATGGCTCAGGGATGTGGCAGGCAGGGACAACATGGGAGGCCTATGTGGATGGGCATGTCGCTCCCCTTCACATGGTTTTGAAATGCGCTAGTGAAAATCATAGACTAGTGTGAGAGGCACGACGGGATGCCACATGTGCCCTTCTGTACCCCTTTGTCAAGTTCAAAATCATGCCAATTTGTGGTGTAGAGTGCCTAGGGCCATCAGATTGTTGGGCACATCTACTATTGGATCTTAGTGAGATGCAAGTCCTCTGGCGCTCATGCCCATGATGTCATGTGCTTGTGGCACCATACTGACGCTCACCTACTGATGCCTTACTGACAATGTTTTGTGCCTTAGATAATTTGAAATTGATACCTTTCAACTTTCTTTCCAACAACTTCATCTTGAAAATCCTTAGACCCTAAAAACTCCTTCTTTCACCCTAAGAGGTGTTGGAGAGAATTATTTTATGGTTGTACATTCTAGCACCAACACCTTCAATGACATGGAAGAATTTATAGAGCATGAGGCAAACAAGGAGGATTTAAATATGCTACTTGATACACCATGAAAGTATGTTTTTATGAATATGGCCACTTTGTATCAACTTATTTATGTAATGGTTTGGAAAATTATTGCAAGTCAGTTCCATGTGGTTACCCATAGTGCATAGAACTATACTATGTTTCTCACCATGACAACAAAGATGTGGGGTGCTAGTGTTAGTCAAGGATCAATCTTCTCAACAACTAGTGCAACAACAAGAAAATGGAATTACATTACAACAAGTTGATGGCACAATCCTTCTTTAGTAGCCCAGACAAGATTTTGTGATTTTGCAAAAATAATAACACTAACAACAGTCACCTTAGAATTTCTAACAACAATATCTATTTCTACAAGCACATTAGAAGTTTTGATCAAAACATGCTTGGGAACCTCATGATTTCCCATTTTCCATGTTGTAAATATGATTTGTGTCGTAATTATGAAAATGGAGAAATACCAAAAAATCATGTAAAAATCAATAAGAATATTAAAGTCACTAGGAGTTGAATAGGTCATGAGGTAGTTGAATAACCATGGGGAAGGTGAAGAGTCACCTACCCATTTGTATAAATATACCCTCATTACTATAACAGAGGGGTTTTTATCACTTGAGGCTTTTAGCATTTAGGTGGTTGTTAGCAAATATGTAGCTTTGAGCACTCTTACTCTTGGTATTTTGAAGATTGAGTTTTAGTGAGGCTAGGGGAATTATTTGGAAATGATATGAGAAACTTGCCTTCCACTATTTGATTTTTATGGACTTGTGGTACATGTACTTCATATTTCAACATTATAATTAAGAATCTCTCTACTCTTGGGAGGATTCTTGTGCACTTCTGTGATGGTGGTAATGGCTTTAACATGAGTTATATGCTGATGAAATAATTTGTGGCTTATGACTCATATTATTTCTAATGGATCTCTGATCTTTCATTCCGCACATTACACTAGTTCTTAGTTGTGAACTACTTTGCACTTAGTTTCTAGTGCTCTTTTTCTCTTGTATGTCTTATATGGATTGAGCTAACTAACTCCTCTTGACATGTACTTGTTCTCATTGTTTTCTATCATATTCTTGTGCTTTATATTTCAAGTTTATCATTCATGAGATGATTCATATTCACAATGCATATATTTCACAGGTTCATTCACATTAACACCTTTTTACCAAAAACCAAAAAGGAAACAAACAAACATGGTGGTAGCTGAGCCCACATATCGGATGGGACTCCTATCCCAAATGAAATGTGTTCTAACTGGGACTTCATACAGGGGAGATCCCCTAATAAATGTTGGTGGTGCATTTTTCCATGTCAATAAGATAATTTCCAAAAGAGAAATACTATTAGCATAAAGGAGAAAAATTATGACTATACCAATGAACACGGGGTCAACACAACTTGTCTCCTCCATACAATCTTCTAGCTTATCAATGCATATGCCAAAATGAGTAAGGGATAAGAGACACCATTGCTTGAATCTAATATTTCATTTAATATCTTGCAACCAACCATGAGTGGTCCTAAGTTTGGAAATAACATTCTCATATAACCTTGTCATGTCAACCCTCAACTCAAAAATAAACATTATCTCTTCTAGACTTTTCGATAGCTTTTCCATTGGAACAATGTAAAAAAAAATTAGATTTCAATAAGAAAACACCAGAGATCATATTTATTATTGTGGAATTCCTCAACAATTATCTTAAGAGTGATAATATGGTCCATAAGTGAATGATATCTCCTAAACCCAGATTTCCCTTCGCTATTTTATTATGGTTTTCAAGCTAGAGGTTAATTTTCTTTTTCAAAATAAGTTCGTATATCTTGGTTAAGATGTGGCTAATCATAATGGTCCTGTAATTAGAGGAACTTATTTTATCCCCACTTTTAAATATAGCCACAATAAGTCTCTACATCCACGATTTAAATAAGCCTTTCTTCATTTCAAATTTGAAGAGATTGTGTATGTGAGGGATGAGAGTAGGCCCTTCCCTTTTAAACTTTTTGGCTTGGTATCATTCAATATACTTAGTATTCACATTAGTGAGTTGCTTAACCCTAAAATCAATGTCTTCCAAAAAAAATTATCATATTCAAATAGGGCCATTCAAAATGGTTTTGAAGGCATTAGGGGATTCATAAAGGGTTTTAAGGAAAATATTCCAGCTCTCCAAGGGAATCAAATTATTTTATTTAGTTTTACAAATAAAACTTTTCCTCCAAAACTTTCTAGGATCATACTTAGAAAAGTGTAACAACTTCTCTTGGTTTCAATTTACGTCGTATCTTTTTGTCCTTTTCATAATATATTTGTACATATTTATCTTATCAAGATTTAAGGTTTTGCTAGGATCATCTCTAATCCTATTTCTATCAATTTTACAATCATTATCATACCAAGGTTTGGTAGTTCTATTATTCTTTTCATATGATACCTATGTAGAGAACTTGTTGATGGTGGTGAGAAGGGTTGTAGTAAAATTTTGATAGAGTATTTCAATGTTATACTTATAAGTTAAGAGGTGCAAATCCATATTTAAATCCTTTAAGAAGAGATCCATTTTACTCTTGTAAAAACACGAGTGCATTTGAATCTCACGATTCTCCTACAAGTAGTTATTGCGCATGTCAAATTTTAAATTTAAGGTTAAAGGTCTATGATTAGAATCAGGCTCATGGTCATTTAAGATGTCAAAATTTACAATTTGGTTGGAAATAGGGATATTAGATATCACATAATCTATGACACTATTGTTAAGCCCCTGAATACAACTCATCTAGTTGGATATTACCAATTGGTTATGCCATTGGAAATGATAAGATCTTAGAAATACAGAGCTTGACTAACTTGGTACCAAGTAAGTTCTCAATTAGGTCTTTGGAGTTTCTTTTGAATCTACTAGCTAAATCAAAGTCCTCATCTAACCAAAGAAGATTAGGGTTTGAATCATTACTCAAAAGAATAAATTACTTAGTTGCATTTCTAGCATTAAAGTCTCTTAACAAAATGATATTATCTTCATTTCTTAGACTATTAATATCATGTTCTAAGATATTATTAGGGAAATTCTTATTTAAATTGTTTTCATATAAAATATAAAATTTATAAGTGCAAAATAAAAAATCAAGATATAACTCGTCTTATTTTAAGGTTAGTGATTTCAATCTAGATATAATGATTAAAAAGATCTACATTATAAGATGAAGTGTGAGAAAAAACAATATTACATTACTTTGTAATAAATTATTTAATTAATAAAAATATAAAAGTAGTTATTATCCTATTTTAAATATGAATTTAAAAAAAAAAGCAACCATGCTATGATATATTTTTATAATAATTATAAGAAAGAATGTTATCAATTTAACAATAATTAATTTTATATTAGACTAAATATCTCTGGTTAATGAAAATTTGAACAAATTTAAGAAGGTTACTATTCCAAATTAATTTAATTAAGAGTTGAAGAAAAATAATATTACATTAAGTTTTAATAATTTATTAAAATATATTTAATTTTCTAATAATGGAATAATTTAATTAAGAGTTGAAGAAAAATAATATTACATTAAGTTTTAATAATTTATTAAAATATATTTAATTTTCTAATAAATTATTTAAAAAATGTCACAGAGTTAAAATTTTATATTACATTATACTAATTATTTCATTAATAAAGAGATGATCTCATTAAATTAATTTAATAGATAGAAGCAAGGAAAACATTATAATAAATCATATAATTAATAGAAAAGATAAAAATAAATATTATTATATTTGGATAATGAGTTGTTAAAATATTTTTAGTTCATTTTAAAGTAGAATTACTATTAATATTATTACTTGTGATAATTATTATATTTTATTGTCAATTAATAATATTAGTTGTTACTAGTTTTTTTTGGGTTAAATAATTTGTATTGCTCAAAAACATGGAATACATATTAAGTCATGGAGTTCTGGGTTGGTCTGTTACTAGAAAAACCATACTAGACTTATAATCTCAACATTTTCAAAAGAGTAGAGGACATGCTTCTACTTGTTGATACAAAAAATAGAAACTAAAAACAAAAAATTGGGCTACACAGACCATTTATAGATTGAGAGATATAAATAGAGAGCATGAAGGAATAGGATAGAGAGAGACCAATTAGGTAGATTTGTCTGAAAGGAATAATATAGGTAGAGACTAGTTAGGGAGATTTGTCTGAATCTATAACTTCAATTGGAATGAGATCCTTGGTGTTTCATATAGATAAGCTTGGTTAAGGAGATATGACCATTATATGTCTTTCCATACAACCCAACCTACAATCCAAAGCTATCAATTGACATTTAGGTGATCTATAGATAGGGGAATGTCTTATCTACTCTCATTTCTCTCTACTAGGACCTAGTCAAGAAGGAACCTAAGGTGCTAGTATATGTCCACGATGTACATGTATTGGTTTAGCGCCCGCTGTGTGCCCAACATCCAAAACCCAATCATCCACTTTAGTTAAAACCTTCATGTCTGTGAGATTATGTCATTGGTTTACCAATTCCTTCTCAAAATGAGCAAGTTTCTCTTGTACATGTTAAGGAGTGAGATCTATGAACTTTGCTATGGAGATTTTGGCCCTCACTTGTGCCCACGTTCCTAGTAATTTTATTCTCCCCAAAAGACTCAGGCCCTCTGACATGTCATACTAAGAATTTATGAGTGATGCCAACCTAGTTGCAGATGGGGGAAGCCACTGAATCTAGAGAGGACTAAGAAAGAAGGAAAGACTCATGACGAGAAACTTTAATTTCAAAAAAACTAGGAGTGAGTAACAAAAGAAAAGAAAGCACACTAAGCCAAAGACTAAACCTACCTCATCTGTTCCCTTAGTCGCACGCTTGCTGTGGAATAGCCTCAACAAAGTGAAGCCTTTAATATTGCTCATAATTGGAAAGAAATATTTCCGAGAACAAGACAAACATAGATAAGAAATAAGTGACATAACTACCAAAAATAAAAGATGAGGGGTAGGGGAAACAACAATGCACTGCTTACTATTTTTACTTACCTTCCCTATGTTCAAATCCAACTATACTAAGGACTAGGCTGCCAACCTACCTAATTCATCCAAATATGAAATAAATAAAACGCACCGTCCTCCAAGAAAATCCCAAGTATTTATCCACATGCCAAAGCTATCAAGTGTGAAATAGAACAAAGATATGCTATGATAATGCTTCCTCGACAACCAATTAAGTTGAATATTGTTGCAGTGCTATTCTACATAATAATCATTGAATGTCTAATTAATGCCTCCCCTCGACAGGTTGTGTTTATGGGTAGGAAAATTTCCTCAGGTGATGTAAAATCCACTATGATTGTACCAAGAGCCATTGAATTGTAGTTACAAGAAGTGAAGGAATCATTGTATGCATCAGAGGGAAGTGGGTTATGAAGTTCATGCGTACCTCATGCATGCATCACCAAAACCTTTATTGAGGGTGTGTTGCTACACCCCCTCGCATGTGGTTTGGTGGGATAGTGGAAAGCAACCCACTCTCCACCCTTTCTTGAACCAAGCACCTCACGTGGGGATATTAGTTGTCATTAGTTAATATATACTAACTCATTATAATTATTTAATAAAATCATATTAAAAATTATAAAAACCCATTAATTAGAGCTATATGATCATAAGGGGTGATTTAATTAGATTCAATAAATAATATTACTTGAAATTGTTTTCTATCTATTTTCTTTTTATAACTCTTCATCTTTTGTAAATGACTATTTTGATAAAGCATCTCTCATCAATCCTTGTCAAAGTTAACATATATTTATATTCAAACTTATTCAACAGGGACTAAGTTACATACTACACTTGTTGTTGGTTATCTAAGTGCCCTAGGGGTTTTTAGGGTGTTGAATTCATTTATAAATTTGAGACATTTTTAAGCTATAGTATATTTATTGTACATTTTTGGAGCTTTTCTAGGCACATTTTACAGTCGAATTTACCTAAAATCTGGTAGAGATTTCTTGAAATCACAAGTTTTTGTTGTGAATTCTCTATAATATAAGTGCCTTAAGTGTTTTTAAGATATTGAATCTAAAAAACCATTTTAAACAAACAAGAAAATCACAATTTAACAATAAATTCTAATTAAAAAATCCAAAACATTAAATAATTTAACAACACTTATTTTTAATAATTTAAAATCACAATATTACAATTTTTTTATATAAAACATTAATTAAATAACATTATCACACATTATATAATAAATATTTAATAAGGGGAAAAATACAAACAAAATATTATCACATTAATGATTACAACGTTATTACATGTTATATTCTGGAAAATTAATTATTTTATAGGAAAGTTAAGAACACTATTCATATGTAAGAACGTTATGATTTCAAATTTGAAAAATCAGATTATATTGTATTCGATTCTCGTTAGTAAGTCGAGGGATTATCATATTAGATTTAAGGATTAAACAACATTATATAATAAATATTTAATAAGGGAAAAAATGCAAACAAAATATTATCACAATAATCATTACAACGTTATTACATGTTATATTCTGGAAAATTAATTATTTTAAAGGAAATTTAAGAACACTAATCATATGTGAAAAACGTTATCATTTCAAATTTGAAAAATTAGATTATATTATATTAAATTATCTCGTTAGTAAGTCAAGGGATTATCACATTAGATTTAAGGAGGTTATTATATTAACTAATTTAATAATGAGGAGGTGAAGTGCATTAAGTTATAATAAATTATTATTATTATTTTTAAAAATATACATGAGATTTTTATTAAAAAGTAAGGTCGGATTTCGTCTGGAATTATTATAAATTTTCAAAATTACTAATATTTTTTAATGTTTGAGATTGATTTCCAAAATTACTAATATTTTTTAAGGTTTGAGATTGAGCTTGGAGGTTCAATTTAATTCTTCAAGTGATTATTTTATGATACAAAAATTTTAGTCTTGTTCTAGTTAAATATTTTCCAAAATACTCTTATGATCCAAATACATTTACATTCTATTTTTCACTCTTTTTGGATTTAATTTTGATTGGTTTCTCGTTTTCTTTGGCGAAATATTTTTTCCCTTCTTCCCCGCTTAAATCCAGCTCACATTTTCTACTTTGTCTTATGGATCATCCTTCAATGAGTAAACATTGTTGTCTTCAGTTTCTTCCTCCTTATCTCCCTGATATGCCCAAGAAGTTTCTTTTCCAATTTTTTTCGTTTAAAGATTAAGAGGGGGATCCAACTTTCCTTGGAGAGTGTTGTGCTTCCACTGTCACCGAATCCAAAGGGTCCTCATATACTTCTTCTTGATTGGTTTTTGTTTCCTTCAATGAATCATCTTTGACAATAACTTCTTCTTGTTTTTACTTTTATTATTTCTTACTCTAAGTCTCTTCTTCTTTGTATACCGTATAATATTTAAAATTAGCTCCTTCCCACCCTTTGAGTCTTCAGTTACTTTTCCAAACTATGTTATTTTGTAAATGATTTGGGAAGTTTTTTTTTTTGTAAGCTTGGCAATACTTCCTTTTTCTATTAATCATATATAGGCATGTAACAAAAAATATGTCTGGTGGCCTCAACCTGCCTGAGGAAAACTAGGCTTGTTAGCCACCGATCAACATCATATGTCGTCCAAAATTTAAACAGTTTGAGAAAATCCATCCATGCTAAATATACTATTGTATCTATTGTATGCTTAATCCTTTGACTTTCAAAGTAAATGCTATCCAACCAGATCAACATAAAACCAAAAAATATTGCTTTTTCTACTCTACTTCAGTCATCAGATGACTCAATAGGGGCCGGGTCCTTAGCACTCAACCCGGGCACTTCATTCTGCAGCAAGCTTTGAATTTGTTTCTCAATTTGGCCAAAACAGACATTCTGATGATATTATTGTACCTACAAAGCCTAAATATCCCTTTGGATGTCCTTTAGGCTTGGCCCCACTTTTCGTGATTTTGGTGGTTCTTCTAGGTCCCTATGTGTTGTCATGGCCTTGGCTAGTAGGTTCTTCATTACCAGTAAAACTGGATTGTCTGTCTAAACAACGTTCTCCGATCTCTGATGTGTCTGGGATCTATGAACATGAGATCCCATTCCTCCGTTGGAAGTGGTTTCTTCATTGCCTTGGCATTTAAATTTACCTCCCATGTTGAAATTATGGCTTTAACATGTGCTGGAGTTCCTCCATGGTATGCATGCATTAGGTTCTGCATGCTTTCCTCTCCAGTTTTCCTGCCCCTCTTTCGCTGGGTCTTACTAGTCGAAGCCACCAACGGCTTCTTTTTCTTTTCTGTCTATTTGTAGGCATGACGGCCGCCTTTTCTTCCCGGACTTGTTTCTGCCTTCATAATTTTGTTTTCCTTCTGAAATTCTTCCAGCCTCCACCCCTCTCTAATTCTTTCCTGCTCCTAGTATTGGAGCACCAGAGTCAGAGTGGCAGGAAAGTTAAATAAACCTGTAAGAGTAGCATAAGTAAAAGCATTATAACTAGACCATATTTCATTCGTGGCCTTCAACCATTCCATGTAAAACACCTTTACATAATCACAAATTCAAATTTGTAGGAGATGACCCGAGTACCCCCCAGTCCCTTCCCATCTTTCCTTCATCCTCACTATGTGCAACGGTAAGAGATACTCTTCCCTCCACCACTTAATTCCCCCCTTGGAGAAGTCGGCCAACTGGGTTCCAGGCTGGGGTCCAATGAAACCTAGGTTTGCAGACAAGCAAGGTTTGGGACAATCAAAACAAGAAATGCAGGAGTTTGGCTTGGTTCTAGCAGAAATTGCAAGCCCACTGAAATCTGGAGTCCCCGGTTCCTCCCTCCTACCCCTGAGGATATTGAAGCTACCCTACAGTCTGACTTGAACTAGATTGACTGAGAGAATGGTGAAGAACATACCCAAAACTCCCTCTCGGTCGGTCTTACGGTCCTCTACCCAGCCATATCACCAATTCCACCAGATTGTATTCGCAATGGCAGAATTACCAACCGCACTGGGGTTCCAGTCCCCCACCTCCCAATTATTGCCCCTCTGCTTCTCCGAATTACCCGGGAGCCAAGTTGTGACCAGTTGGTCGAGCTTACCGAAATTGAGGTACCCCAACACCCCTTTCCTACCCCCCTGGGTCTGCATGTCTCCTAATAACCAGACTAACCCTGACTAGGTAGACAAGTATGCATTGCACTTCCCATATGTTAAGTTATGGTATGTTCTATGCTTATAGCAATTTACTTATTTTCCTTATTATATTCCACAGATTAGCAATCACATGTACATAAAGTAATGTGTAGATAGAACATTAAACGATCGACATAAAACAAGCCAAGACAAGAGACACAAGATGTGGCAGCTAGCCAGGGACAAACCCCACAATGTGTGGGGAAACCCTTTGATAAAATATTCTTTTATCTTCAATAATTAAGCAAAGAGAAATAGTACAATACATCTGATTCATATCAGTAGTAGAAAACCCTAGAACAATAGCATCAACATTAGTGGCTTCATCATCAAACTAGGGTAGATGATATCTCACAAACGGACCGTCAGATCGGCTTGATTCCACCACCAAAAGTTGCGGCTTCCAGAGGAGGTTCAGATGAACGTACCATGTAGTTCAGATGAGGAGATCTTCTTGTTACACTAAAATTTGTCACCATGACTATTTGCAGTCAGTATGGCTCCATCAATTGTCATACTGTCCTCCTTGGCAAGTCTTATACCTCTGCTCCTCATGTCAAACTCCAAGAAAGAGAGAAAGTCCTTAAAAATCAATATACCTCTGGTTACGCAGTTTCTCTTACCCTTACCTACGTGTACACACCTCAAGTTCATAATACCTGCGTACTTGTACGCTCTGTCTGTAAAGGGGTGGGTGCGTACTCCTGTAAAGGTCAAAAGGCGCAAGTTTTACTTCAAAAAAGTTACTTGTGGTCGAATCTAGAGCATTCTAGAAGATGGTTTGACGTGGATTGAGCGCCTCCAGATGGTTCATGCATCCCAAAGAAAGAGGAACTTATCCCATGAAGAGGGGAGCTATCCCTTTGAAAGAGGGGCTTATCCCATTCATGGTGGACCTGATTAACTTCCTCCAAAGCACTATAAATACAGGCATTGGGCCAGAGGGAGAGGAGGTTGAAAGCTGAACATTCCTAAGGGTAGATGCTGCTGAAATTAGGACTCCCTTTTAGAGCTTGAGAGGAGAGATTCCAATCCTTTCTTAGCTTCATTTGGAAGTGGGTGAGCTGATCAAAGTAAAGGAGAACTCTTGCTGGACCCTGGGAGGGACCTTCACAACACCAAGGCACTGGTTGTAATGGTTTCTTTTGTTTCCAATTAATACAATTAAGTTCATTTTTCTCAACAAGTTGTTATATATAATTTGTTTCATAAACTCCTTGGTCTTTATGATGAATATGTTTTATTATATGAGTTATTCAGGTGCTATGTAATCGTTTGCTTGTTAGTGAATGTAGGCTTCAAGGAGAAGGAGGAGCTCATCTGGATCGGAGAGGCTGGACTGCTACAAACAGCGTTGGACTAAAGGTATGCCTTAAACACCTGGTTGCTTTTATTTTGAATGCATATTTAGGGAAAGATAGTGCTTGATTGTTTTGTTTGTCACTAGAAAGGCTTAGCTTCTAGGGAGGTCGGTTTTGTCCGCAAAATTGACTCTTTCCGCATGACAAAATGGCGACTCCACTGGGGAATCCATGGATTTGATTGATTTCTCTTTTGATTGATACTTTGATTTGAGAAAAGTCGATTTCTTTCTGGTTTTTGACTGATTGACTGTGAATTTGGGTGGAATAGCTTAAGGTTGAGTTAGTTTTTATTTTTCTTGTTTTTGAGAGCAGTACGCACCCTCTGCGTTAAGCACAGTGCGTACCTGTACACACTTCTGCTTTGTACACAGAGCGTGGCCGCACCTGTACAAACAGGCTGCCTGCGTACCCTGTCAAAAGTTTAGAAAATTCCATTTTTTCCTTTTTTACCTATTAGATTTTGTTTATAGTTTAATTTCTGCTGCCCAGATCCACTGGTTACCTGTCAAAAGTTTTCATCTAAGCTTGTTTCATTAGCATCAAGGGTTTTAGTGAAGTTCATAGAAATTCTAGCCCTAGGTTTGATTTTTGTATTGGTCTTGTAGTGAATTTTGCTTTCGAAGTTGTAAAAACCTTGGATATCCCTGGTCTTTTCAGTCTTCTTAGGAGTCGGACCTTTCGTAAAATCCACCTTTGTGAGAAACTTACCTTTGTGTTGTCTCTTTGCGGAATTTCGAGAAGGCTTGTTGGTTAAAGCTGTGAATTTCATTCTTAAGAAAAAGAATAAGAGCTTTTTGTTTCTGTTTTTGACTGGTTTATGATTCTGCATGAATTAGTCCTTGGTTGAATTGTGACTGAGTAAAACATCCTGGAATTATATTTTGTAGGCTTTTACCTCATTAGATTTGCTTTTAGGTAAATTTCTCTTAGGTTTGCTTTTAGGTAAATTTCTCTTAGATTTGCTTTGAGATAAATTTCTTTTAGATTTTCATAGATTTTAAAATTGATTTTTGCTAAGTAGTTTTACATGGTTTGTTAAAATAGGAAAAATACAAAAATCTCTTTTGAGGAAAGTTTGTTTTTGTAGCGTTTGAAGTCTTTGAAAAGAGAAAGGAAGTTTTCGTGAAATAATTAGTGGTCGTGTGTTGTGTGCTTTGGAAAAGATAAAGAGTTTTTTTTCTTTGATTTTCATTGCCAAGAAAGTTGTCTTTATAAATTTTGCATTCTCCAACTCTCTTAGCTACGGAATTCATTGAAAAGGAAAGATAGTTTAAATCATCTTAGGTGCATCTTTTTAGTGGATTTGAGTCGAGTCTACACACCATCAGTTTCATCTCCACTACCTATTGTTCTAAAGAAAAGCCATAAAAATTAACGCTTAAAGTAAAATTAACTTAGTAACTTTTTGTTTACTAGGGCTCTGAAACACCAACATAGATCAGGCTAGTGTCTTTGAGTAGGAGAGTAATTAACTCTCCAAGATAGCAAAACCAAACGAGTAGCTCATCTTGTGGTAGGATAAATCCAATAGTTACATTTATGCTCTGGGAAAGCTCCTCTTAAAGGAGAAGCACGAGATCGTGTCCGAACCAGTGAGGGGATCAATCCTCCTTCATTGGGAACGACGCCAGATACGCACGTACTACAAATGGTAAACCTCGGATTGACCATTGTCGAGGAGCCTGGGGTCACTTGTTGGTAAACCTTGGATTATTGTCAAGGAGCCGGCAAGGGGATTGAGCTTGTTACTCTGCCCTTGCGTGCTATCGGATCGTAGACTATTCCCCCAGGTATATTTGTTGCTGTTGGTGACCTTAGTGACTATTATCTTTAGGATTCTACCCAAGGTGACGGTGGAGGGAAGATCCCACTGTACCTGGAGCAGACGTCGGCTAGACTCACTTGGATTTTTTGGGGGGTTCACTTCACTCGAGACGGTTAAAGTGGAGGAACTTGGTCCAGTCTATTCATTAAGCAGGTTGCCGGGGTAACTGTTCCACCCGCCACTTCTGTACTGAATTCGGCGATGTTGGATTTCATCACAAACTAGTGTTTTTGGTCCGGAAGGTTACTGTTTGTGTGTGTTTTGACGCCCTAGATTCTTTAGGCGTGTGATTCGAATTTGTTTGGTTCTTTAGAGACTTTAGGCGGTTTGCTTTGAGATTTTACTTTGTTTGTGTGTGCAGTAGTTAAAAGTTTTTAGCTGTGGCTGAATTACCGAGACAGTCCCGTAGACTTCAGGGCCAGTCTCCTGAGATTGTAACTGTGGCTGATTTGTTGAGGAAGTCCCGTAGACTTCGGGGCCAACCTCCTGAAGACGTCCCAGGTCATTACGAAGGTTTGAAAGTCCTCATAACTCCTAGTGGCAGTAAAGTAGGTTCACCTGAAGAAGGAGAGTCTTCATTGGTAGTTCATCCTGATTACCAAACTCTAGAAACAGGTTATAATCCTGAAGCTATTTCAGTTTCCGAACTTGCTGGTAGTTTTTCATCTATTAGTGATATAGGCGAAGAACCTGAGATATATGAACCTGTTACTCCAACTTCTAGTGCTCCTGATTCACCTAGGGTAGAAAGAGTCATCACCAAAAATCTTCCTTCTGGTTTGATAGCTATTGAAGAACTTGCTCCGAAAGAAGAAATAGGCGTCCCTATCCCTGAAAATCAACCTACTATTGATCTAAGGGAGCGTGAATCCATTTTCTACAGTCCACCTAGAAGTATTACTTGGTATCTTTCTTTAACTAATTATTTGGACAACTCAGGGTTAAGTTTTTCACCACCTCGTGCTCCTTATCCACCTGGAGGTCTTTATACTCCCGTAAATATGTCAGGTCAGTCGTCCATGTTTACTCAATCGCCTGAATCCTTTTTGTACGGTGGTCCTTCTGTTCCCTCTGGGTATCAGTCACTTTCTGGTACTTTTGCAGGAGCATCTCCTCAACCCATTGAACATGGGTTATTAACTAGAAACAATGGTAATAAACCTTTGAGCGTAGGAGACATTTACATGATGTCAGGTCCAATTCCCAGTTCTCAACCTCAAGGTGGCTAGTTACCGCCTAGGGGGCAGCCTCAATTAACGCCTAGGGGGCAACCTCAAGGTACACAAATTGTGTCTGGGGGGCAACCTCAAGGACAGTATGTACCCATGGTACAATACATTCCTCAAGGTCAATCCCAGACTCAATATGTACCCCAAGGTCAACCTCAGTATCAATTTATACCTCAAGGTCAACCCCAGTATCAGTACCTACCTCAAGGGTATCTACCCCAAGGTCAGTACTCGAGTCAAGGTTTCCAGCCACCCCAAGGTCAATCTTATGTTCAAGGTATTGGAAATGTACCTTTCAATTATCAATCCTACCCTCAATCCAGTTATGGATCTCAATATCCTCAACCTGTTATGGGTCAATACCCCGGAATGAACATAGTGTGGGATCCATCGCAAGTTCAACAGGTGTTGCAGCCAAGTGTACAGTTGTCATCTCAAACTGGACAACCTTTAGTTTCTGGTTCACCCCAACAACCAGTCCAGTCTAATATTCAAACTTCTGTACCTCCGGTAGTTTCTCAATCTGGGCCTATTGCACCTAGTACTCCATCTCAAACGACTGCTGCAACTACCGCAACATCTGTTCAATCTACCCCACTTACTTCTGGAGTATCGACAGCTCCGGTTTCTACTGTCTTTGTATCTACTACTCAGACATCTTTACCATCGTCTGGATCCATGATTCAAACTACGGTTCAGATGCCTGTAGGGCAACCTGGTTTAAGTACAGTTGTCACAAGTCAGCCACAATTCACTTATCAACCGTACCAGGGACAATACCAGTACGGTCCTGCTGTCCAGCAGCCAGTTTACCAGTATCAACCGTATCCTGGGTACACTTATCAACAATCATAACAACCCCAGTACGGTCCAGTTAATCCCGGTTCTCCGGGAGGATACAATATCCCGAATGCGATTCCTATTCCTAGTTATCCTAGATATCCTCCTCCTGGCCGCCAATGCCAAATAAGTTGCCCAGTGACATTCCCAAGTTCGAAGGTAATTCTGGAGAGGACCCGTCGAATCATGTGATGACTTACCACCTCTGGTGTGCCTCTAATTCCATCTCGGATGATTCGATCCGCTTACGTCTTTTCCAGCGCACTTTCATTGGTCTTGCGGCCAAGTGGTACATTGAGTTACCACGGGCCTCTTTTTATAATTTTAGCCTGTTAGCTACCTCATTTTTAACTCATTTTCAGTTGCCGGTCAGATATGATAATGGCACAGAGTTACTAACTTCTTTAAAGCAATCGACATCCACTTATATTTCCGATCATATTCATGAATGGAGACGTTGAAGGCGGTTAGTGAAAGTTTTTATCCCGGACCAGATCTTAGCTGAATGGTTTGTTAAATCATTTTTACCGAAGATTACTGAAGACGTAGCTAAGGCCGGAGTAGTTACTGAGGAGCAAGTGATTGCTCAAGCGCAGTACCTTGACTTAGTTTATACTCAGTCAGGTACGTTACACGAAAAGATCCCAGATCTTCCTAAGTCAAATCAAATCGCTGCTGCTCCTTGGGGATCTCATGCTGCTGATGGCATGATTGGTATGGTGAACACTAAAAGTAAGAAGAAGTCTTCCAAGAATTCTTCTCCTATCATAACCTTGCCTGATTCCCCGACAGGAGATTCTTCTGCTGAAGTTTGCGTCGATATTCATGCTGTAGAGTCATCTACGGCTAAATCAAAATCCGGTGGGAAAAAGAAAGGCAAGAAGAAGAATAAAGCAGACAAAACTCCAAAGGAGAAAACTAAAAAATTCGGAAACCAATGACGAAAAGCGCAAACCTCGTTATCCTTGTCTTATTTGTGAAGAGGATCATTTTACAAGAGATTTCCCTCATCGGGCAGAGGTTGCGAAGATTGTTAAAGGTTCCCAAACTCCTGCTGTTTTGAAAGATCCATTTCCAAAGCAGGAGAGTAAGATGATAGGTTCTTCCTCGAGTGCCAGTGAAGAACCCATATTGATGATGTCTCATGTAAGGATTGTGACTCAATCGCAAGATTATGGTATTAAAAGTCCTGTTGATGGAAAAGAAGCAGAATCTTCTCATTCTAATCCATCAACATCAGCTCCCGGTTCCGATCCACTACAGATCGAGAAACCTAACCCAGACTTAGTAATCAAACCGCCCGCCAAGGGTATACTTCGAAAGTCTGCTTTCAATCCACATGCGAGAGCGGCCTAGAATTATAACATTGTTGAGGACTTAGCTGTTTCACCCTCAGCAATGTCGGCTTTGGAAGTGCTACAATCATGCCCAGCACAACACAAATTACTTTTGTCAGCTATAGGAGCTGTTGATGTTCAGGACCCGAACCTAATAATCTTTGATCTAGAAAATAGTACACCGCGTTTACCTCATCAAATGGCTTTCCAGATCCCAGTGATAGTCAAAAACAGACCTATTCATCGGATTGTAATTGATGAGGGAGCTTCCACATGTATTATGTCGATACAGTGTTGGCGATCGCTTGGTTCTCCTTCACTAAATCAATCCCCGACAATTCTTAAGGCCTTTGATGGCCGTGGGTTTCATCCTTTTGGCATTCTTCAGGATTTGCCTATAGGGGTTGAAGGAAAAATCGTTAGTCTAGATGTGGAGGTGGTTGATGCCCCTCTAGACTACAACCTTCTCTTGTGTCCAAGTTGGTCTTACGCTATGACAGCGGTCATTTCATCGGTCTTTCGAGTAATAAAGTTTCCACATAATGGCAAGATCGTAACAATAGACCAGCTGGCTTATTTTTCATCCGACCCAGCCTCTTCAGAGAGTATTCAGCATGTCGGTAAAACGACTATCCCATACAAGGATGTTGGAGTAGGATTAGTTAAAGATGCTGGTTTACTGGGAACTTTTCCTTTTCCTCCAATCAACACACTGTCTTCATTTGCATCCATTCATATGATTACATCAGACACCATTGTTTATGACGATCCTTGGATCGTTCCTTCTGAATTTGAGATAGACTCATTTGGTGATGCTATGCCTCTGAGTCCATATGAAATTGCCTATGAAGACGTGCAATCTTTTACCGACCCACGTTCAACCAAAATCGACCAAATGAATGTGGTCCATGAGGAATCACTTTTCACATCAACCTCGGAGTTAATAGCGTTTCCCAAAGTTGTTTCATCTAACGAGCAACTTCGTGAAGTCCTATGTGTAGACGATTTACCATGGGAAGATCTCCATCACAGATCTTCGTTTTTACCTGAGGATAATCGTTTTGAAAATGATTTCTCATCAATCTTTACAGCTGAATATGTCAAGGAAGCTCAGAATCCCTTGAAATATCCTAATTTAGAGCTGAATTTGGGAAACATTTCTCGAACTATTCCCATTGACATTTCAGTTAAGCCTGGAATTGTTGAGAACATTCATATAGGTGCCTCGAGTACAGATGACGAAATTCAAACATACAAGGCCCTATTTCAAGAATTCCACGACGTGTTTGCCTGGTCCTATGAGGAAATGCCAGGAATTGATCCCGCGATTGTTGTCCATGAGATCAAGACTTACCCGGACGCTAAACCCGTCCGGCAACGTTTGCGTCAAATTCACCCACGAAAAGCGGCTGCTATTAAAGTAGAAGTTGAGAAACTGTTGAAAGCAGGTTTCATTTATCCAATCTCGTTAACGGATTGGGTATCGAATATTGTTCCGGTTAACAAAAAACAGGGAACAATAAGAATATGCATCGATTATAGGGACATTAATCGAGCTTGTCCAAAGGACAACTACCCAACACCCTATATCGATCAAATAATTGATGATTGTGCCGGCAGTGAAATATTTTCCTTTATGGACAGTTTTTCCGGTTACAATCAAATCAATATTCTACCTGCCGATCAACCAAAAACGGCTTTCATTTGTCCATGGGGGACATTTGCTTACTGCAAATTACCTTTTGGGCTTAAGAATGCCAGAGAAACTTTTCAAAGGGCGATGTCTTATGCGTTTCATGACATCAAGCACATTGTGCAACCCTATCTCGATGATTTGCCTGCTCATTCATTACATCGAGCTGATCACCTTGTCCATTTACGAGCAATCTTCATGAGGTGTAGGCATTATCGTATTCGGTTGAACCCACACAAATGTGTCTTCTGTATAGAAGTGGGACGATTGCTAGGATTTGTAGTTTCAAAAGCCGGCATTCGCGTCGATCCCTCGAAGGTAGAAGCTATCATCAAATTGCCTCCTCCTTTGAGTCTTCGCCAACTCCAAAGTTTGCAGGGGAAAGCAAACTTTTTACGACGATTCATTCCTAACTACGCTGAAGTTACAAAGGGTTTTACACGGTTGTTGAAACAAAACGCTCAATTCTTTTGGGATGAGATAGCTCAGAAATCTTTTGATGCACTCAAACACGCGTTGACCCATGCACCATTGTTGCATCCTCCCACCTACAACCAGGATTACTTTTTGTACCTTGCCGCCGCTCATTCCACCATTGGGATGGTCTTAGTTCAAGAAGACGAATTCGGAACGGAACATGTGATATATTACCTTAGTCGGACGTTAAACCCAACTGAGCTAAAATACTCACATGTGGAGAAATTGGCATTGGCAGCCGTTCAAGCTGTCCAACGTTTTCGTCACTACATTTTACTTCGTAAAACTACAGTCATTTCGGATTGCAACCCTATGATCTACATTTTGACTAAACAATTGCTAGGGGGCAAGTACTCTAAATGGATTGTTATCCTGCAAGAGTTCGACTTGGATTTTGAGAAATCTAAGTCTAAGAAATCTTTAGTTTTTGCAGAGTTAATGTGTGACTTCCCGTGTGTTGACACGGAAACTGTGGCAGAGGAGCCCATTGCGGACGAATCTTTGTTTCTAATCAGCACTTTAGATCCGTGGTATGGGGATATCATCGTCTATCTCCAGACCCAATCCTTTCGGCCCGAAGTTTCAAAGTCGGAACGTCGGAAAATTCGATTCCAGTCCCAACAATACAAAATTATTGGAGATACTCTTTATCGCCATGGGGCAGACTTGGTTTTTCGACATTGCTTAACTCATGAGGAAGCTGAAAGGGTTTTGAATGACTGTCACTCTGGAGCGTGTGGCGGTCATATGTCTGGGTATGCCACAGCCCAAAAGATATTGCGCGCTGGCTACTTCTGGCCGTCCTTGTTTAAAGATTGTATTACTGCGGTCCGAAAATGCCACAACTGTCAGGTGTTTGATCGAAAGATGCGCGCTCCACCTGCTCCTCTCCACCCTATAATTGTCGTTGGTCCTTTTGCCAAATGGGGTATCGATTTTATTACATGTAACCCTCACTCGGCCGGGGGGCATGCGTATATCATCCTTGCGGTAGATTATTTTACTAAGTGGGCCGAGGCGATGCCTACATTCAAGGCAGACGGCAAGACAGCTGCAATTTTCATATTCAATCATATAATTGCTAGGTTTGGTGTCCCACAAGCGATAATCACTGACCATGGGTGCCATTTTTGAAACGTTATGATGACAGAACTTACAGGCCAGCTTGGTTTGCGTCACGATAGCTCAACTCCTTATTATCCACAAGCGAATAGTCTGGTTGAGTCCATCAAAAAAGTTTTAGTTATCATGATCCGACGAATCATTGGTATTCATTGGTCGAGTTGGCACAACATGTTATTTTCAGCGCTTTGGGCGTACCGAACCTCAGTGAAAACATCAACAGGGTTCACTCCTTTCCAACTAGTTTATGGTTTGGAAGCTGTGTTACCCATTGAATGCGAAATCCCGTCACTGCAAATGGCCATCGAGTTACTTCCATCTACTTCCGAAGAGGAAAATCGTTTATTATACTTAGCTCAATTAGATGAGACTCGACGTGATGTTGCATTGGCGATCGAGACTCACGCAAAACGTATGAAAGCTCAGTATGATCGAAATGTGACCCATCGAAGTTTTTCGGAAGGAGACCTAGTGTTATTTTATGATCAAGCTAATGATAAATTAGGTGCTGGAAATTTTTTTCCTATGTGGCATGGGCCCTATATTGTCAAGCGAAAGCTAGCAAAAGGGGCCTATGAGCTGGTAGACTTTGACGGGTACTCTTTAGGTAAACCCAAAAATGGTCTTTACTTGAAGAGGTATTATGCTTAAATGATGGGTATGGAGAATTTTTAGTTAGGTTAGTTTTCTTTCTAGCTGGTGTGTTTGTTAGTTTAGACAGTGTGCTTAGCTTAGAGAGTGTGTTTTTCGTCGTTATTCTGCTTATCTTGGTTTTACTCTTGATGTTGCAGATGTCGATGCCTCTCCAAACCTACATTGGATTTGCTGATGGTGCTTGTCGTAGTACACGGAATATCTCTTCCGCAGCTTGGGTTATCTATTCGCCCTCTGACGAGTTAGTTTCTATGCATGGGGTGAGCCTCGGTCAAACAACAAACAACATTGCCGAATACAGTGCAGTGATAGAGTTATTGTCTGAATCGATTTCATTTGGGATTCGGAGTTTAATAGTGAGGTTAGATTCTGAACTCGTTGTATTACAGCTTAATAGAGTGTATGCCATTAGAAATCCAGTGTTATTAAGGTTATTTTTGAGAGTGCGTCTCTTGGAACGTGAATTTGATTATATTGAATATCAGCATATTTCGAGGTCTTTAAATACATTAGCAGATGCAATTGCTTCTCGAATGTTAAATAGACATTTGCAATAATCATACATGTAAATTTAAAAACATTTCATCACACATGTTTAACAAGATAAGCCGGTAATAATGATATATATAGATAGGAGTGTGTCAAAAAATACATCGTCTTCGATCATAGGTTGAAAAACACCTTATGATCGGCAAAAATGATAAGTACAAAAAACCAAAATGTCACATGTGTCTACAAAATGACCATCCAATCACTGGTGATGATCTCTATATGACACCACTGCACGGGCCACCCTACACAAGAACCTCCTAAAAGGTCCTGGGACCCCGACTACATAGCGCTGAAGCCTGATAGGAATATCATCTATGGTAGTCTCTTGTATGTCTGCTGTAAGACGCTCTAGGTCATGTTCCAACTCGGTCAAAGTCTCTGTGGCCTCGTCCTGTGGGGCCGGTGCCGCTGCAACTGGTAGTCTCCTCTCGAAAGGCCGGAGATTGGCTGGACGACGTGGGTCTACATCTGCATTTTGAAAATTATTACTATCAGTTTTGAGATGATATAAAAACAAAAAAAAAATAGATAGTTTAAAAACTTGTGGAAAATGAAGTTACCTGTATCATCCCATTGTTCTCCCAGCGGAAGAACCATGTTTGGATCTCCACGAAAATCAACTCCGGCATAAGGAAAATCCTGTATAGAAAAGACCTGGTCCTCTAACCAGTGAAAGTACTCCGAAGTAAATCGGACAACCTCCGTTCCCTCATCAGGATGACGGGCCATAACCGCAACCCATCGCATCAATTTGGGCTCTCAGGGAAGCCCAGCCTCAACAGTGAGCTGCTGTGGGATCAACATCGGAACCCTCTCTAAACCAAAACTCACAACTAAAGGCCCATAACCAAAAGTCTTTAGCTGTCCGTTTTTGGCTCTAGTCAGTTGGCCCTTTAAATTGGCCAACACAGCATCACACCAGTTGAAAATGGTGCCTCGATAGCAATCAATCGCCATCCGCATCTGGGATCCAGTGGCAATGTGTAAAGCGGCAGCCCCGCAAAGTCTGGTAACTGTAAAAGCAATCACCATAAGTTTAGGGCGGGATATAGTTTTGATCTCTATCCTCTTCTCCTGAGTCTGAGTGTTACACCACTCTAGTCGGAGACTAGCGATGGACTGGCCACCAGCCTAGTCCCGAACAGAGTCAAGTGTTCGCCTCTCTTGGGAAAACCAGTGAGAAAGTAGATATCCGAGGGCTCTATCTCGAGCTGGTGCCCTCCAATATAAAAACACTGGTCCTGAATGTTCCATCTTTCTACCAGCCATTCTAGAAATATCACTTGGGCCCTCATGCCAGGTATGGCCCAATATTTATAAAGGCCGCATGCCTTCAAAGCATCAATTGACGGTTGATGATTAATGGCGGCCAAATCAACATCTTCGTGCTCTCTCTCGTGCCAATCAAGCATGGTGAAAAATCTATACACCAGAAAACATCCATTAGAATCCATGAAATCAAAAAATTTTGGTCCAATTTAGAGAATTTGGGGTTTGAAAACTCTTTGCGCGGAGTACGCACCCCGCCTTTAGGAACAGAGCGTGGGTACATGGGTTCCCTTAAGGCAAGGTGTGTACACCCGACATTTTCCCAACTAAGAAAATGTCGGGGTATGCGGGTCCCTAGTTTGGTGCCTGCGTACGCTGAGAGGCGGTTCTTGAAACCCAAAACCCTCCAAAAAATGAAATCTAGGGCCTAAAAAAGAATTCTAAACGGATGAAAATGAAGAGGAGGATGTTCAAAATTACCTGAAAGAGACGGCATTCGATTTCGACGGTCGGATTCTCCGCAATGTCCATGGGAAGTTTCTTGCCAAAAGCCCTTTTTCTCTCCTCAACAGTAAAATGGTAAAAATGAATTGGTAAAAGCCCTTTTTATAGGTTTTTTGGGTAAATAAATGGTAAATTTGTTTATTTTTCACCATGAAAAGGTATTTTTCAAAGTATTTTTATCTATCTTCAACAGGTATGAGTAATGTGTTGGTTTTTGTGCAGGATAAAGGATTTTCAGGGAAAATTGTCATTTTTTACGAACAAAAACATCAGAGTCATCTTTAAGCCCTTTTCTGACTCCTAAAACATGAAAAGATTGCCGAGCATTTCTTTTACACTCGTTAAAACGGAATTAAAAGACGGTCCTCTTATAGCCCTTTTCTGACCGTAAAGACACGAAAAGATTGCCAGATTTTTGTCGTTTCAAATTCGATATTGGAAATAAAACGACGTGTCCTTGATCGCTTTTTACTTTTCAGATCAGAGACACTAATCATGAAAGTACTCCTTGGTCGTAAAGATCAAGCGGTTCTCTCAAGTATTATTTTATACTTTTTCGGGCTTGGGAGACACAAATTTACGAAAAAGGTCAGCTCTGGAGTCTTCTTAAGTTTTTTCAGACTCTCTAAAATTGAAAAACGCCGAGTTTCTCCTATACTGGACTCGTTAAAATTTCACAGTAAAGGACCTGTTCGATTACAAACAGGAACGAACCACTCTTTCTTAGGGTTCGAATCTAAACTAAGTTAGACTCATCTGAAGGATGAGCTTATAATCAAGCAAATGTTATCCTCCTCAAGCTTGTAAAAAATAAAGAGGTACTTGCCAGAAATGGTGGGGGAAAAGAGAGGAAAATGAGCCTATTTGTTATCCTTTGTCTCAGAAAAACCTTATCACCACTCTTGAACATGACACTTTTCATTCACCTGGATTGGGAAATCCTTTGCCTAATAGTTGATCAAACCACATTGAAAGTCTTCAGCTAGTTTTTGGGTATTAACTTTGGGTCACTCGTCACCAAGCCATCTGTTGTGTCGTTATGTGTTCAAGAGGTCACTGCAAATAAACCATTCATCTGCAAAATACCTGTCATCCATCTTGACCATCCCTGAGTCAGTCCTTACAGCTACATTTCTTCAACTTGATTTATGATTTCGTGTTGTGGGCTTGCCTGCAACGGGTCGCTTTCTATCGACATCAGCACATTATCTAGAAAGATGACCTAGGAATCATCAGTACCTTGAAATCTGCATGCCTCAATGGCAGGTTTCTCGCCTTTGACGACAGTTTACATCATTGACTTTCGATCGAAGGACTTCGTGACATGTTCGACATCAACACATTCATTCACATCTCATGGATTGTACTGGGTACTTTGAGAACCATTGACATCACTGGTGGTCTCTCTCACACTTGTTAACAGTTTACATCATCGACTGGTAATCAAGTGGTTTCTACCATGTTCGACATCAACTCATTTATTCGCATGGATAGAATCGTACTATTTCAGGAAGTAGAAATGAAGACCCTGGATCTAGTTTTCACCATCCAGGCTACGAGGAGTTTTGTATTCATTATATAGTAGACTAATCATAAACAGATGGTTGCGTCCATACTGTGTCTACATGAGTCTATGATTATGATGTACTGCGAAATCATTCCTATATCAGAGCAGTAGTTAGTTTGTTAGTTAAAGTTTTCGATCTGAGTATGGGAATTCCTACCTCAGCGATGATATAATCTCATATATGTATTTTGTGTTGAATAATTGCAGGTTCCAACTGGGCTCTCCACAAGATAATCCTTGAAATGCTAAAGTGCTTCACCCTTCCTAGATGATATGAAACCCTAATCTACTACAGGCTTCACACTTTAGGGGGCAATCTGTTACACTAAAATTTGTCACCATGACTATTTGCAGTCAGTATGGCTCCATCAATTGTCATACTGTCCTCCTTGGCAAGTCTTATACCTTTGCTCCTCATGTCAAACTCCAAGAAAGAGAGAAAGTCCTTAAAAATCAATATACCTCTGGTTACGCAGTTTCTCTTACCCTTACCTGCGTGTACGCACCTCAAGTTCATAATACCTGTGTACTTGTACGCTCTGTCTGTAAAGGGGTGGGTGCGTACTCCTGTAAAGGTCAAAAGGCACAAGTTTTACTTCAAAAAAGTTACTTGTGGTTGAATCTAGAGCATTCTAGAAGATGGTTTGACGTGGATTGAGCGCCTCCAGATGGTTCATGCATCCCAAAGAAAGAGGAACTTATCCCATGAAGAGGGGAGCTATCCCTTTGAAAGAGGGGCTTATCCCATTCATGGTGGACCTGATTAACTTCCTCCAAAGCACTATAAATACAGGCATTGGGCCAGAGGGAGAGGAGGCTGAAAGCTGAACATTCCTAAGGATAGATGCTGCTGAAATTAGGACTCCCTTTTAGAGCTTGAGAGGAGAGATTCCAATCCTTTCTTAGCTTCATTTGGAAGTGGGTGAGCTGATCAAAGTAAAGGAGAACTCTTGCTGGACCCTGGGAGGGACCTTCACAACACCAAGGCACTGGTTGTAATGGTTTCTTTTGTTTCCAATTAATACAATTAAGTTCATTTTTCTCAACAAGTTGTTATATATAATTTGTTTCATAAACTCCTTGGTCTTTATGATGAATATGTTTTATTATATGAGTTATTCAGGTGCTATGTAATCGTTTGCTTGTTAGTGAATGCAGGCTTCAAGGAGAAGGAGGAGCTCATCTAGATTGGAGAGGCTGGACTGCTACAAATAGCGTTGGACTAAAGGTATGCCTTAAACACCTGGTTGCTTTTATTTTGAATGCATATTTAGGGAAAGATAGTGCTTGATTGTTTTGTTTGTCACTAGAAAGCCTTAGCTTCTAGGGAGGTCAGTTTTGTCTGCAAAATTGACTCTTTCCGCATGACACTTCTAGTCCACACAAGTCAAACATTAGTTCTTTTATTTTGAATGCATATTTAGGGAGAGATAGTGCTTGATTGTTTTGTTTGTCACTAGAAAGCCTTAGCTTCTAGGGAGGTCAGTTTTGTCCGCAAAATTGACTCTTTCCGCATGACACTTCTAGTCCACACAAGTCAAACTTTAGTTCTGCAGTTGCAACTTCAGTTTCGGCAGCTTCTGGCTTCAAACTAGGGCAGTCGATATCTTGCAAACCGTTCGTTGAATTGACTTGATTCCACCACCAAAAGTTGCGGCTTTCAGAGGAGGTTCAGATGAACCTACAACGCAGCTCAGATGAACCTATAACGCAACTCAGATGAGGAGATCTTCTAGTCCACATAGGTTGATCTCTACTTTTACAGTTGCAGCTTCAGTTGCAGCAGCTTCCGGCTTCACATGTGTGAGGAAGAGACCCTTTTCTGCACAGTAGAGAAGAGAATATTTTCTACGCAGTAGAGAGAGATAGATGTGATGAGATGAGTGAGTCCAAATGAGGAAAGGTACTCCTATATTTATACACAATTTTGGTGTTTGAATAGATGTGACTGTTGGGCTTCTGAGCCTACATGAGTTGTAGTTCAGTTTGATAATAATTCCATAATCAAAATAAATTCATATCTCCATGAATACTTATCAGAAATGGATGATATTTATATCAATCCTGCACCTCTCGATGAGAGGAATCTAACAAAAATATTATCAGCCATGAATAAGATGACCCACATGAAGTTTTTCCCTAGTTGCCAATTTTAACACTCCCTCTCAACTAGGGAGAACTTCATCTGCAATCTGTCTATTGGTCGTTACTATTCATCCATCAAATGCACTACCCTATATAGCCTATCCCTTGCCCTGCTCTACTCTATTCTACTTATTTTGCTTTGTCTTGTTCTACCCTGTACTGATCTGTATTGTTCTGCTCTATTCTACTATGCTCTTACATTGTTCTATTCTACTCTACTTTTGTCCGAATTATGAAGAAGAAGAAATGATCAAGGATGTATCATACTGACTCAAAGTCAGTCTCAGAGTATGTACCACTGGTGCCAAACCAGTCTCAACCAACCCGAAGTCAGTGTCATAGTGAGTACAACTCCACTGGTCCTAGACCAGTATCATCCTCCACTGACTCAAAGTCAGTCTTAGAGTGCGTACCACTGGTCCCAGACCAGTCTCAATTGACCCGAAGTCAGCTTCATAGTAAGTAACACTCCTACCACTGGTCCTAGACCAGTATTTCAATCTCAGAGAGTGTACCACTGGTCCCAGACCAGTCTTAACCGACCCGAAGTCAGCATCATAGTATGTACCACTCTCACTGGTCGCAGACTAGTACTGCACTGACACGAAGTCAATCTCAGAGTATGTACCACTGGTCCCAGACCAGTCTCAACTGACCCGAAGTCAATGTCATAGTATGGTACAACTCCTACCATTGGTCCCAAACTAGTATCATTGATCCCAGATCAATGGAGGTCATCCTAGTATAGGGAGTACGATAGATACAATGATGTGTCCATCGGTACTACTATGGTCTCTAACTTCATTTCCCTGCTCATTGATCAGATGATAGGTACTTCCCATGAGTCCTAGACTGCATGGGTAGGATGCCTCGATAGGAGAACTAATCAATACTGTCCTCACAGGAGAACACATCAATCCTGCTACAATCGCCATGGAGAACACATCAATCCAGGCCTCATAGGAGAACAAATCAATCCTACTACAATCACCATGGAGAACACATCATCCAGGCGTCACAGGAGAATTAATCATCCTGCTACACAGGAGATCGAATCATCCTGTTCCACAAGAGAGTGAATCATCTTGTCCCACAAGAGAGCGAATCATCTTGTTCCAGTGCTCACCACCAGGGGAGGGTGAGTCACCTTGTGGTCGTATGTTTCTCTAGTAAGAACCGCAAGCCCTCAGAGCTCCCAGAGTTCAATGTATGCAACATGCAGGACCCTTGTACAAGGGTTTCTCGACGACTCTAATTCATTTGGGAAAATCATAGATTAGATCTTTCCTCGAGGCTTTGACAAGGTGTATTGACCTGTACATCATCTTAATGTGATGGAGCCTCCTTGCTCATC
Organism: Pinus tabuliformis; assembly: GCA_031772625.1. Taxonomy (NCBI): domain Eukaryota; kingdom Viridiplantae; phylum Streptophyta; class Pinopsida; order Pinales; family Pinaceae; genus Pinus; species Pinus tabuliformis. Next base: position 408,687,979 of record CM062818.1, on the reverse strand, counting down.
GACTTACCATATTCCAGATGATGTCTATCTGCTGGAGCAATCGATGAATACGGGATTCCTCAATAATTGAATCCCACCTTTGGTTGTTATGGAGAATCACAGTGGTATGTTTTCAAACAACTCACTGAAGAGCTTCCCCAACTAGGCAACTTCATACGAGATCATACTCGTAGATATGTATCTAGTCTCGGCGGTGCTTATGGAAACCAACTTCTGCTTCCTGCTCATCCATTATATCGAAGCATAATCCAAAGAGAAACAACACTCAAAGTGCTCCAGTGATCCTCCACACTACCTGCCTAATCAGCATTCGAATAATCATGCAGTTTCATATTTCCAGCAGTGTATCTCAATCCATGAAAGATTGTGTCCTGAAGACATCTCAGAAGATCCTTGGCACTAATCTAGTGAGGCTCAACCAAATATGAGCTCACAATGCTAACTGAAAAACATATGTTTGGACGGAGGTTCACCAAGAACATCAACGCGAATGAGTTTTTGAAACTCAGAGGAATTTCCCAAATCTAGTCCAACATCACTACCATATAACTTCTGAAAGTTAGGATCCTCGAGGGAGTCACAGGCTTGCAGTCCATCATACTAAATCTTTTTAGAATCTTCACCACATATTTTCCTTCAGATAGGAAAATTTCCCTTGGCTTCTGCCACACTTCAAGTCCTTGGTTCTTCATTTCAAATTCAGAAACCAACTCCCTCTTACATTTGTGAATGAGAGGGTCTACACCTGTTAGAAAGAGGTCATCCACATACAACACCAGTATGAGAGGTTTATCATCTTCAACTTTCAAGTAAAGGTTAGGATCGGCTTCACTCCTAGTGAATCCCAGCTTCATCAAGTAGCTTTTAATCCTCTCATACCATGCTCGGGGTGCTTGCTTCAGCCCATAGAGAGCCTTCTTCAACCTGCATACATGAGATTTTCGATCATAAATCTCAAATCCTTTAGGTTACTCCACGTAGACCTATTCTTTGATCGAGCCATGGAAGAACGCAGTCTTGACATCCATCTATTGTAGGTTCCATCCTTGTGAAGCCGCAAGGGCTATGATCAAGCGGATGGTGGTATATCTGGCAAGAGGTGCAAATATCTCGTCATAGTGTATATCTTCCTTCTGGGAGAAACCACGAGCAACAAAACATGCCTTATACTTTTATGTACTTCCATCTGCTGCATGCTTTATCTTGTAAAGCCATTTTGAAGTAACAATTGTCTTGTCTTGGTGTCTGGGAACTACTTCCCAGACATCATTCTCCATAATGGTCATAGCATCCTTCCATACTTGATGCTTGATGGCATTTGAGAATGATGAAGGCTCATTTTGTATGATTGTGCTCATACTGGTCAGGTATCCCTGAAGCCTGTTGGGTTTCTTACTTTCATGGAAGGTTCCTCCATGTGCAGCATGTCCTTCAGCATCATCAAGTAGCCCCCTAAGCCATGAAGGCCTCTTCCTGGAAGAGGAAGGCTCAGGTGGATAAATAGGATCCATCAGTTCTTCCACATCAAGCATTGTTACATCATCTACCAATAGGAACAACTTCCATAATCGTATGGTGCCACACCATTCTGCTATGGAGTATGTGGTGTAGTAGTCTCCCTCTTAATACTAGCCTCAGATATGCCTAAGTGAACCAACTATAATATATCAGAGGTCTTGCTTTGGCTTGAGGGGAATGGTCCCCTTTTGAGCTTTCCTTTGACACATCTTGGACATACACCTTCTTTCTCTACTCGAAACTCGGGCATCCCTGTCACCATTTGTCTTACATCGTGTAGAGCTTTATAATGAAGGGGTGCAAACCTCTGATGGCAAAGTTCGGATTGAAGAGATGTGTCATAAGACATGACACCTAAAGAACTTCCATCGACCTGATACAATGAATCAACATGAAACCCAAGAGTAAAGGCATATTTAACATTATTTTTCCATATACGTACCTTGCCATCGCTGAAGCTTACCTTGTAGCCTTTGTCTTCCATTGCTGAGATGGACACCAGGTTCTTTTTGAGGTCAGGTGCATTTATTACATCCTGGAATTTCTAGCATTCTTGAATGGTTGTCCTCTTCCTTGATAACCAGCTCTCCTCTTACCTTTGCTATTGAATTTTTCATTCCTTTGATTGCCATTAGAGGGATTTTGATCATCATCCCGGTGTGAGTCCTTTCTATCAGGGCACTCCCTTGCATAGTGACCTGCTTTATCGCAGATGTAACATTGTCCTTTTCTTCCACCCTTAGGTCCAACCTTTCCTTCTGATTTAGTCCCAGAATTATTTCTTTTCTTAGCATGAGAAGAAGAGGCAGCAGGAGGACCTTTAGGCAAGGGCATTTCTTGCTCTTCTACCCTTGTTTCTTCTTGAATGCATCTAGCCATTAATTCCTCGAAACCAAGAATTACATTATTGTTCAGAAGAGTAGTCCTGAACACGTACCATTCGGATGGTAATCCTCCAAGAGTTGTGAGTGCCATTTCTCTGTCAGTAATAGTCTCCCCAATAGATAGGAGATCGTTCTTGATCTCGGTGATTCTTAAGAAGTCTTGCATACTCTCATCTTTACCCTTCTTGATTTCCCTCAGATTTCTAAGAAACAAAACTTGATTTGCATCATTAATTTTAAATAAACTCACCAGTCTATCGTAGATTTCCTTGGAGGTTTCTAGTTCAGAGATGTAGGCCACCAAGCGCTTGTCGATAGAGTCTCAGATGATCTTCTTCACTTTAATTTCTTCGTTCTTCCATTTGTTCCTGGTAGCAGGAGGTGCATTTGATGGAGGCTCAAAAATATTTCCTCTCACATGATCCAACACTCCTTGATCCTCAAGGGTTAGATCGATAGACATCTTCCATTCGTGATAGTCAGCTTTCTCATAGAGCTTGTCTTCGGCGGGAAAGAGTGTTGAGGACCCCATCGTTCTTTTAGGATAGCCTTGCCAGTCTTCTCTTTGGTGATTGCTCTTGCTCTTGCTTGAGCTTTGTCTTCACCTCAGCTCTGATACCATGTTAATTTATGGTATGTTCTATGCTTATAACAATTTACTTCTTTTCATTATTATATTCCACAAATTAGCAATCACATGTACATAAAGTAAAGTACAGATAGAACATTAAATGATCGACAGAAAATAAGCCAAGACAAGAGACACAAGATGTGGCAGCTAGCCAGGGACAAACCCCGCAATGTGTGGGGAAACCCTTTGATCAAATCTTCTTTTATCTTCAATAAATCAGCAGAGAGAAATAGTACAATAAATCTAATTCATATCAGCAGTAGCAAACCCTAGATCATCAACATCAGCATTAGTGGCTTCATCATCAAACTAAGGCAGACGATATCTCACAAATCGACTGTCAGATCGGCTTGATTCTACCACCAAAAGTTGCGGCTTCTAGAGGAGGTTCAAATGAACCTACATTGTAGTTTAGATGAGGAAATATTCTATTCCACGTAGGTCAAACTTTACTTCTGCAGTTGCAGCTTCAGTTTCGGCAGCTTTCGGCTTCAAACTAGGGTAGTCGATATCTTGCAAACCGTCCGTCGGATTGACTTGATTTCACCACCAAAAGTTTTGGCTTTCAGAGGAGGTTCAAATGAACCTACAATGTAGTTTGGATGAGGAGATCTTCTAGTCCACGCAGGTCAATCTTTACTTCTGTAATTGTAGCTTCAGTTTCAGCAGCTTCCAGCTTCACATGTGTGAGGGAGAGACCCTTTTCTACGCATTATAGAAGAGACTCTTTTCTACGCTGTAGAGAGAGAGAGATGTGATGAGATGAGTGAGTCCAAATGAGGAAAATTCTTGTTGTATTTATACACAATGTTGGTGTTTGAATAGATGTGACTGTTGGGCTTTTGAGCCTACATGAGTTGTAGGTCAACTTGATAATAATTCCGTAATCAAAATAAATTCATATCTCCATGAATACTTATCAGAATCAGATGATATTTATATCAATCCTACACCTCTTGATGAGAGGAATCTAATAAAAATATTATCAGCCACGAATAATATGACCCACATGAATTTTTTCCCTAGTTGCCAATTTTAACACCATACCCCCTCACACCCCTCGCTGGTTCTGGAGACTGCCAGATGACCACAGGCCTCAAGGGAGCCTCGACCCCTTCTATATCCCAGTTTATGAGTTTCCATGGTGGTCATTGCCAATTTCACTACCCAGGAGCCAAAAATCACTCCTAACCCTCCATGGATCCCCTTATTCCCCAACAACCTTCCATATATTGCAGAAAGTAAAAAACCAGACATCAACAACAGAAGACTGAACCAAATTTCTCTTAAAACATTCAAAACCACCACCATTCGATGCCAGACCAACCTCCATTCTTGCAGCATTGATTCCATATCAAGACTAAGGTAGGCCTGAATTACATACCAGTCTCCTTTCGAGTCATTGAAGGTGATTTTTAGGTGTAGACGACAATCCATTCTGCAAGCTAGGGTCTCCCCTCGGCTTCCAGTCTCATCACCTACTGCTCGTTTCCTCCTCTAGTCTTGCATGCATGCAATGACTACCTTCGCCACCTTTTCACCTTGAATAATTTCCAACCTACCCTTTTGCTTTCACAAGGCAACCACCACCTGCCTATCTCTCCTGGTACCTCCTGCCACGCTCGTGTGGGGTCCTTGGATGGGCCGCCCACATACCCTGTCCATTTGTCCTTATATCATGTCAACGATCTAATTCCAGATCCCCTCTCCCATCACACCCCAATCTGGGGATGCTTTGGGAAGTTTTTAATTACATGGTTAGTTTCATAATATGATCGACATCAAAATGAAACATTTTCACAGTCGATCTTCTATACCCACACATAGTCTAGAGACGTCACATTAATCCTTACAGGAAAACTTCTGTTGAAATCCATCTCAACACATATTCGAGCATAAGTGGTTTTATAAAAATATTTAGCTTATGTACCGTGGCCATAAAACTTCCCCATTGCATTACCAATGGAAGATAAAGTTGGAAGGTTCCAAATATGCAGGGGATGGTTCAGAAGCCTTACCCAAACAAGCATCATGGAAATTGACGTCGTGTATGGACCAATTGTGGGAGACCAAGGTTACATGAAAAGGGTAACACTACCCAAAAACCAGGGCCAAGTGTGACATCCCCTAGTTAATATTTTACCATTGTAAATAAATTGTAATTAATTAAAGGTTGAGAGAAGGGACAAATATTCTATAATGCTTGACAAGGGAGATTTCTTAAGGAATGAGTTGTTTTTAGATATCATAAATGGTTGGACGAGTGGCTTAAATGGGCTAATTGAGAAACACAGGGGTTTCACTCAATGAACCTCTGACATATCACGTGCATTCATGGCATACTAAACAATACCCTTAATTTGACTACATATTGGAAAATACCTCTAAAAATGACATTATTTAACCCCCTACCAATACAAACCCAATACACCTTCCGGATTTAAAAAGCCACTACTTTCACTAGATATTGTAGGTATCTATTTTTTCATTAACATTTTTTATAACCATTTATATTTTTTCATTAACTTTGAGCTCCATTTTTTATACCTACCAATATAAAAACCCTTTACCTCTTATTATATGATCAATATATTATGTCATTTTTTCTTCAATATATATCCCCCAATATGAATTCAAGTGGTATGGTATTGCTCCCCTAATAAAGCCTTGTGGTGAGAAATAAATCAAACTGAAGGGAGAGGACAAGCCCATGTGTCCTTTAAAATTGAGTAGCAAGAAAAAAATGACAAAAGTATTGAATACATCATGGGTTGTGCTATTCAAGGCAGTTGACTTGCATGGGCCTAGGAAAAAGAAAAGTGGTTGGTCTGTTGGAAATAAAAAGGAAGCATGAGACAATCTTGTGAGAGGTAGGAAGACATGGATGTGTATACTAAGCAAAGAGAACACTCTCACACTTAGAATCACTCTTGCATTGAGATAATGGAAGAAGGGAACACATTCTATTTATTCTCTCTTGCATATGCTCAGACAATAGTAGAGAGGATGCAATGAGAACACCGAAGGAAAATTTCCTCCAAGGGTGGAGGTGAGAAAAAAGTGAGAGAGAAGTGACCAAATTTCACAAAAATCAAGCTATATAGAGTTATAAACCAGTTAAAGAACCCTAATAGAGGATTGCTAGGTAAAATAATTATAGAGAGCATTGGATTTCTTGCAAGGTTGAAGAACCCACTAGAATATTGTGGATTGATGAACCTATTAGTTGGGGTGAGTCATTCAGATTCTTGTGAGGGCTGATGAATCAAAAAGAGTTGCCTTGGGGTTGAAGCCTTGGTGGTTGAATCATTTATGAAACACCTAGAGAGGTTACCTCTTTACCCATCACCAACTTATCCACTAATGAACCTTCCCTTGACGTGTACTCACTTCTCCTAAAAGTGAGTTTAAACTCTCTGTACTGTGATATCTTATCATATGTCTAAATATTAGAAGAGACAACGTGGAAGATGGTGTAGCTGGTGGATGAAGGCGGAGTGGCCTTGTGAAATCCTATTTTAGTTGTCTACATTGGTTGAAATTTCCCTTAGAGGCAATCCTTCTCACACACTGGAATCTGGCTTGGGGGTGACAACTACATGTAATCGTGGTTGTAGTTCATCTAAGGTTGGGTGGAAAGTTGAAGTCCTAATCTTAGTCACTTGTCTCTTTTGTTGTATAAGATAAGTATTTTCCTATGCATTGATATTTGAATGATATGTACATGTTAGTGCATTGAATAAAATCTTATGAAGGTGTTGAGGAATGAAAATTTCTGTGTATAGGTGGAAATATTGATTCTATGTTTGCTAAGGAATGGCCAATTCCTATGTTTAAGGATAAACTTAAATCTATTAATTTTATTGATTCAAAGAGATGGGTACTTTATCATAGTTGAAATCCTTGTGTATTTAGGAAACATTGGATTACTTGCTTAAATATGAAAAAGATTGGTTTTCCTTGTATTCTTTTGAGTGTAAAATTTATGATAACTATTGGAACGTACTAAATGCATAAATATGCTAATATGTCTAAGTAATGCCTTGTATGTATTACTTAAATAATGTGTGATATTTGTTGAAAAGAAACACATGATTATGTCGTGTTTTGGGGAATTGGATCAAATTCCCTAAGGTTCTAGGATGTGTACATAGGTGCACATTTTTTGTGCATTTTTCCTAGAAAGTTAATGGCCAAAGATTATGCTTGAGAGGACATAGTGAGAACATTGCTGGAAAATTTCCTCCAAGGGTGAAAGTGAAAAAACAATGAGAGAGCAGTGATCAAATTTTGTTGAAATCAAGCTCTAGCAAGGTAGAAATTAGCTGAAGAACCCTCACAAAAACTTGTTCGGTAAAAGAATTATAGGGAGTGTTTCGGGTGGGAAAACCCTAGGGTCTTGGGTTGAAAACCCCAATAGAGAGGATGGCATACATAAGAAAGAAATGCACAGACAAACAATCTAAATGCTTTAACTACTGAACTGGGAAGAAGTGTCCTTGCTCAGAGGTCATACGTTTGGGTAGATCCTATAGGGTTCAAACCCTTTGCTTCTTCTGATTCCTTTGAAACCTGTAAATTATTCAAGCGAAGCATATACAATAGCAGTAATAGAAATCATATTCATGATATATACGTAAGATCATATAATTAAATTAATGATTACACATTATTATAATATTTATAAACAAATCACAACATGGACCAATGCATAAACATGATAAATATCAGGAATAGAACAACATGTATTTATTGATGTAAGCTAAATGAAAGGTGGAAAACTACAACCTGAGTCTTCCTCTAACTCCAAGCAGAACCATCCTCCGAATCCATCTTGTCTTGGCCTCAACAATCTTCCTCCATCAATATACACAAGGATATCATAAGAGGGATGAAGGATATCTCAAAAGAGGAAACAAGAGTTTCCTAAAGCTTGGGGAGTGCAGGAGGCACAGAGATTTCTTTAGACTTGATCAGGGATCAATCAACTATAATATCAATATCTCATCTCTTCTCCCCTTATGCCTTCCCATTGAGGTTTATTTATACTTCTCCAAATTAGTTTTTTTAGTTGGGAAATCATTGGGCCACGGGCTATAGCAGATGAGTAATAGGTAAAACTCATAAACTCCGCCTGAAATTAAGGAGATTTATTATTTTTAAGTGTTTTAACACATATACGCGGGTTGGGTATATGCTGACCCGCGTGTACATGCTTTTAACATAGGGAAAAGTAGTGTATAGGAAATAAAACACTGTTTTTTAGATTTTGGACCAAGTCTGGAAAGGAAGGGTTGCCCTAGGCCATAACCAGAGCATCAGATCTACCAAAAGTGGTAAATGGTGCTATAACAAATTCCCCTTAATATATGTGTTTAGAAGTGGTACATGATGGCCGAAATGTATTATGTGTATAGAAGGAATCCTGCCGAGACTGAGGAGGAGTTCACCAGAATTTAGCCTTCCAAGCCAGTGAAAGAGATAAGAAAGAAACTATCGTCTGAGGTGGGCATACCCATACACAGAGATAGTAAAGCATGTCCGCATGTCAAGTACAAAAGTGATCCAATATGCATACAAGTATAAAGGAGCTGAAAATACATAATGGGTCATTCGATCATATCCAAGTAAGTACATGACTAAATATCACATATAAAGAACTGATCAATGATGTTGAAGTATGAAGCTCATCAGTGAAGTCAAAAAGCTGATCCAAAAAGTACCAAGTCAAATGGTGGAATAAATGGTACTACAATGAAACTCGAGTGCCAACATATAGGATGTCGATGTAAGGAACTGCAACATATAATGTGGATAGTGTCAACTAGCAGAAACAGGAGCAACTAACAAGTGAACTAAGAAATGCTGATGCAAACTCGAGGTCTTCACCAACCGCCATGGTACATTTCTACACAATGGGAATAAATGATCTAAAGTCGACCATGTGAGAAATTGTTTGATTACCAGTCATTGATGTATACCGTTAACAAATGTGAGACTACTCACCGATAATGATGATGAGAGCCAAGGTACCCAATACAATCTAACAAGTGCGAATAAATGAGTTGTAGTCGAACACTTGGAAGAATGTATCAATTAGGAGACAATGATGTTTTCCCACTTTTGATAGTGAAGGAGTCTACCACTGATGACTTCGAACCCTAAGGTACTGCCAAGTGGACTCTAGATCTCGTTCCTAGAGAAATGAGCTAAAGTCAATGGGAAAAGATCTGCTAGAAGGAAGGCATTAAGGCATCCTTCATCAATCTAGCATGAATGTAACCCACAGGCCAATAATGTGGAAGGAATCGGATGAATAAAGATGTAGTAATCCAACTGAAGCACATTTTTGGTGTACACAAGATGTAGCTAGTGCATGATAGAAACCCTTTAAACTAGCCAATAATGAAAGCTGACACAGAGGCGAGGAATACACCAATAGGGCCAAATGGAAACCAAGGCACTCCACGAATCCCAATGTGTGATAATGAAAGTTGATGTCGAACACAAGGGAAACCACTCAATCAAAGACCCATGATACTGATCGATGCTGAGCACAAGGTGACCTATCAATAATGAAAATAGGGCCAGGGTGCGGCTCTAGATATTCTCTTAGAGAAATTTGTCGTAGTCAATAAGAGCAATACTCGCCAGTAAGACATCAATGGAGACCTTCTCAAACTATCATGAGAAAAGGACCAAATAGCTGATGTGATAATGAACATGAATTTGACTAAGGATGGCTTACTAGAAAATAGGTCAAGAGACACCATAGAGAGGCCGACTCAGGTTTACTTCCCTTGAATAAAAGCATGACTTAATTGTGACGACATGGTAGCATATGATAACTTTGTATAAGTTTTTCATGCAGGAGGCATAAGAAAACTCTCCATATGATTGGAAGAGATAACCAATCAGAGGAGTATTGACTCGATAACAAGGTTAAGGCTCTCCTAAGTCAAACTAAAGCCCATCCCAATGGAGGAAAGACTTATTTTTTGAGTGCTTTGTTCAAGGGCGACACAATTGACTCTTGTTGCCATCAATTATGGAAATAATGTCCTATTCCTGCTCTTTTTTGGGATATATATATATATATATATATATATATATATATATATATATATATATATATAGATATAGATATATATATATATATATATATATATTTTTTTTTTTTTCTTTTTCATATTTATGAAGCCTAAAAAAGAATAAAAGAATGCTATAGTACAGTGGAAAGAATGAGTGTCAAAAAAGCAGATGCTCTAGTTCTTGGGAGGGGAACATTCCTATGCTCAATGCAAGGTGGTAAAACTAGTTAATGACACTCAAAGGAATGTTCTTTCCACGGGTAAAAGGGTATGTCAAGTTGCAGAGGCTAAGTGATTGCAAGGTTGATTTTGCAGAAGACATGGTCAAAAGGTGGCTTAAACATGATTCCAAGTGAAGTTGTCTCAAGGCCAAAAGGTGCAAATGGTCAACATGCAATGCAGCAATATAACTCAACACAAAGGAGCCTATAGGGTATAAAGCCAAAAAATAGTGAAGAAGAAAGAGAATGAGTCTCCAATGCACAAGTCAAGGAGCCTATAGGGTATAAAGCCAGAAAATAGTGAAGAAGAAAGAGAATGAGTCTCCAACGCACAAGTCATGGCAGGGCTAAAGACAACTCCTGAGCCTAAGAACAAAATTTCAGCATGGGTTCCAGGTGACAACAAGGTACTATCTAGGACGCCCATGATAAGGTAGGCTCTATCACACAAGTTATGACACTTCGAAGCAATTAGAAGGTTTTGCATCATATCTTGGTGGAGTTGATCCTAAGGCCAAAAATGGAAAAGGAAACTGATAAATGCACAATGCAGGTGAAAAAACTAACCTATATGACAGTTTCGAGAACCAATACCTATCAGAATGGATCAACCATAAAATTTTTGAAAGGATAAGTCTTCCAAGTTCTGTAGACATAAGTAGGAACACTAGACAAGAAGTTAATACATCCCACATATAAACTTCAGATAAAATCTTGTGTTATAGAATACAAAACTTGATAATGTGTACCTTATATGTACAATATGGTACAGGGAACCATGCAGCCTTGCATTTTACGCATAATAGTTCTTGAGGATAAGCCCCTTGTGAGGCTCAAGCCAGGGACTCCTTTGGTAGTCAAAACTCATGGCTTCAAAAAGTTCCTCCTGTGAAGGGAAATCAAACTCTAAGAAATCATGAGAACTAGAAGGATCAAAGGAGGGAATTAAGGGGTCCCAAGTCCTTGTAGGAGAAATCACTTGGTCAACTACCGGGACCAAGTCCCAAGAAGGAAAATAATAGTTCAAAGGATCCTTCTCAAATGAAATTGAACATTGAGGATTTAATTCCACATAGTTCACCTGTAGCGGGGTAGATTCTACTTGAACACTTGGAACAAACCAAGGGGTATTCTACAGTAAATTTGAATTAGGGTGTTGATTATCAGATGCAAGTTGATAAATAGTGACAATATTTCTGTTATGAGGAAAACACATCACTCGAAAGAGTGAAGAAACCACAACATTCATAGCATAGACAAAATCATGCCCAAATAGAATATTAAAGTCTAAAGGGCGATCAACCACCATCATATTGAGTAAGACAATCTTCCCACCTAAAGTAATAGTAAATTGAGGAAGAACTGCCATAGATATACCAGGTCTTCTATCATAGGATAACAACTGATTATTAGATGCCAACAACTTTGGAGAATCTAAATTTTTCCAAGTCAAGGAGGATATAATACTTGTAGAGGATCCTTCATCTGCCATACATCAATAGACATTTTTGGAATTAACTCTAACCTTTATTTGGAAAGGTGCAACAGAAGGAAGACGAGGCTCAACAAGATTATCCCAAACAAAGGAGACACTCCTAGAACTTGGAGGGGGTATATTTGGAGAAACCAGAATGCCCCCTATACTAGAAGACTCTGTACTAGAAATAAAAAAGACTCTGTTGTTAGGCACTTCACCCCCCAAAAGAGGAGTGTAATCAGCTAAAGATTCCACTTGCTCAACCATATTATCAACCAATGGTTGATGAGACTATTGAGAAACCATAATAGATTCAGGAGTAGAAGAACCTTTAGAATCATATCATATCCTTTGTACCTCTGGAATCCCAGGACACAAATGAGTAATATGGTCTCCCTTACATATCTTACAAGGGAACTTAGGTTTAAAACTTCCACGCCTAGGTTTCTTATCAACATCAAATCTCCCAACATGACTAGCAGTGGTTGACGGAAAGTCTCTAACATGACTTGTAGAGGTCAGTGACTCTTTCCCAAAAGAGATAGGACTTGTGCCCCCATCATGACTTGCAGTAGTTGAAAGCTCATTTCCAACATGACTTGCAGAGGTTTATGATGAATTTCTAGTATGACTTGTAGTGACTAGACTTATGCCCCCAACATGACTTGCAGCGGCTGAAGACTCATCTCCAACATGACTTGTAGAGGTTGGTGATGAATTTCTAGTATGAATTGCAGTGACTAGACTTATGCCCCCAGCATGACTTGCAACGGCTGAAAGCTCATCTCCAACATGACTAGCAGAGGTTGATGATGATTCATTGCTAGTATGACTTGCAGTGACTAGACTTATGCCCCCAACATGACTTGCAGCAGCTAAAATCTCATCTCCAACATGCTTGCAGAGGTTGATGATGAATTGCTAGTATGACTTGTAGTGACTACACTTATGTCCCCACCATGACTTGCAACGGTTGAAGTCTCATCTCCAACATGAATTGTATAGGTTGGTGATGAATTGTTAGTATGACTTAGAGTGACTAGACTTATGCCCCTAGCATGACTTGCAGTGGCTAAAAGCTCATCTGCAACATGACTAGCAGATGTTGATGATGATTAATTGCTAGTATGACTTGCAGTGACTAGACTTATGCCCCCAACATGACTTGCAGCGATTGAAAGCTCATCTCAACATGACTTGCAGAGGTTGTTTATGAATGGATAGAATTATTATTCTTCTTCATCTTCCTCTTTATCCTCTGTGTAGATCTCTTATTACAAGAGGAAGGAGAAAGAGGAATCTTGGATTTGCCTTTGAAGGAAGATGAACAATTAACACCCATTTGATGCCCTTGAAATAAAGCATTCATCTGAGAAGATTCAAGAACATCAGGAATATTTGGAGTGGACCACAGCCAAACTGGTAGTCCAACATTCAATCCAGGAATATTTAAAGTGGTCGTCAAGGGGGTACCAATGTTTCCAAAGAAAAGAAAAGCATAAGGATCCCCTTTTAGAAGGGTACCTTGGTTGGTCTCCACATGAATACTAGCCATATCTAACTTATTCACAAATTCTTCTCTTGCGGGAATGTACAAATGACTTTCTAAGGAAGAGAGATGCACAATCAAAACCTTTTTCCCTTAAGGAGGAAACTCCACAACTTTCAAAAGAAAGATCAAAATCCTTTCAATATCGGCGGAGTGGTAGGTTAATCACTCAGAATCTAAAGTACAAAAGTGACAATACAAGTCCACCTAAAGCCAACTAAATACAAAGAGCAAAGAGCAATCAAATATCAATTCCATAAAGATGCAACCAATCAAGAAACTTCCAAGTATTTCCACTCCGGGTGATGAGGACTAGACACCAAAATACAAGAAAGTGAAGTAAGGGACCTTTCGAAGATAGTTTGGGATAATAACAACCCAATCCTACTAGTGAAGGTAACATAAAAGATTACACTGACCTCTAGACAAAAGCCTTTGCTGGTGCAAGCACCCAAGCTTCACAAGGGTACCGTCCAAAAGTACTAATGAATGCAATGTAACGTCTTCCTTAGGTGCAACAGGATTCCCCTTCGTATCCACCTATGTGATCCCTAGGAGTGGCAACTATGGGCACTAGTTCATATCAAAATCTGGGTGGAACAGTCTCGGGGTGGGGTCCAACAAGTAGGAGAGGGGGTATCTCTCTTCCTTGTCTTCACTCTCCCTTGTGCTTGATCCCCAGTCACAGAGCTTTCCTGGTCTTTCTAACGACACTGGATTTCAATCGTTATTCAACTTCTATGTTAATTTGAGCGACCTTGGAGAGTTAATTGTCCACTAACCTATTCCAAGGCACTAAAGAAATTAAACTTTTTGGTGTTTGTTAATGAAAAATTAAAATGTTCTAGTTCTTTTTATTAAATCGCTTGATTTTAGAGGGTTGTTCTTTAAGTGAAGGGTAAAATGAGAGTGAAACTTATGATGTTTTGACGCAAAAGAAATCAATAGAAACTTAACTATATGCATGCAGTTATTTTCTTCAATGAAAACGGATTTCTATAGAGTTATGCGAATAAACTTGTACATGCAAATTTTTATTTTTCCAGAAAACACACTCCACACTCTCAAAAGCTAAAAAAAAGACTAAAATGCTTGCAATGCAAAATATCTTAATGCAAACAATAATAATGATGCATGGGTGCTCATACAAGAAGAAAAAGTGTTCCTTCACAATATCAATAGGCTAGCTTGACTATAAAGAGGGCACCAATCACAAGACAAACTTCCCTCGAAACCAAGCAAAACCAATTGAAAAAAGTTCAAAATTTCTCAAAAACAAAACAAAAGAAACAGAAAAAAAAACCAAAAGCTTGGAAAGAAAAAGAAAGGCTAAAACTATGTTTTTGTCTTTTTATTTTAAAAAAATAAATAAATGTTTGAGGTCATAAAAAGAACTACTAAATTTCAAAGATAAAGAAATAAGCACAAAGAGTCCTTAAACTTTGCAAGTTATAAAATTCATTAATAAATGAAACTTGAAACGAGAAGGAATACAAACTTGTACAAACTGATTTGAATAGTGGTACCAGACTTCAACAAACTGACAAAATGTCAAGAAAGACTCTCAATATTGCCAAAGAGACACTCAAAAATCACAAAAAACAACAAGGTCAACCAAAAGGGAAAGCAAAGAAAAGAAATTTGAAATCTAGGTTATAAAAGAAATCAAAACCAATTTCTTGTTTCGGGAAACCAAAACATCCAAGAACTTCAAATAGAATCCTTGAACCCAAGACCTAAACCAAAACCTTACTCAAAAAGAAATCATAGGCTAACTAGGCTTTTCACTGAGAAGGAGATTTGAAAATGAAAACTTGCAAGAGAACAAAGTTCTACAGATAGTGGATGACGAGAAAATAGTAGAATTCACTAGGCAACATACCTCACTGAGAAAAATATTTTGAAAAAACAATTCAAAATCTTGTATACGTGATTGTGTAAAGACACAAAGGCGTGCACACACGTTTCAAACACAGGAAAATCATGTATATGTGAGTCTACTTGAGGAAACTGGCATGTATATGTGACTGTACTCCAAGAAAAGCACGTATAAAAGAATCAATCAAGAAAAAAAAAAGAAACAAGGCCTGATCCGAAGATCAGACTTGATGCCTAGGAAGCTAATAAGTTAATGACACTGTAAAAACAAGAAATCAAGAAAACAAACCCTAATCGAGAACAAACAACCCAAACTAGGAAAATCAAGAATGTTTTCCCCAATGGAGTCGCCAATTCTATTTTGGGTGGGAGCACCCCAGGGTCTTGGGTTGAAAACCCCAAAAGAGTGGAGGGCATACAACAACAAGAAATGCACAGACAAACAATATAAATTCTTTAACTACTGAACTAGGAATAAGTGTCCTTACTTGGACGTCCTATGTTTCAGTAGATCTTGCAGGGTTCAAACCCTCTGCTTCTTCCAATGCCTTTAAAACTTGTAAATTATTCAAGTGAAACATATACAACATCAGTAATAGAAAGCATATTCATGATATATGCATTAGATCATATAAGTAAATGAACGATTAGACATTAATATAAGATTTATAAACAAATCACAACATGGATCAATGCATAAACACGATAATATTAGGAACATAACAACATTTCTTTATTGATGTAAGTTAAATGAAAGGTGTAAAACTACAACTTGAGTCCTCCTCCAGCTCCAAGCAGAACCGTCCTCCGAATCCATCCTATCATGGCCTCAACAATCTTCCTCCATCAATATACACAAGGATATCATAAGAGGGATGAAGGATATCTCAAAAGAAGAAACAAGAGTTTCCTAAAGCTTGCGGAGTGCAGGAGGCACAAGGATTTATTTAGACTCGATTAGGGATCAACCAACTATAATATCAAAATCTCATCTCTTCTACCCTTAGGCCTACCCATGGAGATTTATTTATACTTATCCAAATTAGTTAGTTTGTTTGTTTTTGTTTTTGTTTTTGTTTTTTTTTTTTCTTCAGTTGGGAAATAGTTGGGCCATGGGCTATATTAGGTGAGTAACAGGTAAAACCCATAAACTCTGCCCGAAATTAAGGGGATATATTATTTTTAAGTGTTTTAACACATATATGTGGGTTGGGTATATCCTTACTCATGTGTACATGCTTTTAACACAGAGAAAAGTAGCGCATAGGAAATAAAACATTGCTTTTTAGATTTTGGACCAAGTTTGGAAAGGAAGGGTCGCCCTAGGCCATAATCAGAGCATCATATCTACCAAGAGTGGTAAATGGTGCTATAACAGAGAGAAGAGGCTTTCCTATAAGGCTTAAGAACCTACTAGAAGCTTGTCGATTGATGAACCTACTGGTTGGGGAGAGTCACTCAGGTGCTTTTGAGGGTCGATAGACCACAAAGGGTTTCCTTGGGGCCGAAGCTTTAGTTCTTGACTCACTAATGAACCACTTGGAGAGGTGACCTCTTTACCCATCAATAGCTTATCCACTGATGGATCTTCCCTTGATGGACCCTCTTCTCTTTAAAGTGAGCTGAATCATTGTATTGTAATATCCTAGCATTGGATATTGATTTGCCTAAAGAATCATAGGAGATGGAGTAGAAGCTAGCGTAGCTGGTGGATGAAGGTAGTGTGCCTGGTGACATCCTATTTTAGCTATTTTCAATGGTTGAATTTTCCCTTATAGGGACTCCTCCTCAAGCACTAGAGTCTAGATTGGGGGTGACAGCTATACGTAATCGTGGTTGTAGCTCGTGTCAAGTTGGGTGGAGAGTTGAAGTCCCAATCTCAATCGCTAGTCTATTTTTCCACATAGGATACATATTTCCCTATGAACCAATATTTGAATGATATTTACATGTTATTGTACTAATTAAAAACTTATGAAGGTGTTGAGGAATGTGAATTTCCATGTACAGGTGGAAATGTTGATTCTGTGTTTGCAGAGGAATGACCAATCCCTACATTTAAGGTTAAGCTCAAACTCTATTAAGTTTCTTAAGTCAAGGAGATGGGTATATCTCTGTTATAGTTAGAATTATTGTGTATTTAGGAAATGTTAGCTTTCTTTCCTTAATCTGCAAAAATATTGATTTTCCATGTATATTTATGAGTATAAAATTCATGCTAATGGTTGGAACATACCAAACGCATGAATATGTTAATATTTTTGAGTAATAACTTGTACATATTATTTGAATAATATGCATAAAATACACACATGGTTATATTGGGTTTTGGGGAACTATATTGACTTCCCAAAGGTTCTAGGATTGGTACATTGGTGCAAATTTTCTAGGTATTTTTTCTAGAATGCTAATGGCAAAATTTTATGCTTGCTTCATTGGACTTTAAGAGACAAAATTCAGTGTATTTGATTGAAATATAGTTTATGTATCCGAGCGTGTTGACTTGTGGTCTCTACGGCCATGGTTTTAGGAAGAGGGGTGAAATATCTTGGTTCTTAATTCTTGACCTCATGAAGTTCAAGTTCAACTAGGTGATCGAGTCATGAAGACCTGCAGCATGGGTGATTTCTTGAGAATTTTTTTATGATTATAAAAAATCTTAAGACATGTCAAAACTCACATGTAGGGCCCACCAAGTAAGAGGTTAGATGATTCAACTAGAAGGAAAAGCTTGGGTGAGTTTGCATCTGACCAAGTATTGTGCCTAGATAAGTTTGGGGGTTGGGAGGTCAGGCATGTCAAGCTAGTCGGGGTGAGAGACTCTAAGTGTAATTAGTTGGCAAATTCATGAAGAAGGGTCATAAAGGTTGATGTGATTTCCACATAAAATTTACAAGTGGCATAGAATCCTCATGGGTGCCACATGGCAGGTCATATGATGTGGCAAGGCCTAATAGGCCAGTGTTTAATTTGTCATATCTCTTAATCAACAAATCATATTGGAGCAAATGTTATGTCATTGGAAAGATCTCGGCAAGATGAATGCAATAATGTCATCCACTGTAAGTTTTGAGGAAGTTGAAAATATCGAAATTATTAGACCCCATTTCCATAATGGGACCTTGGATGTTGGGTCAAAAAGTAACTACGTCCTTTTAACTTTAGTTAGGGTTGGGGATCGTAGGGGGTGTGTTACTCCTAGATTCACAAATCTTCTTCTTATCCTAAATATTATTGAAACCCAAAACAAAAAAAACCTTGAGCCAAGGGGAAAATATTCAGATTAACAGTCAAAAGGGATTTCCATGTATCAAAGATCCATTTGTGGAGATAAGTCAATCACAACCAAAAGACATTAAATCTCTAGACAAAACCCTATTCAGGAAAAAATTTCACCATTGAAGGAATCCTCTTTTAGAGGAATGTTAAGGGTTAGAGGTTCTTGAACAACCAAAAGAACAAATCCATATTTCAGCATGGCACTGTACGAAACTGAGGCTGGAGCTACCATTCCTTCAATATAAACATATTTATTCTCTAAATCACTAGAATTCACCATTATCAAAGAGTTGGAGAAACCCTAGCCACTGCCCTCCATCTCACTCCATAGTGCATATTTTTTTTATAATAAATTATTAAAATTCATGTTATTATGTGATAAATTATCTATAGATTATATTAGATTATTAAATTTATATTATTTTGCAGTAAATTATCTATGAATTGTAATAAATTATTCAAATTTAGATTGTATTTTAATAAATTACTTAAAAAATAGTGTTAAATTAAAAATTTATATTAGATTATAGGGGTGGTAGGACAGGGATGGATTCTTTTAAATCATGAAGAAAATCAAGAAATCAAGTATTCTTGGGGATTTAGAAAAAGGACAAACAACTTGGGCTTCTGCTTGGGATCTAGTTGGAAAAGGAAAGGAATATCCATTATATAGCTATCCTAGGAGATTCCCTTCTCACCATTCAACACTTGCATAGATGAATTCTCCCTAAGAACAAACAACAAAGTTTTATTTTTAGTAGAATCCTTAGTATACCAGAATTTATGCCCATCAATATTTCTATCACATTGTGAGGAGTCAAAACAAGGAATAAAATGTGTAAGCCAATCAAGATTCTCTTCTTGAGGCTGGTCAGATGGTCACCAATGGTTTATTATGATGGAAAAAAATTCCATACTGTATTCTCCAACTATTTTATGTCCTAGTCTCAATAGTGGCAGTGGATATGTCTATAAGGGAGTATCATTTCAACCATGCATATCAATGTTTCATGAGGCATGTAACCTTCAAAACATTAGAAATTCTATGGAGAATGTATTAAATGAGGTGCTTGCCATAATGATTAATATGGATGGTGAAGGGCGTGTTGGGAATTTGCCCACTAAGTCCTTCAAATATTTGCATGTGACAAATTCTCCTATTGCAATTTGATTTCCTTTGATCCATTAAATGCCCCAAGGTGGTGGAGATCTTCAGGAATAATGACTAAAGTGAAGAGAGATGGAATGATGTAGTGCATCTAGGCCTCTGGAAGCCAAGATTTGATTGAGCACCTCGCCATTTTCTCTTGTTGCAAAGGTTTTTACTGTGTCCATGAATCAATGAGCCAAAGTATTTCTCCAAAGTGTAGTTGGAGACTTTGGTCTTGTGTTGTGTTAGAAGCTCTCCCTAGAATTACATCATTGCCCCACCTTGAAAGGGAGAAAAAATATTTGAGTGGTGAATTCTCTATCTTAGTTCGATGGAGATTTTTTTATAGTTTTGCAAATTCATAATCCCTTGTATCTTGGGGATCCTTAAAGGTTGTGTTTTCATATCCTCTAAAGGATTCAAGAGATATTTATTGGCATGTTCTTCTACAATTATCCACACTCTATGCAAAGGTTCTGGTATATGGTGGTGGCTGTGGATTGTTGATGCTTCATAGGTTTCCCTCCTTTTGTTCATATGTATTTCTTAGAATACTTGTTGGCTTGGCCGTACTCTATCTCTCTAGTATGATTTTTCCCTTCTCTTCCTTTGCCAGTCTTGTTTCCGTGCCTAGCGTTTCATAGTCCTCTACCTGCCCCACCCTCAGTTTTGGGCACTCATTCTCATCTAATGAACCCCAAGTTTGGGTGTAATTGGCTCTCAATACCTTTTCTTGTTTGTATCCTACACTTTGTGATGGCACTCATGGAACAATTATTTCCTTCCTATGACACTTCTAAATGGACCAATTCCTTCCATAGTTGTATGCACTCTCTAGTAGATAATCATGCTCATATCCTAGAGCTTTAATGCAAAATCCAGCAATAGTCTAATACCATTTTATTCTTGGTTGAAGAATTACAAAGACTTAAATCCCAAGTGAGTAGATAGGAGGATGAAATTGGAGCCATTTGAAGCCAATTGATAGAGTCCCCAGCTCACTAGAATATAGGCGACTAACACAACACAATTAGCAGTGCCTTTGGAAGTCATTTTGACAACAATTCTATTGACCCCCCTCCCCAACAATGATCTCTTTTTGTAAACTTGTATTTTTGTCTGGTCACTTCTGTAGGACTTTTAGTTGTAATTTGATTGGTCAAAGGTATGTTGGTGGAAGCTTCCTAGATATCAATTTTGGATCTTCTCTCATGTACTTATCTAAAGAACCAACAGTTGGTAGTTCATTGTAATAATTTCTGGTGTACTTTGTTTCAGCCTTCCTAAACTTAATAAAAATGCTACTCATTTCTATCCATTTTTTATTATTATTCTAAATTATATAATTATTGTGATGATTGTTTTAAATTTATTATATGAAATTAATTTACTAAAAAAGTGGAGAGAAGCCTTAACAATTTTCATTCCTATGGTGCTTATTTAATATAGATTAAATAACTCAATATCTCATTCTAATTGTTTTTTACCAAATTTTGAACAAAATTGATGAAAAAAGACATAATCTATCTAATACACTAAAATCTTTTTTTACTTTTTTTTCCAAGTAGAATTCATTCATATAATTTCGAGCAAAATTGTGATCTTTCATTGTTTAAATTACTCTTTTGAATGAATAATTGGATTCAATGCCCTTAATGTATTTAAAACAACCTAAACTTGAATTTTTTGAAAATCTGTATGAGATTGTAGTTAAATTTAAACAGAAAAAATACTAGGAAAGAAGGCATTTCATATAATTACCTGGTAAGATGTTACCTTTGATAAAGACTCTCTCAGGTGCCACCTTGCACTACTCTCCTCCTTAAAAAAGATTTAATGTGAGACGATTGAACAAAAATCAACTGTCAAATTTATTAGTTAATAATAATTAATTAAAAAACAGAAGTTTAATGGATGGAAAGTGGTTAACCATTTTACTTCCTTCCTTATGTTCATATCGAGAAAGAGAGCAGAAATACAAGAGAACGGGAACAGCAACTGCAATAATGTATGTGGATTTCAATCTGTCAATTGTTCAATTCTTTATGTAGCCAAGCCACCGATATTCTTAGTTCCTCTTTCGCACTAGATACAACCAATAAGTTCCCCGAACCCTCTTGTTATCTGCCTTTTATTCTGATCTTTAAGTGCATTTTGGCTGGAGCTTAGATGCTTTGATTGGCTTTATGCATGTTGTTAGTTGTTTATTTGAGCTACAGGTTGTTTGTTAGAATGCATATGACTTGACCATGAAATTGGTTTATATAACTGTGTTGCAGGGTTATGTATCCACCGTTTTTGATAATTTCAGCGTCACTGTACTTGTTAATGGCTCAACTGTAAATTTGGGCCTCTGGGACAGGTAACACTGTCCAACCTACATTCTTACATCATTGAAAATGAATTATTGATGTATTGAAATTGAACCTCAGCAAACACAACACTGCCAATAAAATCATTTAAATGGGCAAGGCACTAACACTCCAAAAAAAAAGTGCCCACGTCAGAATAATAACATTGTTGGGATGAAAAATATGTTTTCTCTTCGCAGAATATGTAGAATATTCTAAGTCATGCGGTTGAATTAATGCTTTCCAGTGTTACATGTTAATCTGTTATTTACTGTGTCAATTCTTTTGTAGGCTTAGTTTTCTCATCCGTTTGTGATAAAGAGGACTGACGATGTCATTCAAGGATGTTGTCATCTTATGCTTCAATCCATCGTTTGTTTTCTTGCATGGATAATGTGGTAATTGGTCATGAGAGTCCATATTACCAGGTTCTTAATTGATTTGAAGGTGAGAGGCTTGAAATAAAACTTTAGCCCTCCGAAATAAAAACTTCTCAGTCAGAAGCTCAATTGGGCCTCCCTGAATGTCTTGTTATCTTATTGTGTACATGTGAATATATTGGTATCATTTTCTATGAATAAAATCCTTAGTCAAACAAAATCAGTGCAATGCCATTAGTAAATCACAATAATAACTATTAACCTCATGAAGCTGAATTGGTAATCAAGTTCTTACATTATTGAAATTTAAGTATTTTGGTTATTTAAATATTTTTATTTCTGCATCTTGAGAAAAAATATTGGCTGCTAGCTAATTGTGCCAAAGTTAAGGTGATTTATGTATTCCTTCAGCCCAATTCTTCAATCAATTTTTATATCAAACAAAATTAGATCACTGCGATTTGTAAATCACAGTCAGAATGTCCAAATTAACGCCCAAGAAGTTGAGCATGTAGCTATTAAGATGGCATTGAGCACTACAATAAAAACACATGGTATTTTTTTTTTGAGTCGAAGTGAATTCCCAAGTTTCACTGCGTTCTTTCTGAGTCTAAGTGAGTTCCCGAGTTTCTCTTCATTCTTTCTGAGTCTAAGTGAATTCCCAAGTTTCACTCCATTCTTGGAGAAAACCCATGGAGAAAACCCGTGTCTAATCGGTTATGCCGAATCTAACTTATTCTAATTCATATTTTCAATTTCCATCCATAACTCTCAAAAGTCTGGAACTTAGCCCCAATTCATACTTATAATTTCCACCCATAAATCTTAAAAATAAGCCCCAATTCATATTTATAATTTTTAGTCATAAGTGTTAGAAATCAGATTTGGTGACCTTTCTATCAAAGCATTAAAAAAAATTAGGTTTATTAGGTTTATTCTCAGTGAGAGAAAAAGAAAAAAAAAAAATCACAACTCTACAACAGCATTCACCTATTCTTATAATAAAGAGTTGTTGTTATCTCTTAAAAGAAATTCTATAATGTCAACCACCCACTTACAACATTCACCTATTCCTATAATAAAGGATTGTTTTTGTCTTTTAAAGGAAATTCTATATTTGTCATAATGTCAACCACCCACATACAACATCATTCATTTATTCTTATAATAAACCCAAAGCGTTGTATTTGTAAAATCATAAAGGTTTTTCTTTCGCATTATTGTTATGTTATTGTTTCCCCTTGTATCTCTTAGGTATGATTTCAAACTTTTTTTATATTGGATAGCTCATCACTAATGGTTGAAGGAAGAAGTCTCTGATAGGTCCTTGAAGTCTCTGATAGGCATTTTTTTTCATGTTCTCTTCCCATCATACTAGAGAAATAACATGTTAAGTTGAATACATATTTAATTTTTATAAGCTATAATTAAAAAAAAAAGAAAAAAAAGAAAAAAACTAATAATGTTTATTCTCAGAAAGAAATAAAAAAAAATTAAAAAATCACAACTCTTGACATCCATGGCATTTTGTAATTAGTATGATAACATCCATGGCATTTTGTAATTAGTATGATAACAATGGTAAGAAAATTTAATCTCATTTTTTAATCTCCTTACTAGACAAATGGTTGTTGTTATCTCGTAAAAAAAAAATTCTATATTTATCATCATAGATCAACCACCCACCTACAACATCATTCATCTATTCTTATAATAAAGGGTTGTTATTATTTCTTAAAATAAATTCTATATTTTTCATCGTAGATCAACCATCCACATACAACATCATTCATTTATTCTTATAATAAACCCAAGTGTTGTATTTGTAAAATCATAAATGTTTTTCTTTCACTGAGAAATGCATTATTGTTATGTTATTGTTTCCCCTTTATCTCTTATGTATGATTTCAAACCTTTTTGATATTGGATAGCTCATCACTAATGGTCGAAGGAAGACGTCCCTGATAGGCATCATTTTTCATGTTCTCTTCCCATCATACTAGAGAAAGAGAAATAACATGTTAGGTTGAACACATATTTAATTTTTATAGGCTATAATTTTAAGTAATATTTTAATGTTTTACAACATTTTGATTCCACAATATTTAGATTTAAATATTTTATTAACCATTTTATATAATTTAATGAATTAGATTTAATGGTCAAAAACTAAATTAGGATATAGCATATTTAAATTGAGATTTTTTTTAAGTAATTAAAAATATTTAGACTTAAATGAAAATAACATTTCTATAAAATTTAGTGGATTTAATAGTTATATATATATATATATATATATATATATAGTATCAATCAGTTTTTAACTTTTAGAATATCTATATTTTTCTTTTTTTAGTTACTTTTGGATTTAAGAATATTTAAATTTAAATATTTTTTTAATATTTTTATACCATTGGAATAGATTTAATAGTCAAAATAAACATTGAGATGTAAAATGAGAGAATGAAATATGTATACTTAATATCATTTTGGGATTCAACTGTGTTAAGTCATTCATGTGTGACCATTTCCATGAGAGGTAGTCGTAAACTAGTTTCTAGTTTCTCGTGATTTTTGAATAGTTCACTTAGCACTCATTGCATTTGGTGATGGTGACAGGGGTGAATAAGTGAGATTGAAACTAGTGAAATGAATTACATAGTGTCAATCGGCTTGCACCCGGTAACCAGGACTTCCTAAGAGGGCACCCATCCCAAATCACCTTTGGTTCAAGCACGCTTAACTGTGGAGTTTTCCCTACAATCAAGCCCACCTAGCTTGCCACCCCATTTGCAAAACCTTAACAAGTATTGTGCCTCATGAACCATTCAAGAGTTAAATAGTATCAAGGCTAGTATTTCCCCTTTCAACAGGATATATTCCACATGAATACCATGGATCAATAAGATAGGTGAATACCATGATCAATAAGTTATTTTTATTTTTATTATTTTTGTTTACAAACAAGATATTTCATTACATTAGAAAATCTCATTTTAAACAATGTATACCTAAAATTTAGTTTAATTATAAATTCAATAATTCAAAACTCTACTCACAAAATAAATTACTATTTATTAACTTTGTAACTTAAAAAAAAAAAGGAATCTAAGAATTTGAATCTATAATGAAGTGAAAAGTAATCCCCCACACGAGACCACTCATACATTTTCAATGTTATGAATCTAAGAATTTGAATATATAATGAACTGAAAATTAATCCTCCACACCATACCACTCACATTTTCAATATTTAGTTAATTAAGTCTTTCCTTTTGAGAAAGACTTCATACATTTTCAATGTTTAGTTAATTTTGAGAAAGACTCCCCCACCACCACCACTTTGCACCTTCAGATTTAATTTAATGTTAGACGATTGAACAAAAATCAACCATCAGATTAATAGTCAATTAATAGTTAACAAAAAAAATAGAAGTTTAACTCGTAGGAAACTTATTTTAACTATTTCTCTTCCATGTGTTCATATCGAGAGAGGGAGATATCTGAAATGCACTCTTATCTCTGAGAAGTTTAACTCGTAGGAAACTTATTTTAACCATTTGCCTTCTGTGTGTTCATATCGAGAGAGGGAGATATCAGAAATGCACTCTTATCTCTGAAATGATGCCTAGTTTCACCTCTGAGAATTGACACCATGAATGTCCAAAACAAGAGGTAGGGAAAAAATTTAATCTCATGGAAATCACATTGACCCCGGGAATTGAACGCACCATGAATGTCTAAAATAGGAGGTAGGGAAAAAATTTAATCTCATGGAAATCACATTGACCCCGGGAATTGAACACAGGACTTATGTTAGGTTTTATTTGTTGATTTTCTTATTTTTGTAGATTTTGATGTTAGGGTTTTATTTGTTGATTTTGTTGTTTTTGTAGAGTTTGATGTGCAAAGGAAGGGGGAATGAGGTTCTGATAAGTAATGTCCCTAGAGACGAAGTCATTAAAGGTGTGAAGGTCAAGGGTTCCAAGATGGGATGGTTGTCGATGGGCAACAATTTGGGGTAGAACTAGCATGTCAATGCTAATTTTAGGGGGCAAGCTCTGTCATTCGAGGTTACCACCAGTGATAGTACCCTTGCCTTAGTCCTCTTGCAGCCTTGAAGAAGTTGGATGGCACCCATTAATTAACATAACAAATCATGCACAAAAAAAACACACTGAAACCCATTCCACCCATGAGTTCTGTATATTGGCTAAGTGTATTTGCTATTTTCTTTTTGGATCAAAATGAGATTATGTCTATGATTTGTCTAGCTACTAGAAACTCTCCCTATTTCATGGATATAAGGAACGCCATCCTCATGAAGCTTTGATATAATCTTGTATACCCTTTCCTTAGTCCTCTTGTAGCCTTGAACAAGCTTTGATATAATCTTGTAGGATGTGTTGCATAGTGAATTAGGCTTGAAACTATCAAAATAAGAAACACAATAAGGTACTAAGGATCATTACTCTGACAAAGAAAATGTTTAGGAATGGAGTTCAAGTTGAAGACAATAGGAAATAACTTAAATGAAATGAAGATGGGACAATTTGAGAAATTTGATCATACTTTGACAAATAAAATGTTTGGGAATGGAGCTCAAGTTGAAGACAACAAGGAATAACTTAAATGAAAGGAAGATGGGACAAGTTGAGAAATTTCATCACACAGATTAAAAAAAATGATAAACAAAGGAAGCTATGTAACAAATTCTAGGAAAATGGATGAGAAAAATTCAATAAGAGATGTAAAAGGAAAGTTAACTATAGGAAGATAGAATTGATCAAAATATTAAAACAAAGCAAAAAGGCCTAGGTTAACAATTTTAAGAAGGTATCCATGCATTCTTTTATCTTTTTGCACAACCTTATGGCCACATAATTTCAAAGTATGATCTCTCTCCCAAATTTACCTCCTCACCACTTTGTAGATTTGGCCAAAGCCTCTAGATTCATACTTGCCGCAAAATGGTGTCCAAAAACTGTCTTGAAAACCGTTTTTTCTTTAATTCAACTAGTCTAATGTTTAATAAGCCATAAAGTTATGTTCAAACTCCGAGATTGCCAGCTCAAAATAGAAAAAATGTAGGATTCATAGTTCTACATTTAAATCAAGGATCTTTATTCTTAAATTGTTGTCATCTATATGTCGATAATTTGGGTTATTTATTGCAATGTTAGTGCAAATGAGACTTTTTCTGTCAATGGTACTATCCTTGGCAATGTGACATTTCCTTTGACTGGGACAAATACTACTTTAAATAGTTTCGCACCCCACCTCCAGTCACAAATTCATCCAATTCTTTTTCCTATTGTCACCCTTCCCACTATAATCTACTAATTTTGTAGGACAAAAGCATTATATTATTGATGTATCTTTGAAAATAACATGGAATGCTTCATTTTTTTTAACAAAGCAAGATGTAAATGTAGAGGCTAGATATCTTTGGAGAGGAATATGTTGTAGAAATGAAAGATTTCATTACTTGTCATTTTGGGAAGGGAAAGTTGAAAATGAAATTTTTGCAAAGAGTACACATTCATTGTTGTAGGAAAAATAGTGGTATCATAGTCTACCACCATTCATTGATAGATATTTTGTATATGTATTGTAAGATGTGTACAATTATCACGGTCATTGATTGAATGTAGGATTGGTGAGAATATCATCTCAGTTGGTATTAGCACAACCTTTGAAGCAATTGTGTTTGTGTTTGTTATGCATCCCTTTCATGTTGGTGACCGATGCAATTTTGATGGTGTTCAAATAAGGGAAGAAGGTTGAGAATAACCAACATTGTCACTATTTAGTTTTACACAATCATTTCTTCTTTATGGTCACACTTGTTACAGGGAAAAGTGTCTACTCAGAACTGCTTATCCCACTAAGGTGTGATAGCTACCTTAGAAACAAACAAAGTAAAGCTACTTTCGTTTCTCCTTTATAAAGTATAGATAGAGAGGAACAAAGAAGACCAACCTCTGTCTTGCGCTAATCTCCTGGTTTGATTCCTCTCTTCCTTGATAGTCTTTCGCTACTTGTTCCCTTGGACGCCCAGCTTCACAGATTACCTGTAAGATCACAATAGCATAGCACTATACAAAGACATGGATCTATAATCATAAAAAATCTAGGATCAGATGTAAATTAACCATACAAATGCATCAAACATAAATGACACAAGAGTATGGAGGAAAACTTGAATAGCTTTTATTGATAAACAAGAAAAAACCAAGAGGAGTTACAACCAATTGTTCTGACCCAGCATCGACCTCTCAGCAAGGAAGCCCCTCTTCACCTCATACAAAGCTTAGATCACCCAACAATCTGATGTTTGTCTCAAGAAACCAACAGTAATTCCTTACAATATGCAAAATTCCAGCCTCTGGATCTCTGGGATGTGGGATCCATATATAGATATCTGTAAGGGAGATGAGTCAGCTTATGATTTGATTAGTGTCTTCCCTCTGATAGTTCTTTCTTCCACTTGGAGATTGATGATCTCTTACTCATCCTTGGTCGAATTTAGAGAGGCAAGTGTCACAGGAGAAGTTTCTGGAAGCTTCCATTGCCTCTCCACCTCGCGTAATGACACTGCCATTTGTCATTTCCCACCCATCGCACCCCATAGAAGGGCTTTTTGAAATGCAACGCACCCACACAATATGCTTAGGTGAGATGCAATGCATTAAGCTTGTGGAGCAGCTGAAATGATCCTGTTTTGACCAATTCTGAGCAGTTTTTCATGGAGAACTTCTGGGAGAAGCTGTAATCAGTTGACCTTGTTCCTTTAGGGGTTAGAACAACACTTTTAGGGACTTAGGAGCCCTTGATTTATGGACATTTCATGCTTGGGGTTACAATGCCCAAAAATGTCTATAACAGTTGCCCCCTAAAGCATGAGGTCATTAATCTTTTGATGTCGGGTGAAATGCTTTATTATGAGGATCCGAAGTTCTTTCAAGCTGGGAGGAGACCTGTAATAAGATACAATACAATACATTATATTCATAATATTTTCATGATCTAGCTGAGGCGGGAATTCCCATGCTCAGATTTATAAATTCATTTTCATGTACATAAGATAGACAATCATCTGAGTGTAGACTGATGATTCTGATAGAGCCATCATCCCTTTGATTGGATGATTATCTGTGCAGCAATGATGTACATTTGATGTCTTTATTTTCCTAAATATATATCACAGCCCGGATGGATGAAACTAGATCCGGGGTCTTCAATCTCGTTCGATCTTCACTCGAAGTACAAGTCTATCCATGTGAGAGATGTTCTGGAGTCGAACATGGAAAGACATCGCTTGATTACCAGCCAATGATATAAGTTGTTAACAAGCACGAGAGGAATCACCAATAATGATAATGACCCTCAAGGTACTGTAGTACAATTCACGTGGTGTGAATAAAGGACTTGGCGTCGAACACCATGCAAAATCTTTCGGTTGAAGGTCATTGATGTAAACCTGTCGCCGGAAGTGAGAAACTTGCCATTGAGGCATGCAAGCTTCAAAGTACTGAATGGGGTGTTCCTAGATCAACTTCTTAGATAATGAGCTGATGTCGACAAGAAGTGATCCGTCACAGGAGGGCCTTAATGAATCCCACATCAATGACATGGAACGGAGCAAATGATTTTAATGGAGGTGAAAACGATTTGGTGATATAAGGTTCAGGGTGGCGGTAATGAAAGAATGGAGTATAAATGTATTGTAGTGGGTGAGACCTAGGTGAATTCTCTGAATGACTTCTCTCGAACATATCGGCGACACTGACGTGATGGATTGGTAGCATTAACCTCGAATGTGGATGGTATGATGGGACCATGGTGATGTGACCGGTGAATGAAACAACCCAACCCGACTTGGATGCGGAGTGAGAGTGTCATGTTCAAGAGCGACTTGCTACCAACAAAGTTTCTTCAAGTTTTCTTCCCAATTTTTCCCCAGTCATTGCTGACCAGTACCTCTTTATTTTTATCAAGCTTGAGGAGGATAACATATGCTTGTTCTATAATTTTCCCTTCGGGCAAACCCATCGCTATGTTTTAACGAGCCTAGCGATAGTGAAACTCGTTCTCGTCTATAGACAAGTTTGTCGCTATTA
This sequence comes from Pinus tabuliformis, assembly GCA_031772625.1. NCBI lineage: Eukaryota > Viridiplantae > Streptophyta > Pinopsida > Pinales > Pinaceae > Pinus > Pinus tabuliformis. Next base: position 408,657,447 of record CM062818.1, on the reverse strand, counting down.
AAATTTTAATGAGTTTAATGACAAAGATAACTCGGTCCTTTTCAATTTTAGAGAGTCTGAAAAAGAACGTAAAGGAAACTCCAAAATTCCTTTTTCGTCATATAATCCCTTAAGTCCGAAAAAGTATAAAACAATACAGAAGGGATGAATTTTCGATACTTTTAACGAGCCGAACAAAACAAGCGCTCGATCTTTTTGTGTAATAATCCCTCAGGTCCAAAAAGATTAAAATTTAGAGGAGGGATAGCACTTTCGGTCCCTTTAACGAGCTGGAGAGGCCAATGGCTCGGCAATCTTTTCATATTTTACGAGTCAATTGGAAAGAGCTTAAAGGAGACTCGTCTTTTGAGGAATGAGTGATAAAATGGGTAGCAACTGATTCCAGGTAAGGTTTGAAATTTTCCAATCACGGAAATGTTACAAGGATGGCTAACATGATCACTCTTCGCAGCTGTTCCTCAAAATGGGTAAACAATCAAATGGAGGTGAATGATCGGCCAATGCAAAAGTGGAGGTGATGGTGCAAACACGACCAAGGCTTTAAAGGCTGAAGTATTACATTCACGATGGTTATTTACCGGAAATTGGTTCATTTTTTAATGAGCTTAAACTCTGGAGGAACATGTGCTCATTGCTTATGTTTATTTTTTAACGAGCATGAAGTCCGCGCTAAAACTGCTCGATTAAATGGTCCCTTTTTGACTTTACCATAAATAGCTTTGTTCTTTCAAAGATTGTACTATATTTTCAATTGATTCATCAAACTAGTCAGAAATGAACAATATATGCTTGAAAAATGAGTTAGAACACTAATATTTTACTTTGAACTACGTAAAAAGTAATGAAAAAATGCTTTTACCTCTCATTTTACCATTTCACTTGAACTTTGGTTTGTTGGAGCTTTGGAGGTGCTTTCCCCCTTTGATTTTCATCAGCTAATTTCGGGAGATTCTGTGGACGATTCTCGGCGCCGTCCGGATTAGGTAGGAGCTAAACTTGAGCTCCTTCATTTCATGCTTTCCATTTTGCATTCTGAGCTTGATTCCTGGTTTTTTTGAGCCTCTAGGGTTTGAAAAACTCACTCTGTCTCCAGCGCACCCTCTGTGTATCGAAAAGGTGCGTTGGATGTTGGCCTGTCTACTGACCATCTGACATGCAACGCACCCAGAGCACTACTGTAGGTGCGATGGGCGCAAAGAAGGAATTTTATGCACAGTTTTTGATGGAAATTTTGTGTGTTTCCTACCAAAATCAGGATCTAACTCTTCTCTTGTTTGTTTTTCAGAGATCTTTAGAGTAATATGACCATTACATGGCGAGAACGTGAGCATGAAGAAGAGGACATGCTTGCCCTACATGATCCGGTTACAGTGAACACACTGCAGAACTGTGGCTTGCTGAAGATTTTCCGCATCTCTAGCATGAGACAACAGATCAATTTACTGCAGTATTTGCTCGATGCTTGGGATCCTACCAACCAGGTGTTCCAGATCAGGGGAAAATCCATCCCCTTGACTGTAGTGGACATCTATTTCTTGACTGGCTTGTCGAGGCAGGGTGCCCCCATCTCTTTATCAGGTTCAGCCCGAGGAGGTGAATCTGTGAGAGATTATGTTCGTCGGTATTGCAGAGAGGGATCTCAGCCGAGTAAAGACGGCAAGATCATCATCCGTGATGTCACTGACAGGTCCCTCAGGACTATTCTGTTTACTTTTGGTAGGATGGCTGGTGGTGTGGCTCTTCATGTAGCCAACTGATCTTATATGCAGTATGCCTTGGAATGCCTCCAACCGAAGGTGTTCAACTGGTGCGACGCAGTACTTCTTGTGATGAAAGAACAATTGACCAAGGTAAAGAGTGGGAGGTTGAATAACTTTGGGTATGGTTCTATTTTGACTGCCTTTGCCTTGGAAAAGATACCACTGATGCAGCCGCAGTATATTGCACTCGATTTACCTTCACCGACTGAACCACGTATGCAGAGATGGGTCGACCATATGTCTAGGCATGCTGGTCAGTCTCAGATTTCATTTTCTGATACCTTCTTCGGGTGGTTTGATCGTCAGGAGATGGTTTATTCTGAGTATCCATATGCTGGCATGGACTTCCGGGGTGATCCAGATTTAGTACTACCGGATGGCGAACAGTGGGGCGCCATTGGTAAATTCTTTGACCATATTCCTGTTTATCGTTTTTCATTTATAATGTCCTTGTGCTTTATTCTGTCAAGACTTAATCAAACTCATGTGTTCATGCAGATGTTGGTCCCGTTCGGCCAGTAGTATGCCTGAGAGTGCCAGCTACCGCCCCAGCAGGAGAGGCTGTTGGAAGGGCTATCCTTCGCGACCTCGATGTGGTTAAGACTATTACAGCATTACAGGAGCAAATTGAGGGCCTCACTCTTGGTATTCCAGATGTGAGGATTGACGAACTACCCTTGAGGTTGCAGCGACATACTACTGGTGTGCCAAGATGATGGACTCGACTCTTACGCATGATCGCACAGGCTGTGACTTGCTATCACGAGCATCATTAGACTAGGGTTCCCCCTAGCGTTTTGAGTTTTTTCGTCATTTGACCAATTTTGTCTTGGTTACAGAACATTATGTGTAAACCATAAACAGTTATATATATATTTTTGACTTTTGGAGTTTTATTTTGGTTAAGTTACATGATCCAAATGCAAATATTGATGGTATGCTTCTTTATATAAATGTTGCAAATGTCTACCTAACACATAGTTTGCCAATGAGTCAGTTAATGTGTTTAAGTTTCTAGAAATATGCTGATATTGAATAAAATCAAATTGCCTTTCCAAAATCTTAACCCTTAGGAACATGCGATAAATAGCTGGATTTCAGATAGAGTAGATACTAGTGAGTTGTAGTATGACGAGTTGTGAGTCTAGCCTGACAATCAGTCGACGTATACCATGTGTGATGGCATCAGAGAGAAGTTCTATCAACGTGCTATATTCAGCGATGTTATTCGTTGATTGACCAACACATACCCCTCTGAAACTTACTAACTCACCGCTTGGATAAAAAATGGCCCAGGCCGCGGAAGATAGGTTCCGCGAACTATGACTCGCTCCGTCGGCATATCCAACACATGACTCCAATAGGTTTGACATCTGCAATAAATGTAAAAAGTGGATTACTTGACCAAAATAAACACTTTAGCGAAAACAAAAACATAACAAAAGCATACAGGTTACCATACTGAATTACGCATAGTAACGCTTGAGGTACAACCCGTTACGAGGTTGCGCCAGTGGAATTCCGTCATAATCCATTAACTCGTAGGCTGATTTTGCTAACAATTGTTTAACAATATAGGGGCCTATCCATAAAGACTTAAATTTACCTGCTCCCAATTTATCGGATTCTTGGTCATAAAGCAAGACCAAGTCACCTTCTGAGAAGACATGGGGTTTGACATTTTTGTCAAACTGCACTTTGACTCGTTTTTTATGGGCTTCGTTAGCCAAAGTGGCGACACGACGGGTTTCATCCAATTGGATTAGTTCCAAGAAACGAGCCTCTTCTTCTGAAGTTCCGGGGAGGAGATCAATTGCGAGTTTGAGGGACAAGATTTTGCACTGGATTGGTAAGACTGCTTCCAGGCCATATACCAGTTGGAAAGGTGTAAACCCGGTTGCATTCCTTACCAATGTTCGGTAAGCCCACAAGGCTGAGTACAAGATTAGGTGCCATCTTCTTTTGTGAACTCCAATCATCCTTTGTAGCATGCGCTTCAGGACCTTGTTGATTGCTTCAACTTGTCCATTGGCTTGCGGGTAATATGGAGTAGAGCTGTCGTGAGACAACCCTAGTTTGGCAGCTAATTCGACCATCATGTGATTGTGAAAATGTGATCCATGATATGTGACTATAGCTTGTGGGACGCCGAATCTAGCGACTACATGATTGAAAAAGAAGAGGGCAGATGTTTCACTAGTATTATCTAATGTAGGCATCACCTCGGCCCATTTGGTAAAATAGTCAACTGCGACTATGATATACCCATGCCCCCGGGTCGAGGTGGGGTTACATGTCATGAAATCGATGCCCCATTTGGCGAATGGCCCGACAACAACTATTGGCTGCAGTGGTGCGGGTGGTTTTCTTGTTTTGCTATCGAAAATTTGACAAGCATGGCAACTTCTGACTGCGTTTATGCAATCTTTAAACATTGTTGGCCAGAAGTATCCTGCTCGTAAGATTTTTTGCGCTGTAGCATAACCGGATTGATGCCCCCCACACACGCCTGAATGGTAATCATTAAGGACTTTTTCGGCCTCCTCATGCGTGAGGCACTTTCTCAGAACTGTATCGATACCGCGACAGTAAAGTGTATCATCGACGATCATGTAGTCTTTTGCTTGGTATCGAATACGTTTTTGTTCGGAGCGAGAGGTGTTTGGCCTATATTTTTGGGTTTGGAGATAAATGATTATATCCCCATACCACTGATTGCTTGAAGATATCAGAAACAAGCTTCCGTCCACGATCGTTTCTTCGGATGTTGCATTGTTGGACGACGATGGGAGATCGCATAATAATTCTTCGAAAACCAGAGCTTTCTTTGACTTGGATTTTACAAATTCCAGATCAAACTCTTGTAGGATTGCTATCCATTTTGAATATTTTCCCCCCAGCAACTGTCGCGACAATATATAAGTCATGGGGTTGCAATCTGACAGAATGGTAGTTTTTTGAAAGAGGACATAGTGTCGAAATCTCTATATCGCTTGAACAGCTGCGAGCGCTAGCTTTTCAACATAAGAATATTTGGTTTCTGTATCATTTAAGTTCTTACTTAAATAATATATAGGATGTTCGATTCCGTCGTCTTCTTGAACTAAAACCATTGCGATGGTCGTATCCGCTGCAGCCAGATACAGGTTAAAATCCTTTTGATAATCAGGAGTGTACATTAATGATGCTTTCATTATGGATTCTTTTAAAGCATCAAAGGAAGCTTGCGCAACTTGATCCCAGAAAAAGGGTACTTCTAAAAGACGCGTATAACCTTTAGCAAGTTCGGCGTAATTTGGAATGAACCTCCTTAGAAAGTTTGCTTTCCCTTGGAGTTTCTAAATCTGAAGCAAATTTGAAGGTGGAGGCAAATTTATTATTGCCTGAACCTTACATGGGTCAAGACAAATCCTGTCCTTTGAGACTACAAAGCTAAGTAAACGACTAGAACTGACGCAAAATACACATTTGTGTGGATTGAGTCGTATCTTGTAGTGTCGGCAACGTAGAAATATCGTTCTTAAATGCTGCGGATGATCAGTCCACTTTCGCGAATGAGCCGGAAGGTCGTCGATGTTTTTGATGTCATGGAAGGCATAATTCATTTCCCTCTGAAATGTTGCCCCTGCGTTCTTTAAACCAAAGGGTAATTTTCGATATGCGAATGTGCCCCACGGACAAATAAATGCAGTCTTTGACTCGTCCTGTGGGCGGATATTTATTTGATTATACCCAGAGAATCCATCCATGAATGAAAATATTTCACATCCGGCGCACTCATCAATTATCTGGTCGATGAAGGGTGTAGGGTAGTTGTCTTTTGGACAAGCTTGATTTACATCCCTATAATCGACGCACACTCTAATTGTTCCTTGTTTTTTATAACAGGGACAATATTCGATACCCAATCAGTTAGAGGAACCGGGTAAATGAAACCAGCATGGAGAAGTTTCTCAACTTCTGCCTTAATGGCAGCAGCTTTCTTGGGGTGCACCTGCCGTAGCCGTTGTCGTACTAGTTTGACATCTGGATACATCTTAATTTCGTGTTCAACGATACTCGAGTCAATGCTTGTCATTTCATTATATGACCAAGCAAAGACATCTCTGAATTCGTGAAAAAGAGCATTATATATTTCCAGTTCTGAAGGAGAACAACATTTGCCAACATAAATATTCTCTACAACATCTGTTTTGGTTGAGATATTTATGGCGATAGTCTCTTCAATGTTGGACAAGTTTCGCTCGGAATCCACCGTGTTTACAGTATTTGATAGAAAATAAAAAACTGAAGGATGATAAAGGTCATCAGGAGTATCTTGTCCACAATCGGAAGAAGGGAACGATGGTGGTAATCATCCCATGGTGCGCCTTCAATTACCATTGATTGAACAATTCCTTCGTCGGTGTCATGCACTCTCGACCAAGGATCTGAAGGGGTGCCATATTCCTTAGACCTATCTATCCAAACACTCGATGAGCATTGATTTGGGTTTGCCTCCCAGGCTAGGAACATTGATTGCTACAATATTTCTGTTGGGCTTGGAGGAAAAACCATTGCATGATCCATGTCGATATCGTTTTCTGAGATCTTTTTAGAAGATATCATGTTGCAGGTTCCTACTGATGCTACTTCCGCCAAATTGATTGGAGGTGGAAGGGCAAAAGTTCCCATTAATACATGGTCTTTTAGTAGGCCTACTACGATATTTTGAAGCGAATGGGGGCTTCCATGGATCATTGGAATGCTTCCTATAACTTGAGAACCATTGGGGAGGAAGTTTTGTTGATCGACGATTGTAATCCCTCCTTGAAAGGGAAATGCAATCTTTCTAAAATAGGTTGACACCACAGCAGCCATGGCATATATCCATGGCCTTCCTAGTAGGATGTTGTAATCGAGATTTCTGTCGATTACCTCAACATCTATTTCTACTATTTTCCCTCCTAGTTCAACCTTCAAGTTACTTAGAATACCATATGGGGTATATGTTCTTCCGTCGAATGCTTTTAATGTCGTCGAAGATCGTGACAAGGTTGGAGATCCTAAAGTTTTCCAGCAACTCATCGACATAATGCATGTAGATGCCCCCTCATCAATAATTGTCTGATGAACAGTTTTGTTGAGGGCTTTCACTTGAACAAGGAAAGCTAGTTGAGCTGGTAATTGAGGATCGTATCCTTTATGATCGAAGGATACAAGATTGGAATCCTTTGGGTCTATCCCACCAATGGCTGATAATAAAGCCTGCTTTTGGGATGGGCAATTTTGTAGTACTTCAAGAGTCGACATAGCGGATGGCGATTGGGCCAAATCTTCCACTATATTATAATGCTTTGTTGCTCTAGCACGAGGATTAAATGTCGATTTGTGTACTACTCCCTTTGGCGGTTTTATTGTCAGTTCAGGAATGATGGGCGGCGCAACTTCTGTCGAAGTTGTTGTCGAACTACTAGGTTGATCTTTATCCTTGTTGTTCGACAGCTGTGGATTCCCATAATCTTTGTTCCTTGTCGATATCAAAGCATCATTTTGTTGTTTTGAAACCGACAACATTAGCACTTGAGACGGGGAAGCATTTCCACTGTCAACCAGATTTGTTCCTGGATTTGGAAACGGATCAGTTAACACTGCGGAGGTTTTTGAATTCTTGAAGAATTTTTTAAGCTCAGCTCTGTGTGGACAATCTAGTGTCCGATGATCCTCATCGCATATCATGCATGGAAATTTTTGTTTCCTATTTCCAGGAGGGTTTGCAGAAGATTTTTCAGGAGATGATTCTTCCTGTTTCTTCTTCTTCCCTTTGCCTTTCTTCTTGCCCCCTGGTTGCTTGGTTTCTTTGCCTTTATCTGTCGATACGACATTTACTTCCGAGGCAAGAAGTTCATCTTTTGCATTTTGACCTGAAATCTTACGGGCCTTTTTGGATGTAGCCTTTGTCGATTTCGTGTCTGTTGCGCCAATCACACCATCGCCGGCATGAGAGTCATTGTTTGATTTAGGAGGAGGAGGAACTGAGAATTCCGGTCTAGGGGCGTCAGGTATTTTATCGTAGAGCGTGCCGGACTGAGTGTAAATCAAGTCCAAATATTGCGCACGAGTGATAACTTGCTCTTCTATGACGACCCCCCCTTTTGCCACATCTTCCGTGATGGAAGGTAGTAATGACTTGATAAACCATTCAGCTAAGAGCTGATCGGGAACATACGTTTTTACCATTCTACGACGATGTCGCCACTCATGTATATGATCAGATATGTGAGTGGCCGTCGTTTGTTTGAAGTTGGTAAGGAGTTTCGTTCCCGTTTCGTACCTTATCGGTAATTGAAAATGGGTTAAAAAGGTTGTGGCTATGGTACTGAAGTTGTCGAATGAAGCTCTAGGCAATTCGATATACCATTTTGCTGCCGGACCAGTTAACGTCCTCTGAAAAAGGCGAAGCCTAATTGAATCATCATTTAGGGTGTTTGATGAACACCACAGATGAAAGGTCATCACATGATTCGATGGATCTTCACCCGGATTTCCATTAAATTTAGGAATATCTGATGGAAGTTTATGCGGAATCACTGGCCACCAAGGGGCATAAGCTATTGGATTGTTTGTTAACCGATTTAAATCAGGTAACTCTAAAGTTGCAACGAAGGGTAACTATTGATTCAGGTTAGGTGAAGCATACCCAGGATAAGATGGGATTGCCTGAGCAGTTGGTCTTTGCATACCGGCATAATGCATTTGATGCTGGTAACTTTGGTAAGGTTGGTGGGCATGACAATTGTAAAATGGTTGATTTTGACCATTTTGAATATACGGTTGCCCACTATTCGCAAATATTTGTTGCTCAGAACCTTGGTATACTTGTTGGAATTGCGGTTGTTGGTATTGTACTAGCCATGGTTGTGAAGCCATGTGTTGTTGCCCGATACTAACTGTTTGACCAAGATGAGGGGTAATTGTACCCGTTTGAACCTGTGTCATTCCACCAGTCAGTGATTGTGGTTGAGTCGCAGGGTCAAGGGGCTGTTGCATTACAACCTGAGAAACCTGAGGTTGGCATACAACAGGCAGCGCTTGAACTTGCGACACCGTCACAATAGCTGGCGTAGTTGGTATATTTGACATAGGTAAGCATTGTTGCATCGAATATACAACTCTTGGTTGTTGAGGTAGTATCGGTACCCAACCGCTTGAAGTAATTCCAGCATAACCCGAATTTTGTTGTGAACTCCCGTATGGTTGTCCTCCCGGAGGGGATAATGAAAGGGCATACTACCCCCCATACGGTGGTAATCCAGAACTCAAGGGAATAGTTTTCCCTTGAGGGCCGAACTGCCCAAATTGACCTCCAAATGGATCAATTTGTTGAGACTCAACATAAGAGTTTCCGGATATTAATCCAGATGAACAAACAGGAACAGACCATACTGTCAAAATGGCCCTTGAGTGGGCTCCTTCTAGTGATTGAGAGCTAGTTGGGACAGATGGTATACTGACGAACATTGTTGGAGTGATAGCAGGGAGTTCTGCCGTCGCTATGTCAGACGACACAGTCCTAGATGTTGACGGTTGTTTAGACATTTCTAGTCTATCCAAAAGATTACCTAGCGATTCTATAGGAGCTTCCACTAGCGGTAGACTAACTTCTGATGAAGAAGGATACAGAGTGATCCCGACTCCAAATTGCGATGGAGTACTAGATGGAGGATCCTCCACAATCTCTTCTATGGCAATCAGACCAGGTGGAAGGGGTAGACCGTCAGGTCTGTAGAATATTTCTGGTGCCAAAGAAGGTATGGAATCGGCAGTGACAGATGTTTGAGGAGCAAGACTCTCCGAACCGGTTGTAAATGGAACTGGTTCGGTAACACAAGTGTTTACCCTCAGACTAGGATCAATACTACTGTCCTTCTGTGGCTACTGAACTTCTTCTGTAGAGGCAGGGATACCAGTAATGTTTGGAGTAACCGGAGTCTCTGATGTTGTTGGAACACTTGTTCTAACTTTAATAGGAGGTTTGGAACAGGTTAAACGAGTTCGCCTTGTCCGTACTAGCTTCGATTCCGGAGACAAAGACGGTTGACTCGTAAGCCTCCGTGAACGACGGGGTTTCAATTGAATTTCTTCCACGATTGCGGATTACTCGATCAACTAAAAATAAAGGGGAAGTATGTTTCCGAATTAAATGAATTTTAGACGCTTTGACACAACTTGTTTTTTCAATTTTTAAGAGTCGAGAAAAAACAAAAGATGACTCTAGTCTACTTTGATTTTTAATGAGCTTGAAGTGACAAGTGCTCAGATGGACCTTTTCTGTTAAAGAGTTTGAAAAGGAATGAAAGGGACTGATCTGGAAATCTAGGTAGAGGGATTACCAAAAATCGCAAAACTGCAGAATACTTTTTACGGTACGGTAGTCAATCTTCCTGAATGTTGTGTTCAGTGCATTGCGATCGATAGGGTGGCAGACACAGCTTCCTATGGATAAAGGATTAAGCCTATTGTGGTCTCCCAAAATATACTCGACGGTACGTGGGAGCACAAGTTCGTACTGGCACTTATCGTCTCAAAGTGGAGGAATCACCCAACCATTAGTGAGAACAACAGTTACCAGGCTTTACGATGCCGGAATACGTCTCTAGCCTAGACTTCTAAATGTTGTGCGTTAGGTTCCAAAGTGTTGTTAGATTCATTGAATTTATTTTATAGTTGATCTTGTTTATGAAGTTTGCCTTTCAGGTTCACCGCGAGATGTAGATGTAATTCCTAAAATGAAATCTAAGATGATAAACAATCTTTTTATCTTCTTTGTGCAATGAAAATCCTAGCTACTAAGGAAAGAAAGACAGAATTCTTTCACAAAGAGCAAAGAGCACACTCTAAATGCACTTTCCTAAATCAAACCAATCAGACTATCTAAATGCAAATGCACATGCATGTATTTGTTTTCGACTTTCTTAGTATATGAATGATAAGAAGAAAGTTGATGCACAAATCTGAATTTCTTTTCAAGTGACAAATATCAACAAGTTTCTTTTCGAAATCAAAAAATGGAGACGATCACAACACCTTACGATTTTGAAATGAATACTTGTTTTTGACACTAGAAAAATTACAAATTCAGACCAAAAACAATAGTAACAGGATAATCGACTATCAACAACAATAAAACTCTTTCCCATGATTGAAATAGACACTTGCGACACTTTCAAATCAAAGGACGACAATACGATTACGCTACTTTTGCAAAGGAGAACTGAAAACGACTCAACAAACACACAAAAACATTTACAGTTCTTTTGTACAAAGGAGGCGAAATAACAACAAGGAAAAGGGGTTTCAAATAGAGATATACTGATCACAAGCAACAAAATTCATGAATAGAACTGGAAAGAATGAATCACAGAAACCAAAACTGCACAATGCCTAGTCTGATCAGCGCACCTGTAACACAGGGAATTTGAAATGCAGCGCACCTTCTACACTCGGGAAGTGCCCTGAATTTCAGATTCTCAGAACAGTACCTGCGCTGGGCTAGAAACGAGACTTTGCTTGGGTTTCGGGTCATAGTTTACAATTTAGTTCATGGGTTTTGGCTGAGCAAAAGGTAATCAGTAATTCAACAATTAGGGGTAGATCTAAGGAGGATCTAAGAGCTATCACAAGGGCAATCAGAGAGTTTGTGAATCAGTTATTTAAATCATAAACAGATCCCGGAGATGTACTGAAGTGGAATTTATCTACTTTGCATTTGCTATGGCAAATGCAGTTCGAATGCTACCTAGCACGACTTCAGACTCCATCTATAAGTTTATGAAATAGACAACAAGGAATATAAACAAACAAACTAATTCGTCCCCAGTGGAGTCGCCATTTTGTTACAGGGAAAAGTGTCTACTCAGAACTGCTTATCCCACTAAGGTGTGATAGCTACCTTAGAAACAAACAAAGTAAAGCTACTTTCGTTTTTCCTTTATAAAGTATAGATAGAGAGGAATAAAGAAGACCAACCTCTGTCTTGCGCTAATCTCCTGGTTTGATTCCTCTCTTCCTTGATAGTCTTTCGCTACTTGTTCCCTTGCATGCCCAGCTTCACAGAGTACCTGTAAGATCACAGTAGCATAGCGCTATACAAAGACATGGATCTATAATCATAAACAATCTAGGATCAGATGTAAATTGACCATACAAATGCAGCAAACATAAATGACACAAGAGTATGGAGGAAAACTTGAATAGCTTTTATTGATAAACAAGAAAAAACCAAGAGGAGTTACAACCAGTTGTTCTGACCCAACATCAACCTCTCAGCAAGGAAACCCCTCTTCACCTCATACAAAGCTTAGATCACACAACAATTTGATATTTGTCTCAAGAAACCAACAACAATTCCTTACAATATGCAAAATTCCAGCCTCTGGATCTCTGGGATGAGGGATACATATATAGATATCTGTAAGGGAGATGAGTCAGCTTATGATTTGATTAGTGTCTTCCCTCTGATAGTTCTTGCTTCCACTTGGAGATTGATGATCTCTTACTCATCCTTGGTTGAATTCAGAGAGGCAAGTGTCACAGGAGAAGTTTCTGGAAGCTTCCATTGCCTCTCCACCTCGCGGAATGACACTGCCATTTGTCATTTCCCGCCCATCGCACCCCATAGAAGGGCTTTTTGAAATGCAACGCACCCACACAATGTACTTAGGTGAGAGGCAACGCACTTGGCTTGTGGAGCAGCTGAAATGATCCTGTTTTGACCAATTCTGAGCAGTTTTTCATGGAGAACTTCTGGGAGAAGCTGTAATCAGTTAACCTTGTTCCTTTAGGGGTTAGAACAACACTTTTAGGGACTTAGGAGCCCTTGGTTTATGGACATTTCATGCTTGGGGTTGCAGTGCCCAAAAATGTCTATACAACACTGCAGAGGAATTGATCTTGCTCAATTTGGTTTCACCTATGAGTAGAAGAAAAGAACATTCTCACAACAATTTTATCCAAACTCAGCACTAGCAAAGGACAATCAAGACAAACATATGAAAAAATTCAATAAATAATTTCCAATATGTTATTCACATAAGTTTAAGCTACAATGACCACTAATAACTTCTTTCTTCTATACTACTCTTTCCTATGCTACTACCTTAGGGTGTTTCCTTTGCAACATCTGGTACAATTGCTAGTAGTTAGACTATGTTATGAAAAATGTACCTATAAAAGAATAAAAACATAGAATATTTAGATTATTTTATGTTGTAAAAAAATACAAAAAAAATGTTTCATTAATAGAAAAATAAAAAGGAATGCTATATTAAAAATTAATTAAAAATTTATATTATATTATTTTAAGTTTTCTAATTAATAAAGAGGTGATCATAATGAACTATAATTGCTTGATTAAAGTTGATACAAAATTTTATATGGACAATGAATATTTTATTTATGGTTTACACTTATATATCTATATATATATATATAAAATATGAATTACACGTCTTTCACATTGGACTATAATATCAATATTAATTTTAGATGCCACATGTAAGATCTATATTGAGTAGTGTAGGAATTAACGATCTCCCTTATACTAAAAATAGAAAGCAATTATAACATAAATATTATTTTCTTTCCAATTATTTTTATAACATAAATATTATTTTCTTTCCAATTATTTTTATCTCTCTATAAAAGTTGAAGTAAAATGAAGGCTGAAATTGCAACATTCTATTTCTAATTAATACTAAAAGAAAGTTTTGGTAGTATTATCTTTAAATTTTTTAATATAAGTATTAGTTTGTTGTGTTTATACATTTATGTAGCTATATTGTTAGATTGTAAAACCCCATGATAATCCATAGTATTTAGGTTGACATTTCAAATATAAAATAAAATTCATCTTCAGGATGAATTTGTTTGAGGGAGGAACAAATTGTTAGAGTAAACATATCTACATAAGAGGAGTTGGGTGGAAACACATTTTAGAACAAGTAGGCTCACGGAAACATGAGAGGGAAAAAAAACTCCAAGGGACAAACTTAATAATAATAATAATAATAATAATAATAATAATAATAATAATAATAATAATAATAATTACATAAATAAAAATAATTTATATAGTAACAATTTTAATTGATATAAATTATTTATTTGTTTATGAAATTAATATGTTTATGTTTAAATTCAAATACAATCCTAAAATCCTAAAAAGTACTGAAATAATAATATGATAATAAAGACTAAGGAGATATTTTCCTTAACATTTCCCTAAATGGGAATAGGAAAAATTAAGGAAAATGGATAGGATGCTAAAATGTAGTAAGTATGCTAAAAGATAATGTAATTAGGGACCTAAAAAGATAAGCACTAAGAGAGAAAGTGTAAGGAATATATATATATATATAGAATGGCAAAAAATAACTTAAATAAAAGAAAGGGGAAAGATGAAGAGTGGATAAGAGGTAGAGGAGGAAACTATAGGGAGAAATGAAAGAAGAATTAGAGAAAGAGAGGGGGGAGGGAAGGAGAAACCATGTAAATGAGACAAAGTAGAGAGAATCAAAGGGAGGCAAGAACAAACCTGATTGTAAAGGAAGAATGTAAGTAATGGAACATACTAGGTTTTATTATGTGGAGTGTAGTGTTGTGTGAGTAAAGAGAGCTAGTTATTGCTAACCTCTAAACGACGATCCCTATTGATATTTTTTGGATGCTTTATTATTTACAAGGCTTCCCTATATCATGTTTTGTCTTGATGCCATTCTTTAGCTAGGATTTTTGTGCTTTCAAAGAAGATATGGTGCTTGTTGATTTTAGGGACATTCTTATTTGATAATTACTTCTAATGATACTCATTTTAAATTCACTTGCATTCTCTTTTATCATTAAGAAATTACACAAAAGATCATCAACATTAGAACAATAATGATAGTAGGATCATAAAGAGACAACCACACAAGAAAACAAAAAGCATTTTACCGTTGGAAAACCCATATCGGGGAAAAAACCAACAACCTTTTCCTTAGAGAAATTGATTTGTTCAACAAGAGATACATTTCAATCAAACCCTAGTTCAATTTGACCATCAACATTATTTTGGTCAAACTTAGTCTAATAGCCCTTTTAGTCAAGTCATCCTTCTGCCCAGATAACTCAGCCTACTTTTTCATTAAGCGAGCTCGACTTGCTTCTTTATAGAGATAATCTTTGTATGCTTCTTAATATAAAGAGTATCTCGTTCTGCCTAGAAAACATGTCCATCTTCCACACATGAGAGGTTAGACAAATGGAGAGAGAGAGAGAAGATGCTTCATCAGATTGATCCTTCTTTATTTGTGTTTCTTTGCCCAGAGGAGTAAAGATAATATTCTTATGATTGATCCTAATTTCTTGATGAAATACCTTCTTGGAGGAGGATGTGCCCTTTATTTATACCTTTCTATGAGGTTGAATAGGTGCCATTTGTATGCTGGGCCGACTTGAATTTGTGGAGCCAAAATATTCAAATTTTAAAATTCAAATTTTTGTATTTTTCGAAGCGCATGAAGAAAATGCTTTAGATTTATCATTAAGGGCTTAAAATATGAATTATAAAGATTGATTATAGGTACAAAATTCAATACTTCCTCTTATCTAGGGAGGTATTCATAATGACTAAACAAATGTTCTCATGTTGAAAATTTTCTCTAAGAAAAAGTGTTAGTGTCAAATTTCTTGGAAGGTGTACAAAAAATAATTCACTTAAGTCAATAGGTGACAAGTGACCCTAACAACAATTTGATGGTTACTTACGATTCAAATCTGCAATAAAAAAAGAAAATCCCGTAACAAAAACATATACAATTCAGAATGGAAAGAAACAATAAATATATACGTTGCAATAACCTAAATGGAAAGACTTTAATTGAATAAATTCTTCATTGAAAACACCTGGTGAAGGAGATCTACAAAATGGGTTTGCAAATCCCCCTCCGTGGGATGGGTCCTTTCATTTTCTTGATGCTTAAGTAATTGATCTTCTCTCTCAATGTGTGAAAAAACCAAAACAATGTGGTGAACTCAAATAGGAGCTCAAAAGAAAAGAGACGGTAATGGTGACGATGATAATGATCATGGTGAAGAATGAATGGAAAACCCTCCTATTTATAACAAAGTATTGAGTAGTACTGTGTTAATCCTGAAAATGGAGAATAATAAAATAATATTGACCAAATCAAGCTCTAACCATTAGGAATACTTTATTATATTTATTGGAGAGGGAAAATATAATTAAATTGGTTAAATATCTTTATTTAGAAATAATTAACAAATAAAATGATTTACTAGGATTAAGAATGGTGTGAAATTGAAATAATTAATAAATAATGATTTAACAATTATTCTAATAATGGAAATAAGGAATAATAAATAAATAGTGATTTATTTAATTATTCCTAGGGGATTTAGTCAAATGTGATAAGGAATAATGATTTAAACAATGATTTAATAATTATTGCTAGAGAAAATTAAATAAATAATTATTTATTTAATTATTCTCATGGGTTATTTAATTTTTAAATTAGAAAATAATTTAAAAAAAGTGGTTCACTAAATTATTTTCCATAGTGAAAGTGATTTTACTATGGTAAAATTAATTCTACATGGTGTATTTTGATCTCGTTAGTTAGAAATGGCTAGGTGATCATTTTTTGGTGATAACAGATTTCCCCCCAACGTATGAGTGTTAGGTACAAATTGTATGACTAAAATACGTTTTGGGTTACACTTCCATGACACCCTAAAGGGGAGTGAAAGAGAGAGCTGAAGTAATGCAAGGACGGACAAAAATGGAAGGGGAGAGACCTACTAAATTGATAGAAGTCTCCTTTTATGTGGGAGCACATGATCTCAAATGAGGTGGGGAAGGCATACGCATACCTGCCGAGATAACTACGTACAAAGAATAATGATGAGCCCAACAATCTGGGACTGAGGTACAAATTACATGATACATGATACACTGGCATCAATGGGCCAGGAAACAATACAGTGAATCCCATATACATAGTTCGCATAGAAAAACATAGACCATAACTGAATACAACAACATTTGAGTACATGAGACATAATTACCCTCAAGATGACATGGCGAAGGGGGAATAAAAACCAAATAATCCCTATTGAACAGGAAAGGGATCTGAAGATCTGAATGGATCATCTGAAGGAGACATGCATGTTGTGGGCGCTATAAGCGGCGGAAACCAAACCCATCACATCTGCGGAACTGCATTTGAGGCTGGATCAACATCTATGGTCATCCAAGCATGTAGGGGGCTACCTGAAGGGTCATCCCTCATGAGGTCTGGAACATATCACACACATATGAGAATCACTAGGACAATCTTCTAGATCACTGAACCATCAAGTGTACAAATCTCAATCATGTGATAAGGAGATGGTGTTGAGCACGTGAGAAATAACCAAGTAAAAGGGAAATGATGATTCTCTTTTCTTGATCTAAGGCACCAAAAAAGGATGGAAGATGGAACCAAGATACACTTCCCTGTAGAACACTCTGCTGGAATAAATTTGTTGAGGTCAACAGAAGAGGGTCTACTAGAGTTAAGGCAATGAGGAATCCTTAACAAAGGCACGAGGATTCATAGTAGAGTGAATGATGGACTGACACTAGGGATGATGATGGAAGGAAACAAAATGTGTGGCTAACTAATGAATTCCCTTGTCATAGCATAATAAGGATGGTTGACTTGGCAGCGACTGACTTTATTTCGGAGGGGACGGTCAATGACTCAAATGGGGGTTCAACAGAGATGAAGCAATAGAGCTGGAGGTCAAATATGAATATAATGGGATGGATGAGACACACCGATGTATGCAACACTGTAACTGGACTCAAAGGTATTTGGAATAGACTCCAAAGATACAAGGTTGACTCATCTCGGATGCTCTAAACAAGAGTAGCTTGATGATGCTGCCATGAGGGCAGCCCAGAGGGGTGTTGGGCAGATAAATCGTTCTTGCAGACAAGACCGGTCTCCCTAGTATCTAATGATATCTAGCGACAAGCAAACCAAAAAAATTCTATCTTTCTCTAAATATGCAATTTATAAATAAAGGCCAACAGGTGTTTTAGGCCTACCTCAGGTCCAGTGCTAGTTTGTGGAAGCCACGCTCCGTTTGTCCAAATGAGCTCCCTTTTAAAGAATCTGCAAACACAAACAAGCACACATATCAAATAGCACCTGCATAGCCAATATAATAAACCATATTTATCATGATGATCAAGGAATTCATGAAATAAACCATAGAAGACAATTTATTGAGAAAAATGAATCTGATTGTATTAACTTTAATCAAAGAAGAACTTTACAACCTTGGTGCCTTGATGCTTTACAAGATCCTCCCAGGGTCTAGCAAGAATCTCCTCTACTTTGACAAGTTTCACTCTCTTCCCAAAGAAGCCAAACGGTATGTAATCTCTCGTCTCAAGCTTAACTAGGAAGTCTCAATTCCAACAACATTTACCCTAAAAAATGTTCAGCTTTTTAACCTCTCTAGCAACCAGCCCAATGCCTCAATTTATAGTGCAAAGGAGGGAAGTTACTAGGTCCACCTTCAAAGGGATAGAGTCCTCCTTCAAAGGGATAAGCTCCTCTCATCAAGGGGTTAGCTCCTTTAGTTATGGGGTACATGAACCACCTAGGAGCGAACCAACCACGTTAAGATTCCTTCTAGAAGCGTCCATAATTAACCCAAAGTGAGTTTTTAAGAATAAACTTGCGCCTTTTTTACTTTCACAGGGGTCCGCACCCACTCCTTTAGAGAAAGAGAGGGCAGGTCCGCAGGTAACATGACCAAGGGGTGCGGGACTGCAGGTAATGGTAAGAGAAAGTGCAGAACCAAAGTTTTATAGATTTTCAAAGACTTTCTCTCATTTTTAAAGCTTGACATGAAGAGTTGAGGTTTGAGACTTGCAAAGGAGGACAGTATGAGTGGTGATAGACTCACACTGACCGTAGAAAGTCATGGTGACAATATTTTGTGTAACAGATTACCCCATAAAGTGCGAAGTCTGTAGTAGATGAGGATTTCATTTATCATCTAAGAAGAGTGAAGTACTTTATCATTTGGAGGATCATCTTGTGGAGAGCTTGGTTGGAACCTGTAAAAACATTCAATCTAAACTATATATATATATATATATATATATATATATATATATGAGATCATATCATCGTTGAGGTAGGCATTCCCATACTCAGATCAAAACTGACTAGAAAAATAACTAAACTGCTCTGATATAGGAATGATCTTGTAATGCATCTCAAGTCTAGACACATATAGACACAGTATGGGCGTAGCCATCTGTTTATGAATAGTCCACTGTATAATGAATACAAAATTCCTCGCAGCCTAGATGGTGGAAACTAGATCCAGGGTCTTGATTTCTACTTCCCGAAATAGTACGATTCTATCCATGTGAATGAATGTGTCGAAGTCGAACACGGAAGAAACCACTTGATTACCAGTTAATGATGTAAACCGTTAACAAGTGTGAGAGAAACCACCATTAATGTCAATGGCTCTCAAAGTACTTTGTACAATCCATGAAATGTGAATAGATGAGTTGATGTCGAACATGTCACGGAATCCTTTGATCGAAGGTCAATGATGCAACCTATCGTCGAAGGCGAGAAACCTGCCATTGAGGCATGCAGATTCCAAGGTACTGACGATTTCTAGATCATCTTTCTAGATAATGAGCTAAAGTCGATAGAAAGCGATCCGTCATAGGCAAGCCTACAATACGAAATCATAGATCAAGTTTGAAGAAATATAGTTTGCAAGGATTGACTCAGGGATGGTCAAGATGGATGACATATATTTTGCAGATGAATGGTTTATTTGCACTGACCTCTTGAACACATAACGAAACTGCATATGGCTTGGTGACGATTGACCCAAAGCTAATACCCAGAAACTGGCTGAAGAATTTCAATATGGTTTGATTAAATGTTAGGCAAAGGATTTCCCAACCCAGGTGAACAAAAAGTGTCGTGTTCAAGAGTGGTTAAATGTTTTTCTGAGACACAAAGTATGACAAACAGGTTAATTTTTCTCTCTTTTTCCCCACCATTTCTGGCAAGTACCTCTTTATTTTTGATAAGCTTGAGGAGGATAACATTTGCTTGATTATAAGCTCATCCTTCGGATGAGTCCAACTTAGTTTAAATTCGAACCCTAAGAAGGAGTGGTATGTTCCTGTTTGTAATTGAACAGGTCCTTTACCGTTAAATTTTAACGAGTCCAGTATAGGAGAAACTCGGTGTTTTTCAATTTTAGGGAGTCTGAAAAAACTTAAGAAAACTCCATGGTTGTCCTTTTTCGTAAATTTGTGTCCCCCAAGCCCGAAAAAGTATAAAATAATACTTGAGAGAACCACTTGACCATTATGATCAAGGAGTAATTTTCATAATTAGTGTCTCTGATCCGAAAAAAGTAAAAAAGCGATCAATGACACATTGTTTTATAACCAATATCGAATTTGAAACGACAAAAATCCGACAATATTTTCATGTTTTTACAGTCAGAAAAGAGCTGTAAGTGGACCATCTTTTTAATTCCGTTTTAACGAGCTTAAAAAGAAAACTCGGCAATCTTTTCATTTTTAGGAGTCAGAAAAGAGCTTAAAGGTGACTCTAATGTTTTTTGTAGAAAATGATCAATTTTGCCCGAAAAATTCGTTATCCTGCACAAAAACTCAAACATTACTCATACCTGTTTAAAATAACTAAAAATGCTTCAAAGTTACCTCTTTAAAGTGAAAAATAAACAAATTAAAAATTCATTTATTCAAAAAAACTTATAAAAAGGGCTTTTGTAAATACAGTTTTACCGTTTGACTTCAGAGTGAGAAAGAGAGCTTTTGGGTAAGAAAATTCCCATGAAGATTGCGAAAAATCTGTCCGTTGGAATTGAACACTGTCGCCTCCAGGTAATCCACATCACCTTACTCTTGCATTTCATTCGTTTGAATTTTTTTTTTAGGTTTCTATTTTGATTTTTTGGAAAAATTTTGTTTAAAGGTCCGCTCGTGGGGGTCCGTAGGCACAGCATGTGAAACCTACGGTCCCCGACTTTTTCGCATGCAGAAAAAAGTCAGGGGCACACACCCAATATTTAGGCAAAGTGCGAACCTACGCACTGTCTCTAACTTAGAGGGTGCGGTCCCCGCAGCATATGTTTTAAAATTCCAAATTTTCCAATATTTTCCCAAAAACTTTGATTTAAGATGTTCTAATCCACCTTTTCTTTGAATGTAGGGTATACACCATGCTTAGCTAGTGGGAACAGGAGCAAGAAGATGTGGATGCTGCCGCACTAAATCATCAACCCTCAATAGATGCGTTGAGGGCATGCGGGCTATATAAATTTTGGGCCATACCTGGCATGAGGGTCCAGGTAGACTTTTTGCAGTGGCTGGTAGATAGGTGGAATGTGCAGGACCAATGTTTCATTATTGGTGGCCACCAACTCGAAATGGATCCAGAAGACATTTACTTGTTGACTGGTTTTCCTAAGAGAGGTGAACAATTGACTCTATTCGGGACTAGGCCAGGTGGCCAGTCTGTCGATAGCGTCCAGCTAGAGTTTTGTAACGACCAAACCAAGGACAAAGGGATTGATATCAAAACCATTTCCCGTCCTAAACTCAAAGTGATTGCATTTACTGTCACCAGGCTCTGGGAAAGCGCAACACTACATATGGCCACTAGATCCCAAATGCGGATGGCAGTAGATTATTTTCGAGGCACCGTCTTCAACTGGTGCGAAGTTGTGTTGGCTAATGTAAAAGGCCAACTAACTAGAGCAAAGAACGAGCAACTGAAACACTTTGGATATGGTTTCTTAGTTGTGAGCTTTGGTCTAGAGAGGGTCCCAATGATGGTCCCACAACATCTTTCTGTTGAAGCTGGACTTCCCCGAGAGCACAAACTGATGTGTTGGGTTGCAGTTATGGCCCGTCATCCTGAGGAGGGTTCAGAGGTTGTTTGATTTCCTCCTGAGTATTTTCATTGGTTGGAGAACCAAGTTTTTTCTATTCAGGATTTTCCTTATGCTGGGATGGATTATCGTGGTGACCTAGACATGGCTCTTCCACCAGGAGAGCAATGGGATGACTCAGGTAAAATCATTTTCTAATTTAATAATTTTTTTTTGTTTTTAGATCGTCTCAAAAACTAATAGAAAAAAGTTTCAAATGCAGATGTGGGTCCACGACGACCAACCACTCTCCAGCCCTATGAGAGGAAACATCCAACTGCAATAGCACCAACCCCACGGGATGAATCCACTGAGACCTTGGCCGAATTGGAAAACCTTCTAGAGCATTTGATAGCAGACATTCCAGAGACTAGCATCGATGACATTCCTCTTAGGCTACAACACTATGTGATTGGGGTCCCAAGACCTTTTAGGAGGTTCCTTTGTAGGGTGGCCCGTACAGTGGTTTCTTATCGTGATCATCACCAGTGATAGGATGATCACCTGTTGTAGACTCATATGACATTTTTGCTTTTTGTACTATCATTTTTGTCGATCATAAGGTGTTTTTCAACCTATGTTCAAAGACGATGTATATTTGACACACTTATATGCTATGCTATATCATTATTACTGGCTATCTTGTAAAACATGTTATGGAATGTTTTTAACTTTTCTATTTGATTATTGCAAATGTCCACTTAACATTCGAGAAGCAATTGCATCTGCTAATGTATTTAAATATCTTGGAATATGCTGATATTCAATATAGTCAAATTCATGTTCCAAGAGACGAACTCTCAAAAATAATCTCAATAATACTGGATTTCTAATGGCATAAACTCTATTAAGTTGCAATACAACGAGTTCAGAATCTAACCTCACAATCAAACTCCGAATCCCAAATGAGATGGATTCAGATAATAACTCAATCAATGCACTATACTCTGCAATGTTGTTCGTTGTTTGACCGAGGCTTACCCCATGCATAGATACCAACTCATCAAAGGGCGAATAGATAACCCAAGCTGCGGAAGAAATGTTCCATGTATTACGACAAGCACCATTAGCAAAACCAATGTATGTTTGGAGAGACGTCGACATCTACAATATAAAGAGTAAAATCAAGATAAGCAGGAATAATGACAAAAAAACTCTCTAAACTAAGCACACTTTTCTATTCTAAAACACACCAGCTAGAAAGAAAACTAACCTAACTAAAAATCTCCACACCCAGATTTAAGCATAATATTTCTTCAGGTAAAGACCAATTCTGGGTTTACCTAAAGAGACTCCGTCAAAGTCTACCAATTCATAGGCCCCTTTTGCCAGCTTTCGCTTAACAACATAAGGACCATGCCACATGGGTACGAATTTTCCAGTGCCTAACTTATCATTTGCTTGATCGTACATTAAGACTAGGCCTCCTTTTGAAAAATTACGAGGTGTAACATTTCTATCATACTGAGCTTTAATACGTTTGGCATGAGTTTCGATTGCTAGTGCAGCATCACGTCAATTCTCATCTAGCTGAGCCAAGTAAAACAAACATTTCTCCTCTTCGGAAGTGGTTGGAAGTAATTCTATGGCCATTTGCAATGACGGGATTTCGCATTCAATGGGCAACGCAGCTTCCAAACTGTAAACTAGTTGGAAAGGAGTGAAACCGGTTGATGTTTTTACTGAGGTTCGATACGCCCAAAGCGCTGAAAATAACATGTTATGCCAAATCGACATATGAATCCCAATGATTCGTCGGATCATAATGACTAGAACTTTGCTGATGGCTTCAACCAAACCATTAGCCTATGGATAATATGGAGTTGAACTATCGTGACGCAGGCCAAGTTGGTTTGTTAGTTCAGTCATCATAATATTTTGAAAATGATGCCCATGATTAGTGATAATCGCTTGTGGAACACCGAACCTAGCAATTATATGATTGAAAATGAAAATCGCAGCAGTTGTTTCGTCAGCCGAAAATGTAGGCATCGCCTTGGCCCATTTGGTAAAATAATCTAGCGCAAGGATGATATACGCATGCCCCCCAGCCGAGTGACGGTTCATGTAATAAAATCGATACCCCATTTTGCAAAAGGACCGATGGCAATTATAGGGTGGAGAGGAGTAGGTGGAGAGCACATATTTCGATCAAAAATTTGGCAGTTGTGGCATTTTCGGACTGCGTTAATACAGTCTTTAAACAAAGACGGCTAGAAATAGGCAGCGCACAATATCTTTTGGGTTGTAGCAAACCCAGACATATGACCGCCACATGCTCCAGAGTGACAGTCATTTAGAATCCTTTCAGCTTCGTCATGAGTTAAATAACGTCGGAAAACGGAATCTGTCCCACGATGATAAAGTGTATCTCCAATAATTTTTAATTGTTGGGATTGGAATCGTATTTTCTGACACTGAGATCTTGAAATTTCAGGCCGAAAGGATTGGGTTTGGAGATAAACTATGATATCTCCATACCATGGATCAAGGGTGCTGATTAGAAACAAGGATTCATCCGCAATGGGCTCTTCCACCACAGTTTCAGTATTAGCACGCGAGAAGTCACACATCAACTCCGCAAAAACTAAAGATTTCTTTGACTTAGATTTTTCAAACTCCAAGTCAAATTCCTGCACGATAACAATCCATCTGGAATACTTGCCCCCTAGTAATTGTTTGGTCAAAATATAGATCATAGGGTTGCAGTCGGAAATTACAGTAGTTTTGCGTAGTAAAATGTAATGACGAAAAACGTTGGACAGCTTGAACAGCTGCCAAGGCCAATTTCTCCACATGTGAATATTTTAGCTCAGTTGGATTCAAAGTGCAACTAAGGTAATAAATCACATGTTCACTACCGAATTCATCTTCCTGAACTAACACCATTCCGATGGTGGAATGAGAGGTGGCGAGATATAAGAAGTAGTCCTGGTTGTCGTTGGGAGGATACAATAATGGTGCATGGGTCAACGCGTGTTTTAGTGCATCAAAAGATTTGTCAGCTATCTCATCCCAAAAGAATGGAGTATTCTGTTTCAACAACCGGGTAGAACCCTTTGTTATCTCGGTGTAGTTAGGAATGAATCGATGTAAAATGTTTACTTTCCCTTGCAAACTTTGGAGTTGGCGAAGAGTCGAAGGAGGAGGCAATTTGACAATAGCTTCAACCTTCGAGGGATCAACACGAATACCGGCTTTCGAAACAACAAATCCCAGTAACCGACCCGTTTCTATACAAAAAACACACTTGTGTGGATTCAACCTAATTCGATAATGCCTACACCTCATAAAGATTGCTCGTAAATGGATGAGATGATTGGCTTGATGTAATGAATGAGTAGGTAAATCATTGAGATAGGGTTGCACAATGTGCTTGATGTCATGAAACGCATAAGACATGGCTCTTTGGAAAGTTGCTCCGATGTTCTTAAGCCCAAAAGGTAATTTGCAATAAGCAAATGTTCCCCATGGACAAATGAAAGCTGTTTTTGGTTGAACAATAGGTAGAATGTTGATTTGATTGTAACTTGAAAAACCATCCATGAAGGAGAATATTTCACTACCAGCACAATCATCAATGATTTGATCGATATAGGGAGTTGGATAATTGTCGTTTGGATAGGCTCGATTAATATCCCTATAATCGATACATATTCTTATTCTTCCTTGTTTTTTGTTAACAGGAACAATATTCGATACCCAATCCTTTAAGGGAATTAGATAAATGAAACCTACTTTAAGTAATTTTTCAACTTCTGCTTTAATAGCAGCAGCTTTTCGCAGGTGGATCTGACGCAAATGTTGCCGGACGGGTTTAGCATCCGGGTAAGTTTTGATTTCATGAACAATAATTGCTGGGTCAATTCCTAGCATTTCCTCATATGACCAGGCAAACACGTCGCGGAATTCTTGAAATAGGGCCTTATATGTTTGAATTTCATCTTCCGTACAAGAGGCACCTATATGAATGTTTTCAACAATTCCAAGCTTAACCGAAATGTCAATAGGAATAGTTCGAGAAATATTTCCCAAATTTAACTCAGAATCAGGATTTTTCAATGGATTTTGAGGTTCCTTGACATAATCAGTTGTAAAAATAGATGAAAAATCATTTTCAAAGTGATCAATCTCAGGTAAAAATGAAGATCTATGATGAAGATCTTCCCATGGTAAATCATCAATAGACAAGATTTCACGAATTTTCTCATCAGTGTGAACAAGTTCAGAAAAAGTTGTTGGATCTGAGTTTGATGTTGAATGTGATTCTTCATGGACCACATTCATTAAGTCAATTTCGGTCAAAGAAGGGTCGGAAAACGACTGTACGACCTGATACGCAATTTCATATGGACTCAAAGGCATAGCATCACCAAATGAATCTATCTCAGATTCATAAGGTACGCTCCAAGGATCATCATAAACAATAGTGTTTGATGAAATCATATGAATGGTTGCAGTAGAAGGCGTTACATTAGGAGGAGGAAAGGAAAAAGTTCCTAGTAAACTAGAATCTTTAACTAGTCCTACTCCAACATCCTTATAAGGGATAGTTGTTTTGCCGACATGCTGGATACTTTCAGAAGGGGATAGGTCGGATGAAAAGTAAGTTAGCTGGTCTATAGTTATGATCTTTCCATTATGAGGAAACTTTATAAGCCGAAAGATCGATGAAACAACAACAGTCATAGCGTAAGACCAACTACAACCCAAGAGAAGGTTGTAATCTAGAGGGGCATCAACCACCTCCACATCTAGATTAACAGTTTGCCTTCAACCCCTATAGGTAAATCCTGTAGAATGCCAAAAGGATGGAACCCACGGCCATCAAAAGCCTTTAGAATCATCGGGGATTGATTAAGTGTAGGAGAACCAAGCGATCTCCAACACTGGATCGACATAATACACATTGAAGCTCCTCATCAATCACAGTCCTATAGCAAGGTCTGTTTTTTATTAACACTGGAATCTGGAAATCCATTTGATGAGGTAAGCAAGGTGTACTATTTTCTAAATCGAATATTATAAGGTTTGAGTGCTGAATATCAACAGCTCCTATAGCCAACAATAGCAATTTACGCTGTGCTGGACATGATTGCAGCACCTCCAAAGCTGACATTGTTGAAGGTGAAATAGCTAATTCTTCAACAATGTTATAGTTCTGAGCAGCTCTCGCATGTGGATTGAAAGCTTACTTTCGAAGTATACCCTTGGCGGCCAGTTTGATTACTAAGTCTGGGTTAGGTTTCTCGATCTGTAGTGGATCAGAACCGGGAGTTGAAGTTGATGGGTTCGAATTAGAAGATTCTGCTTCCTTACCACCAACAAGACTTTTACTTCCATAATATTGCGATCGTGTCGCAATCCTAACATGGGACATCATCATTATGGGTTCTTCTGAGGCATTTGAGGAAGAACCTATCATCTTACTGTCTTGACTAGAAAAATGATCCTTCAAAACAATAGGCGTTTGACAACCTTTGATGATTTTCACAACCTCAGCACGATGAGGGCAATCTATTGTAAAATGCTCTTCATCATAAATGAGACAAGGATAACGAGGTTTGAGTTTCTCATCAGTAGATTCCTTGTTTTCTGGTTTCTCTTTTGAATTTTTATCTGATTTATTTTTCTTCTTCCCCTTCTTCTTACCGTCGGATTTTGATTTGGTCGTAGATGACTCTACAACATGAATATCAGCAGAAATTTCCATGGAAGAGTCTCCTGTCGGGGAATCTGGTAAAGTTATAATAGGAGAAGAATTCTTGGAATATTTCTTCTTACTTTTGGTATTAACTGTACCAATCATACCATCAGCGGCATGAGACCCTGAAGGAGCCTCAGTTATTTGATTTTGTTTAGGAAGGTTGGGGATTTTTTCATGTAACATACCCGACTGTGTATAAACGAGGTCAAGGTACTGAGCTTGAGAAATTACTTGATCTTTAGTAATGACTCCTGCCTTAGCTACATCCTCAATGATTTTCGATAATAATGATTTAACAAACCATTCTGCTAAGATTTGATCCGGAATAAAAACTTTCACTAAACGTCGTCGACGTCTCCATTCATGAATGTGATCTGAAATGTATGTGGACGTTGATTGTTTTAATGAAGTTAATAATTCCATGCCATTGTCATATCTGAAAGGCAACTAAAAATGAGTTAAAAATGAAGTAGCTAGCTGACTAAAGTTATAAAAAGTGGCTCGCGATAACTCAATGTACCACTTGGCCGCAAGACCAACTAGAGTGCGTTGAAAAAGCTGTAAATGAATTGAATCATCTAAAATGGAGTTAGATGCACACCAGAGGTGATAAGTCATCACATGGTTCGACGGATCCTCTCCTGATTTACCTTCAAACTTTTGGATGTCACTGGGAAACTTATTCGACATTGGCAGCCAAAACGGGAGGTAATTAATCCGATCGTTCATAAGGCACGACAAATCAAGCAAGTCCAAAGTTGCAATGAATGGTAACTGATGATTAGGGTCTCTGAAACCCTGGGTCATGAGACTAGCCCCAGGAGGAGGATATCCAGGATAACTAGGAATTGGAATTGCATTTGGGATATTATATCCTCCCGGAAAACCAGGATTAACCAGATCGTACTAGGGTTGTTGAGGTTGCTAATAAGTATATCCAGGGTACGGTTGATACTGATAGACTGGGTTCTGCACAGCAGGACCGAGTTGGTACTATCCCTGGTAATGTTGATAAGTAAATTGAAGTTGACTTGTGACAACCGTAGTTGGACCAGGTTGTCCTACAGGCATTTGAACCGAAGTCTGAATTGTGGGTCCAGACTGAGGTAAAGATGCTTGAGGAATTGATGCAGGAATAGTAGAAACCAGAGCTGTTGATACTCTAGAAGTAGGTGGGGTAGATGGAACAGATGTTGCAACAGTTGCAACAGTCGTTTGAGGTAGAGTTCGAGGTGAACTAGGCCCATGGTGAGAAACTACAGAAGGTGCAGAAGTTTGAATAGTAGGTTGGATAGGTTGCTGGGTTGAACCAGAAACCAAGGGTTGTCTAGATTGTGATGACAACTACACATTCGGTTGCAAGATCTGTTGGGATTGAGATGGATCCCACACTAAATTCATTCCGGGGTATGGACCCATAGAAGGTTGAGCATATGAAGGACCATAACCGGGTTGAGGGTAGGTTTGATAATTCAAAGGTACATTTCTAGCTCCTTGGACAAATGATTGACCTTAAGGTGGTTGGAAACCTTGGGTTGGGTACTGACCTTGAGGTTGATAACCTTGAGGCACGTACTAATATTGGGGTTAACCTTGAGGTACATACTGAGTCTGGGGTTGACCTTGAGGAATGTACTGTCCCGTAGGTATGTACTGTCCTTGAGGTTGCCCCCCAGGCGGTAATTGGGTACCTTGAGGTTGCTGCCCAGGTGATAATTGAGGACCTTGAGGCTGCCCCCCAGGCGGTAACTGGCTACCTTGAGGTTGTGGATTTGGAATAGTAGCTGACATCATAAGAATATCTTCTACACACAATGGCTTAGTTCCGTTATTACCAGTTAATAACCCTTGTTCAACAGGTTGAGGAGATGCTCCCAAAAAAGTACCAGTAAGTGACTGATACCCAGAGGGAACAGAAGGACCACCATATAAAAATGTTTCTGGAGATTGAGAAAACATGGATGACTGTCTCGACATATTCAAAGGAGGATAATAACCTCTATGTGTTGGATGAAAAGGAATGTGATGTGGTGAAAAACTTAGTCCCGGGTTTTCCAAAAAAATTGGTCAATCAAAGATACCAAGCGTCCCTCCTAGGTGGACTGTAAAAGATCGATTCATGCTCCCTAAGTTCTATAGCTGGTTGATTTTCAGGGATTGGTATACCTTCTTCCAGAGTAACAAGTTCTTCAATAGCAATAAGTCCAGAAGGAATATTTTGGGTAATGAATCTTTCTACCTTGGGTGAACCAGGACCACTGGAAGTTGGAGAGTCAAATCCTGATGATGGAGTAGCAACAGGTTCAGTTTCAGGTTTAGAAATTTTAGGTTCCTTGGATAATTCACTAGTAGAAGAAAAACTACCGGTAACTTCGGAAAATGAAATAGGTTCAATAATATACTCTGGTGCTTGAACTTGATAATCAGGATGTACAACTAAAGAAGACCCTCCTTCTTCAGGTGACCCAACTCTACTGTCACTAGGAGTTACAAGGGCTTGTAGCCCTTCAAGCTAGCTTGGTGAAAACTCAGGAGGTTGGCCCCGAAGTCTACGGGACTACCTCGGTAATTCAGCCACGATTAAAATTTTTAATTACTTCACACACAAACAAAGAAAAATCTCAATGAAAACCACCTAAAGTCTCTAAAGAACCAAACAATTTTGAATCACATGCCTAAAGAATCTAGGAGGTCAAACCACACACAAACAGTAACTTTTCATACCGAAAACATTAGTTGGTGATGAAATCAAACATCATATAATTCAATACAGAAATGGCGGTTGGAATAGTTACCCCGACAACCTACTTAATGAATAGACTGGCACAGGTTTCTCCACTAAACCGTCTCGAGTGAAGAGAACCCCCCAGAAAATCCAAGTGAGTCTAGTCAACGTCTGCCCTAGGTACAGTGGGATCTTCCCTCCACCGTCACCTTAGGAAGAATCCTATAGAATATGGTCACTATGGTTACCAACGGAAACAAATATACCTAGGGGAACAGTCTGTGATTCAATACACACGCAAGGGTAGAGTAGCAAGCTCAATCCCCTTGAAGGATCCTTGACATAATCCAAGGTTTACCAATAAGTGACCCCAGGCTCCTCGACAATGGTTAATCTGAGGTTTACCCCAATGAGGAAGGATTGATTACCCCACTGGTTCGGGTATGACCTCGTGCTTGACTCCTTTAACAGGAGCTTCCCAGAGCATAGATGTAACAATTGGAATTTATCTCCTACCGCAAGATACAACTACTTGTTTGTTTTACTATCTTGGAGAGTTAATTACTCCCTACTCCAAGATACTAGCCAAAGCTATGTTGGTGATAAAGAGCCCTAGAAATAAAAAGATTACTAGATAGATTTTACTTTAAGCGTTATTTTTATTGGTTTTTTCTTAAGTCAAAAGGTGCGGAGATGAAACTTTATGGTCTGAAGACTTGACTCCAAAACACTAAAAATGCACTTAAGATGATAAAAAATCCTTTTCCTTCAATGAATTTCTAGCTAAAGAAAGAGTTGAGAATGCAATTGCTTGAAAAACAAATCTTTCCTTAACAAACAAATAGAAAAAGAACTTTTTTGTCTTTTTCAATT
The DNA here is from genome assembly GCA_031772625.1 of Pinus tabuliformis. Lineage (NCBI taxonomy): Eukaryota > Viridiplantae > Streptophyta > Pinopsida > Pinales > Pinaceae > Pinus > Pinus tabuliformis. The sequence continues at coordinate 408,626,345 of CM062818.1, read as the reverse complement.
AACTCAAAAATGAGACCGCTAATTATGCTCACGAAAAAAACCCTTTTTCTTCAACAATCAAACACTACAGAAAATAAACTTTTCAAAAGAGATTTTTTTTTTAATTTTTATAAAACACTGAAAACTATTGAAAAATCTAATCTTGAGATCTATAAATTCTAAAAAACTAATTGAAGTAAAAGCTTACAAGATTTCTTTTCAAGGATGTTTTACTTAGTTATGAGCAAACTAAGGACTAATTCGTCCAGAATCACAAATTAATCAAAAAACAACCAGCGTTTGTTTTCTTTTTAGAAATGAAATCCAAAACTTTCAAAACAAGATCTTTCGAAGCTTCGCAAAGAGAAAAACAAGATGTATTCCTCAATAAAGGTAGATTTTACAAATTGGTTAGACTCATAAGAAGACCAGCAAAAACCAGGGTGATCTGAGGTTTCTAAGGCCTCTAAGCTCTGAGTTACTACAAAGACAAAACAAAAATCAAGCCAGGCACACAAAGCTTCTAGAAATTCACCTAAAACCTAAATGCCAATGGAATTAACCTACGAAAAGTTTCTGAAAAGACACGTACAGATCTGGGCAGAGGCTAAAACACATAAACAAATCCTAAGCTTAACTGAATGAAAATATTTTAATTTTTTCAAAATTTTGACAAGGTCCACAGGCCCCTGGTATAACTAGGTGCGGTACTGCACTGTGTAGTAAAGGAACAGTGCAGGTATGTCCGCACTATGTTACAAACAACAGGTGTGGTCCACTCAAAAATATGAAAAAACAAAAAACAATTCAAAATCTATAAACCTACCCAATCCCACATAGCAAGCAAAAACCAAAAAGAGAGAAACAGTTTCTCAAGTCAAAGTAAAAGCAAAGGCAAAAACCAAAAATTCAAGTCCCCAGTGGAGTCACCATTTTGTCGGGTGGATAAATCATTCTTGCAGACAAGACCGATCTCCCTAGTATCTAATGATATCTAGCAACAAGCAAACCAAACAAATTCTATCTTTCTCTAAATATGCAATTTATAAATAAAGGCCAACAGGTGTTTTAGGCCTACCTCAGGTCTAGTGCTAGTTTGTGGAAGCCACACTCCATTTGTCCAAATGAGCTCCCTTTTAAAGAATCTGCAAACACAAACAAGCACACATATCAAATAGCACCTGCATAGCCAATATAATAAACCATATTTATCATGATGATCAAGGAATTCATGAAATAAACCATAGAAGACAATTTATTAAGAAAAATGAATCTAATTGTATTAAATTTAATCAAAGAAAAACTTTACAACCTTGGTGCCTTGATGCTGTACAAGCTCCTCCTAGGGTCTAGCAACAATCTCCTATATTTTGACAAGTTTCACTCTCTTCCCAAAGAAGCCAAAAGGTATGTAATCTCTCCTCTCAAGCTTAACTAGGAGGTCTCAATTCCAACAGCATTTACCCTAAAAAATGTTCAGCTTTTTAACCATCCTAGCAACCAGCCCAATGCCTCAATTTATAGTGTAGAGGAGGGAAGTTACTAGGTCCACCTTCAAAGGGATAGAGTCCTCCTTCAAAGGGATAAGCTCCTCTCATCAAGGGGTTAGCTCCTTTAGTTATGGGGTGCATGAACCACCTAGGAGCGAACAAACCACATCAAGATTCCTTCTAGAAGCGTCCATAATTAACCCAAAGTGAGTTTTTAAGAATAAACTTGTGCCTTTTGACTTTCACAGGGGTCCGCATCCACTCCTTTAGAGGCAGAGTGGGCAGGTTCGCAGGTAACATGACCAAGGGGTGCGGGACCGCAGGTAATGGTAAGAGAAAGTGCGGAACCATAGTTTTATAAATTTTCAAAGACTTTCTCTCATTTTTAAAGCTTGACATGAAGAGTTGAGGTTTGAGACTTGCAAAGGAGGACAGTATGAGTGGTGATAGATTCACACTGACTGCAGAAAGTCATGGTGACAATATTTTGTGTAACAAGGGGACCATAAGAACATGAGTAAATGATGGTTACTCATGACGAAAATTGACAGCTAAGTCAAAACTTGAAAATGTAAAATGGTACCAGACCATGGGTCTCTCACATGAGGAAATTCAATTTTAATAGATGACACAGTGAGACCTAATGGAAAAGATGTCTTCCCAGTGAAGTGTCAAATTACGAAAAAACGAGAGACACATTATAAAACTTAGTGATATATTTCCAACGGTGCTAACAGTTCATCAAATGGAGTTACGATTTTTCCTATAAAGGGTTTTTTTCCCCAAATCCATTTCACTTGCATACTAAGTTGTGGATAATTTCGAGATGAGGAGAAGGCCTTAAATCTTGTGGAGATTGTAGAAGACAAACCGACCATTGGAATCAGGATCTGCAAGTTGGATGTAGGTAATCTAACCTTAGTCATCATTTTTGGTGGATCAGACTTTCAGATTAGGGCTTTAGTTCAATGTGGGGGACCCCTTCTCATCCTCATGGTTGCAACGCACTTTTCAGGGCCTCTCATGTGCCTTGGAGGGCAGGAACTGGTCCCACAAGTGTGTCCATTGTAGTTTTGAGGGAAAAAACTGTGTTCTGAGCTAAGAGGATTGGCAGGACTAGTGGTCTACTGTGAGTTGAAGCTAAGTACTAGACATGCATGCCTTTGACTTCGGACTAAAAAGAAATAGTATTTTACATGTATGGTAGAGTTGAAGCTATCATGCTGAGAACGAGATTTGGAGTCCCTCTATGTTGAGATTAAGGGGAATCCAACAGTGAGAAGGGTGTTGACATGATATGGCATGATGAAGTTCTTAGATAACCCTATGATGAGGGATTGTGAGCCCTTGTTGTCAAGGATAGTGAGTTATTGGGCTCCAAATTAGGAGGCCTTTGTAATACAGGGGCACGGGATCGAGATCATGATCCAAGACATATATTTTTTGATAGGATTTCCCGTTGGGGGTGGTAGGGGAGATACATCTGTTTTGCCTCTAGGGAGGCATATAGGTGAGTTTGTTAATCACACTATGTATCAAGTAGTTGTGAAAATGGCACGAACATACAGATCAGTGAGCTGGAGAGGCTTGAGACATGAGCTACAACCACAACATTGTTGTGGATCTTGGGTAGTCATGCCTTCCACCATATCACTGGAGGGTAGATGATGCTAGTGGATAGTGTGCTAGGAGGGACCTACTATGGGTGGGATGAAATGATGATTTTGTCATTGAAACGATATTTGACACTATGCAGACGAAGGACCAATGATAAATGTTCATTTGGGAAAGTGTCATTCTCACTCTTCTTTGAGAATATCCCCACTATTCGACCTCATGTACAGATTCGTTATGGGGGACCATAGGAGCCCAAGATGCATCATTGGGGGCAGCTACTGAGATGAGGTGGAGGATGGGGAGTCAGACGAGTGTTATGACTTGATTTTTTTTCCCATTGGGACCAGATTCCACTATACATAGATGACTATCCATATAGTGACATAAACTATCAAGGGGATCCTGACTTACCACTTCCACTGTGACGAGCATGTGGTCCATATGGTGAGTGAAAGTTTCTATACATTTGATGAATTTATCATTTAATAAATATTTGTATATGGTACTAATTTCTAAATTTTGTGGTATGTAGATATAGCACCAATGAGGTCAGAAGGATACACAGGATGAGTTACACTATTTCGGGTTGCATATCAGGGTGGGAACACATGACAACAAAAGTCAGGGGGTGATGCTCTAATGGAGGATCTAGGATGTAGATTCGACGTTTTATTGACCAGGGTGACAGAGCAAGGGTGGCATGAGCTAGAAGATCGGTATACAAATGAGTGCACAGGTCTTCCCTCAGAGTTGCGAGAAATCATGTGACACATTCTTATTTCCAGTCAGGAAGTATGATATCTACAGGATGGTGGGATGAATCCATTGGCTTGGGAGCCTCCAGAAGATATTAATTAGGCATAAGGACATGCGGGTTCCCATATTTGTTTTATCATAACATGCAAATGAGCATGTCAGATGTATTTAGAGTAGTTGACTCAAAACACTATATTACGATACATATTTATGGTTATCCATATTTTTTGTGTGATGATTATGGTTCACCATTTGTTTATGGATGTCTTCTTACATGTGATAAATGCCAATTTAGAATGTTATTTGCAATTGTATCTACATAGTGATTATGGGCTCTAGGAACATGATTGAATGAAATGGATTCAAATTCACATGCCAAATGTTAACTCCTAGATATTTTCTAAATAGGATAGGATTATGAACATGATAAACACCATTCAATTGCATGACAAGAAGCATGGAATCAAGAAAAATATGAAGGTGAAGGATGTGACGATCAAGGGAATCGATTAACAAACCTATCACAACATCATATTCGACCTAGTTATTGGTGGTAGATCCAATGAAAATGTCCCTTGAGTGGAATAACGAATGTAAGAGGGTGAAAATGGCCGAAGTTGTCGAGGCTAGATTCCGGGTGAAGTTACTCACACCATCGGCATAACCGATATAAGGTGTGGATGATGGATCCATATGAAAGACGCAAGAAGAAAATGTATAATATGGTGGGGAATGCAAAATACCTAAATAAAAGAAGAAAGAAAGAGATACACACATTTTGATGGGAAATGCTATGGGTAAAATTTCTTGAGTTAGAGTGCATTTCAAGGATTGGGAAAGATTTCTCCTTCGGGACCCTCTAATAGGTTTTCCCCCTTGACCAAACACTTACAGATGATATAAAGTCCTATCCACAATGGTTCAAACTTCCCATGCCCCAAGACATCATGAGCTTGGTCATATAAGAGAACAAGATCACCTTCATAGAAGGTACGAGGGTGGACTTTGCGGGCATACTAAGCTTTGGTGTGATTTTTGTCCATTGGAACACTCAAGCATGATAAGTCATTGTTCTAAAGGTTGGGTGTCCAGGTGGAGTTTCACGGTAAGGTGCAGGGAAGGGATCTCACACTTGATTGGTAAGACTGCCTCCTCTTCAAAAACAAGGTGGAAAGGAGTGAACCTAGTGGCAGTCTTAATAAAAGTTATATAGGCCCACAAAGTAGGGAATAGCATTAGATGCTATTTGGTCTTGTCTTTATTCACCATCTATTGAAGCATAATCTTAAGGATATTATTGACAACTTCAACTTGGCCATTGCCTTCGGGGTAATAAGGGGATGAATATTGGTGTTCAAAGCCTAATAGAGAGGATTAATCATGCCATATCTCATATTCAAAGTGTCATCCAGGGTTGGAGACCAATTTTTTCAGAACCCCAAATTGAGCGATAACATGTTTAAATAAAAAGAGGGTTGTAGTAGCCACAGTGTTATTAAATGTTGGCATGGCTTTAGCCCATTTTTAAAATAGTCAATGGCCACTATAATATACTTGTGGTTATTAGAAGATGGAGGTCGACACTCCATAAAGTCAATAGCCCATTTATAGAAAGGACTCGTTGTGATGATGGGATGGAAGGGAGAGGGTGGAGCTCACGCCTTCAGGGTGAATAACTAGGAATTGGGATAATGTTTGACTGTCTCAATACAATTGCTAAAGAGAGAAGGCCAAAAGTACCTAACGTGAATGATTTTCTGGCAAGTGAGCATTTCAGAGAGGAGACCACCATAAGCACCATCATGGTGGGCATTGAGCACTTACTCAGCTTCATCATGGGTGAGACAACAAAGAAGGACAGTGTTGACACCATGAAGATAAAGATCATCGTTGATGAGGAGGTAGTGAGGAGCTTGATGTTGAATACATCGTTGATCATCATAAGTGAGGTGGGGGGGGGGGATATATGGGTTCGCAGATAGGTAAGGAGGTCACCATACCAAGGATAATCCATAGTAATTGTGAACAAGTGTTCATCTGGAAGGTCATCATTCATCGACAGATTAGGCGTACCAGTGGGAAACTTAGAAATGAGTTCAGCAAGGGCTAAACCTTTCTTACTCTTGGGTGTGAAAAATTTGAGATCAAATTCTTAAAGGATAACAATCCAATGGGTGTACTTCCAGTTAATGGTTTGTTGATTCAAAAGGAAATCCATGGGGTTGGAATAGGCCACAACTTTGCTAGTACACATAAGGATATAATGACAAAGATTTTGAACAAAGAACACGACAACCAACACTAACATTTCTTCATGTGAATAGGACATATGTGGACCATTAAGGTTTTTACTGACATAGTATAATCTCATTTCTTACAGAATCTTCTTGTATTAGGACCCTAGTGACTAAATAGGTGGATGCAGAGATGTACAAGATGAAATCCCTCACAAAGTTAGGTGGACTAGTTAAGGGAGCATAAGTGAGAGCGTGTTTGAGGGCATCAAAAGACTATTGATATTGGTCATCCCAAACAAATGGAATGTTAGATTGAACGAGTCTAGGAAACCCATGTGCCATGGTGGCATAGTTAGCGATGAACCTATGAAGAAAGTTAGCTTTTCCTTGGAGGCTTTGTAATTAGTGAAGGGTATGAGAGCGAGGAAGTTCGAGAATGGCTTCAAAATTGAGGGGGTTAAGAGTGATACCATATTTGGACATAACGAAGCGAAAAAGTTGGCCGATAGGTATGTAAAAGACACACTTAAGGGCGTTGATGTGAATGTTATACTTGCGACATCAAAGAAACATGGTACAAAAATCATGAAGGTGTTGCGACCGAAGTTTGGAACGAGCGGTGACATCGTCTATATATGCAAGGATAATATGAGCCAAGTTGTGAAAACAATAGGACATGGCACTTTAAAAGGTGACCCCAACAATCTTTAAACCAAAAGGCATGACCTTGTAAGAGAAATTTCCCCACAGAATAATGAAGTCGGTATTAAGTTGATCAACATAATGTATACTTATCTAGTTATATCCAGAGAATCCATACATAAAGGAAATGATCTCATGCCCCACATACTCATCAATGACTTGGTCAAGGAAGGGTGTGGGAAATTTCTCTTTGGGACAAGATTTGTTAAGATCATGGAAGACTGTGTAGACAGGAATGGTGCCTTGTTTTTTAAGAATGGGAGTAAGATTGGAAAGCCATGTGGTGTATTCAATGGGATAGATGAAACCAACCTGTTTGAGATTATTGATTTCAACTTTAATAGATTCACGTTTGGAAGGTTGGATAGTTCTTCGCTTTTGGCAAACTGGTATGGCAACAGGCCAAGTGTCTATGTGATGTTCAACAATGGTAGGATCGAGTAAGGGCATTTCATAATAATACCAGGCGAGAACATCACATAATTCTTTGAATAACTTGGTGTAAGCATCAATTTCCTTTGGGGTGCATTGTGCCCCCAATATGATATTCTCTTCTATCCCTGGTTTATTCAAAATGTTAATTTTGATGGTAGGGGAAATGCTAGTGATATTTACTTCTTCAAAAGCATTTGGTGCAAGAATTGGATTTCTAAACCAATCGACTTCACATTAATTAAGTCTTTTGACTCCACAACATATTGGTCATGGGTTTGTTGCGAAAGGAAGTACATATGATGGTGCATATCATCCCAAGGATAATGAGGAGTGGTCACGACTTCCATGATCTTCATTAGAATGGAAGATGGGGGGACTAGAAGAAGATAGACCACATGATGAATAAAAGCTACATGAGGCAAATTCATGGGAGACAAGGTTCATATAAGCATTGTCAAGGTGCAGATACATATGAATAGTAGATGGAATATCTATCGATGTTGAGACAAGAGTGTTCATTGAAGAATGTTCAACAAAATCATAATAGGAAACATCACGGGAGTTCCAATGCATCGATATCATGGATGAGGACTGGTAGAGAATGGTAGCTGTATTATCTGTCATCTCCACATAATAGGGAGGGATCACAATGGTTGGTTGAGAGACCTCTTGTTCCAGTGTAGGGCTGGGAAAAAATATGTAGGTAGAGGAGAGGTGGAATCACTGTGAGTGACTTCTAATTCATGAAGCACTTCGAGTGTATCACAAAAATATTTGATATGGGGGACAACGATTAGAATAATGGCCATAATTATCACACAAAGCATAAGGGTGAATCACACGTAATGATCTGTTCTTCTTAGCTGACTCAGGTAAGGTGACATAGACCTCAAGAATGTTAGAATCAGGGAACGTATCAGAGATCACATTATTGACATGAGGGAGTTCTAGATAATTATTGGTGGTATGACCAACAACATCACACAAAGAACATGGAGGAATAGGATTTGGCAACTTAGGAGCAGCTAGAGTTGTTGGGGGTGCCTTATCTTTGGTTCCCTTTTTCTAGTATTTCCCCCCCGCCAGATGCTTTCACAACATGATTAGGTTCCTATTGAGGTTACTATGGAACTGAAGAAAAGGTAGGGGTAGGAACAACAAGTTGGACCAGGGTCAAAGCAGTGTAAGGTTTGAGTTGATTAGGGGGAGTGTTTCTGGGAGAATCGATGTACCAGACTAGGATCCCTAAGGTAATATTGGGTAAACTCAATGTAGCCATAACATGTGTAGAATAAACTCTAAGGGTTGGAAATAAAAAAGGTATTTGAACAGAAGGATAATGTCCTAGAGAAATTGCTCTAAGATGGTTAAGGCCTCGGGGAATGGTTCCGAGTAGAAAAGGATTAGGAGATATACTATTGATTGTTGGTATCATCGGATATGATATAGCAATGAAAATTGGAGAGGCTAAGGCACATGAGATCTCCAAGACCATGAAATCATTTGGATAAATTCCACCCAGAAGAAGAGATATTAAAATAATTAATATTTTTAATGAGACCCTAAGTCTAAACTTAGGAAAATTAAAATATTAATGTGTATTAATATAATATGGGTGAGAAAGTTCTAAATAACGAGGATCAAGCCAAATCTAGTACTAGTCGTTGATTAGGGATTAATCCCGGTCATTGAATCGTCAACACGAAAATTATAAGAGGAGGCTTAAGGGTTAGTTGGAGATACACCAAGAGATTAAGAGAGATCAGTCAGTTCGATTTTTTGGGGCGAGGTTTCCTAAGGAAATCGAGTAAGTGATCAGTTGTAGTAAGGGGCAGCTTGGCAAGAGGCCAAGGAATACATATCAGAGAGGTAGTAGAGTACCGAAAGAGGCAGAAAAGAGCCTAGGAAGGTTGACGTAGAGGCAACAAGGTTTGATGTAGAGCCTAAGGAGGCCAACGTAGAGGACACAGAGGGCCAAAGGAGCTGACGCAGAAGGCTTCAGAGGCTATGATGAGGTGATTCAGTGGGATAGACTGAGAGCTAATTAGCTGACATAGAGCTAGAGAGGGTGATGCAGTCCCTGAAGGGTGACACAGTTCCAGAGGAGAGTGTGGAGAAGATTATGCTGTCCATCACAAGGAACAACCATAGTCACCATACGACTGTTCATTTGGTTGCTGATCAATGGAAATATCTATCTCTGGATAGAGGCATTGTTGCCAAGAATATTCTCTGAAGGGTGAGCCATTTCTAGCACCCTAGTTATATTCAGAATCTACATAATAATAAAACCCTCATATATGCTGCACTGGTTTTTCTGCATTGGGTTTTTCTGGAGATGATTGTCCAAACATAGCAGTGTCCCTTGTGTTGTCTCAATTTATTTTAGTTGTTGATTTGTACATTTGTGAAGGCTACAATTGTGTTTATGTCGATGTTTATATTATTAAATAACTTGTTAATGTAAATAACAAGTAGGAGATACTAAACCAGATATTGCAGTAGGGGTTTCTGATGTGTTAGATTCAGAAATTTTCACATATACCAGTAGAAGGAAGTGATCCTTGCAGTGTAGTACTGAAAGGTTGGGTTGAGTTAGGAACAATAGGCTGTAGAGGTGTTGTTTGCTGTGAAGGCATACCAGACTGTTTGCGGGCAGCCTGTGATGCTTGGAGCATGCAAACACTAGATGAGCTAGGATCCGAAGGAGTAGGTTGTGGACCATAATAAGCACCAAGAAAAGTGGAATCTTTATAGACCCTAGAAGAGACATTAGTGAGTGATGATAATACCTTATTTTTCGTCATGGAAGATATGTTGGAGTGAGGTGAAGTCTGGGCTTTGGGATCATAGTACATCAAATAATGAACGGTGACAATCTTTCCATTATGGGGAAAGCACATATTATGGTGAACCACATATGCAACAATTGACATAGCATAGGTGTAACTATGAACTAAAAGGATGATATAGTCTAAGGGAGCATCGATGAATTCAATGTCAATAGATATAGTCTTTCCAGCAACTATTATTGGGAAGTTGCGATATAAGCTAGGGGGTTGTGAAGGATGACCATCCCAGGCACGAAGAGTGATGGTAGACGGGGACAGGTCAAGGGAAACAAGTTGCTTCCAAACACTGGAATCCATCACACAGATGGAGAATTAGGGGATTTTTGAGGTCTAAAATGGCCCTCCTAAGGAAATTATAAATAATAGTGGAAATAATAAAATAATATTAGATTACATCATTAAATTTTAGAGAGAAAAAATAAAAAATAAAAACAACTCGTATTTTCAACTTATCTCCCTATGGGTTTACTCAAATTTCGAGTAGTAACACTCTTTGGATGTAGAAATTGATTCCTCATCCAAGGAGTACCCATGTTGCATACTTTCAATGGACCCTACTAAATGAAAAATGACAAAATACATGAAAAAGTGTGATTGCAATCACATTTTTTCATGTATTTCTCTTTCTTCGTGTAGCAGGGTCCATCGAAAGTATGCAACATGGGCACTCCTTGGATGAGGAATTAAAATTTTCATCCAATGAGTACTCCTGCTTGAAATTTTAGTAAAACCTTAGGGAGATAAGTTGAAAATACGAGTTGAAAAAGTAGTTTTATTATTTTATTATTTTTTAATCTTTTTACTTTTTTACTCGAAAAATGGTGAATCATCCCCCTTGGTTGACATCATCATATTGAATCCTATTGGTTCTTAAAACATTTATTTTGGTTGTAGATTTTTCTTAGGAGGCCCATTTTAGACCTCAAAATTTCCCCAATGGCACCTTCGTCTATGATACACCATTTAACAATGGCATTTCTAATGGAAACTGGTATTTGAAATGCAACGGATGAACGTAGGGGAGGATTCTCCACCTTGTCAACATGAAAGACAATCATATGATTGTCTTAGGGATCCATGACATCCAAAGAAAAGAGTAGAGCTTTCGTTTGGGATGGGCACGTCTGGAGAACTTCCAGCATTGACATGGAAGTAGGATATTGTGCCAAGTCATCTAGTATGCTATAGGTATGGGCGGCTTTAGCAAAAGAAATGTTTCGACATAATGAACCTTTGGGGATATTGGGATTAACATCTACCATAGGGTGTGGGATCTATAAGGTACCATTGGATGATGACAGAGGCTCAATGGAAACTTAGGGTTGGGTATCAGTCGTAGACTTAGTGGAGGGCTTGTCGTATTGGCACAATCGAGTTTGAAGGTTGACTTGATCGGTATTAACCTCATCAAGATTCATCATAAGGATCTGATAATGATGGTGACCATATGGTGAAGCTATTTGAGCTTCCTAGCCCGGTGTAGGTTAGGTAGATATGTATCCTTGGTGAGGGAAAGGATTCGTAAGCACTGTCAGTTGAGATGAAGTAGGAGGGAGAGGAGGAGTGGTGGCTTACAATCCTCAAGAAGAAGCTGCTTGAGCTTCCCATAGTTGATGTATCTGAGGTAAAAGGGGACACTCATAAGTATAATGACCATATATGATGAAACATGCACATGGTTTGTTCGTACGAAGACCCTTGTTTTTCTTTGGCTGACCGCCTTGTTGCTAAGCTGCAAGATTAGGCCAAGGATCCTTGAGGGGCATTGTGTGGAGGACCCTAGTTGTCTTGAATACCTTGATATTGTTGGTTCTAGTTACCCTTCCCCTTGTTCTATTTCTTGGGGTTAGTGGGATTGGATCCGCTCTGCTGAGCATACACTTTACCTTGTGGAGGAGGTGGTTGTTGTGTTAAAGGGGGAGCAGGCATGGGGGCTGGGGCGCTGGTGCCGAAGGGGCTGGAGAACTAGGTGCTACATACTAATAACAAGGAGAAGGGGCAACATTTGGAGGTAGAGCATATGGTTGATGGTGTGAAATGGTTCCAACTATGCCATTCGTGGCATGAGATCCCCCTGGTGCGTTAGCAACACTAGGTCGAGGCATATCGACGATGGTAATGTAGACATAACCTGACTAGGTGCAGATCAGATCAAATTTTAAGGCTACTTAGAGCGCATCTTCCTGATACTGGGGAAAGTGTGACATGACATATTTAGCAATGGGGGCCAAAAGTGATCTAAGGAACCAATCCATATAGATGTGGTCTTTGAATTCAGGATCTCTATAAATGTTCCTCCTTCTACGCCATTCTTGAACATGATCGGATAGGTGAGTGGTAGAAGTTTGATGGAAAGAAGTCAAAAGTTCAGTACCAATGTCATATTAGAGAGGTAACTAAAAATAGGAAAGAAAATATTTGGCAAGAGTCACAAAAGTGGAATGAGTGGCTCTAGGTTGGTTGACATACCACTTAGCAGCAACTCCACTTAGCGTGCATTGGAACAAATGAAAATGGTGTTGGGTTGTGTTATATTCTTTCCAGAACTAGCTTGAGTAGTTAAGCGGGGGGGTTAGAAGGGGGGCAATAGCCCCCATCTACGGGGTCTGGGGCAGTTCCCTAGGAGAGGTTTTTTTGGACCCTATATTATGTGGGCAAACCTACCTATGGTTTTGTGCATGGATTTCGCTCATGGTTTTGGGCGCGATGGTTTTCGGTCCATGGTTTTTTGTAGATTTGGTCAAGGGAACTATGGTTATGTTCTAATCCAGGGTTAATGGCTTGGGGTTTATCGATGTTTCAACATGTATATATATGTATTGTAACATTGAAAGGAACATAATGAAAAATCAATCTAGTAGTCTTGGTTTTGGGATCCAGGGGAAACTCTTTGTGTATATTTGTTTTATGTGTTATGCTCCTACCATTTTTTATTTTCTGTTTTTAGAATTCGTATGCAGGTAAATTCTATATGGGGTTAAAACCTAAATTTGGTATCAGAGATGTTTTGGATTCAAGGGGACACCTTTGCTGCTGAGGGGTTTTTCTCGGGCCTGTGGTAGACCCTATTCAGTGGGAGATCTGCGGGATCAATTCTGGTGGTGAAAGAAGATGGCGAGCAGTGGAAAGATAAAGATCGAAATTTAATGGTAAGATTTTTGAGTTGTAGAAACTCAAGATGGAGGATCTATTGGTGGATAAATATCAATGGATCGTAGTAGATCCGAGTACTAAACCAATGACAATGTCCGATGAAGACTGGAAGAAGTTGGATTGTAAGGAAAAAAGAACAACATGATAGTGTGTCTCAGATTACGTATTTTTGAATGTATCATGGCAAGCTATGGCAAAGGCTTTGTGGGACAAGTTAGGGACTTTGTACCAATCTAAGTCTCCATGAATAAATTGTTCCTACGGAAAAAGCTGTATAACGTGAGGATGAGATATGGAGACTCGGTGACAGAGCATCTAAACGCATTTAATACTATGGTAAGCTAGTTATTATCTATTGATATTAAAATTTTAGATGAAGATAAGTGCATCAGTTTTTTGTGTTCTCTACTAGATTTGTGGGATAATCTAGTTGTTTCAATAGGTAGCAATGCAATTTCCCTACAGTTTGATGAAATAGTCTCATCCTTGCTCATGGAGGAGATGAGGTGGAAAAATATGGAGAGCCAGAATGGTGATGCATTTTCTATATGAGGATGGTCCCAGAATAGAAACAAAAATAAGTCCTCGAGTGGGAGATCTAAATCTCCAGGAAAACCTGTAAAGGAGTGCTAGAAATGCAGAAAGGAAGGGCACTATAAAAGGGACTATAAATCTAAAGCTCCTAAGAAAGGAAAGGGATCTGATGATGCTCCTTTTGTAGAGGTGAAAACCACCTTAGATGAAGGTGGGAATGTGTAATTGGCTTCTTCTTAAAGCACACATGTAGATCATGAAGTATGGTTGATTGACTCAGGTGTATCCTTTTACTTCACTCCCCATAGAGAGTTGTTCTGCGAGTATGAGAAATATGATGGTGGTGATGTCTTGATAGTGGATGACAGGATGACTAGGATCATTGGTTGTGGAAAAGTAAAGTTGAATTTGCAAGGTGGAAGGATTAGAACACTTCTGGGTGTTCTGCATATTCTTGCATTAGCTAGAAATATGATTTTTGTAAGCAAGATGGATGATGCAGGTGTAAAAACAGTGTTCAAGAAAGATACTTGCAAGATGGTTCGATGAGCACTGGTATTGATGTGGGGAGTTCAGATTGGAACTCTATACAAGCTGCAAGGTAGCATTGTTATTGATGGGTCCAATAGTTCTGTGGTTCTTGAATGTGGAGCAGAAAATCTAGTGGTCTCTGGAGAAAAGACCATGCTATGGAATTAAAGGCTTGGACATATTGGAGAGAATGGCCTTCGAATACTTCATGGTAAAGGTATGGTATAAGTTATGTCTAATAGCCCTCTGGACTTTGATTTCTGTGAAAATTGTGTATATGGGAAGCAGAATCAGGTGAGTTTCCCCTCTAGTGGTAACAGGGCAAAACAAATATTAGAGTTTGTGCACAATGATGTGTTTGGACTTTTATCGGTTCCATCACTGACTAAGGCTATGTACTCTGTATCATTTATAGATGACTTCTCAAGGAATACATGGATATATTTCCTCAAGAAGAAATCCAAAGTCTTTGATAGGTTTAAAGAATTGAAGGATTTGGTGGAAAACTAGACAAAGAAGAAGATAAGGGTGCTAAGGACATATAACAGTGGAGAGCTTTTCAAGAAGGAATTTGAAGAGTTCTGTAAGAAGTGTGGTATAGCATAGCAGAATACTACTCCATACACACCTGAGAAAAATGGAGTTGTAGAAAGAATGAACAAGACATTGATGGGAAGGGAAAGAAGCATGCTCAGTGGTGTCGGGTTAGGATAGGAATTTTGGGCAGAGGTAGTGGAGACTGCATGTTACTTGGTCAACATATCACCTTCATCAGCGTTGGAGGATAAGACTCCACAAAAGGTATGTACTGGTAATAAACCTTCTCTTTCACATATGAGGGTATTTTTATGTGATGCATATGTACATGTTCCAAAGGAGAAAAGAACAAAGTTGGATAGTAAATCTGAAAAGTGCATCTTTATTGGGTATAAGGATGGTTTAAAAGGTTATAAGCTTTGGAACCCTATAACAAGGAAGGTTGTGTACAGCTGAGATGTGGTGTTTAGAGAGGTGAAATGTGTTATTAAACATGAAGTCCTACCAAAGGAACCTGAGAAGATAGAGTTTGAGTTAAAGTAGGAAGAATCATACTCTACAACAGAAGAGCAATTAGAAGATGAAGAGCCACAAACTCTAGTTGTAAGAAGATCAATTTGAGAAAGAAGGTAGCTAGAAAGGTATAGTTCATCTGATTTTTGTTCAATTTTTTTTTATCTATTACTGATGATGATCCCATAATTGTGAAAGAAGCAGTATATTCAGATGATGGAAAACTTTGGAAAGAGGCCATGGTTGATGAAATGGCATCTTTGCACAAAAATGAGGCTTGGGATTTGGTGTAGATGCCAGCTAGAAGGAAACCCATTGACAACAAATGGGTGTTCAAGAAGAAGATGAAGGCAGAGGGAAAGATGGAGAAATATAAATCTCGGTTGGTAGAAAAAGGTTATTCCCAGGTGCTGGGAATTGATTTTGGTGATATATTTTCTCATGTTGCCAAGGTAGCTTCTATTAGATTACTTTTATCTATTGCTGCTGGTTTTGATTTTGAGGTAAAACATATGGAAGTGAAGACAAAATTTCTTCACGGGGATCTGGAAGAAGAGATGTACATGAAGAAAATTGAAGGATTTGTGGTGAAGGGTAAGAAAGAACTGGTATGCAAGTTAAAAAAAGTCTATGTATGGGTTAAAAAAATCACTAAAGATGTGGTATCAGAAATTTGATACATTTATATACAGACTTGGCTTCAACAGAAGCAAAGCAGATCACTGTGTGTATTTTAAATTAATTGGTGACCATGTTATTTATCTAGTCTTATATGTGGATGATATGTTGCTGGTTGGAAATGATAAAGAAATTATCCAAGATTTGAAGACCCAATTGTCCTCCAAATTTGATATGAAAGATCTTGGTGCTGCAAACTATATTTTGTGCATGGAAATTAAATGAGATCGGAAAAAGAGGAAGCTCTGGTTAAACAAGACGAAGTATGTCGAGACAATACTGCAGAGGTTTAATATGCAGGATAGTAAACTGGTGAAGTTTCCTTTTCATGTAGGTGTAAAGTTATCTGTTGAACTGTGTCCCAAGGCACAAGAAGAGGAAGATGACATGTCCTATGTTCCATATGCAAGTGCATTTAGTAGTCTGACATATGCAATGGTTTGTAATAGACCAGAAATTTCACATGTAGTGGTACTATTGAGTAGGTTTATGTCAAAACCAGGAAAGGAGCATTGGATATTAGTGAAGCGGGTTTTTAGGTATTTACGTGGCACTAGTTATTATGGTTTTTGCTACCAACGAAGACTAGGATTGGATAGAGTTTTTGACATCCATGGTTTTTTTGATGTAGACTGGGCTGGAGATATGGATCAAAGAAGATCTACAAGTGCGTATGTGTTATAGACATATTTGGGCACATCAACCCCAAGCTTATATGTCGATGTATTAGGGCTCATTAACCCCTAAAAGAGTTGTTTCATACCCTAAAAGAACATAGTCATCTGAATACATGATTCTCCAAAAGTTCGATCTAAGAAGCTATCCAAAAATTGCCTAAATTGGACCATACTGACTGCTCTACTGGTAAAGTGCGATGCATACTGAGTGGTACACTGCTAGGGTATGATGCATACTATTTAGGCCTTCTATAGGGTGCGATGGGCAAGGATGGACAAATGTTCGGGATAGTTTGCTAAGTGGTTGCTCATGGAATCTTCTAGAAACTTCTACTGTGCCACTTGCCTCTCTGAATTCGCACAAGGATGAATAAGGGATCTAAGAAATCTCCAATCCCTTCTCTTGTGGAATCAATTATAACAAGTGGAATGACACTAATCAAACCCCATGGATGACTCACATCCTTGCACACATCTATAAATGGATCCCTCATCCAAGAGATTTAGAGGCTGAAATGTTGTGAATTGCAAGGAAGTGCTGATAGTTTTTAATTGTGGAGAGAGCATTGTATTCTTGTTGGTGTGATATTGCTATTTCATGAGGTGAAGAAGGATTGAAGCTGGGAGGATGATGCTGGATCAAACAACTAGGTTGTAATTCTCCCTTCTATTGATAAAGCTCTTCAAGTTTTCTTCCATATGATTGTGCAATTGCGAATGTTATCATTTGTGAATGCTATCATTTGTTCATTATATATTTTATTTTGTAATGTTTATGTTGTAATAGATCACGATGCTTTGACGGTTCTTTGTTGCTATACTTGTGCAGGTACTCTCCAAGCGTGTTAATTACAGGGAGGAGTTGGAGGATTTGTCAAAGGGGAGAGAGATCAAGCAAGGGATTAAGCGGAAGTTCCAATTTGGTTCCATTATCTTTCTCTTATCTATTACACATAGAAGAAATCATTGAATTGCTTTAAACTATTGTTTATAGGGTAGCTTCCAAACCTAGAGGGCTAGCATTCTTTACGAATACTAGTTTCTGGGAAAAAACTAGTGCAGTTGTGCCAAGTTTAAACTAACTATATTAATGATGTTATTATAATACAATAAAACATGATTAACAAAGAAAAATACCTCTATCCTATAGGTGGTCTAAATCCTCAAACAATCCTAGATCTACTATTTCATATGGCCTTCCAAAGAACTTCTTACTTGACGGAATCTCATCCCCGCAAGTAGAGTTGTCTAGAGAAAGGTAGGGTAGAGAACCAATTGCTTCCCATAACCAGTCCTATAGGGTGTTTTCCTAAGATTGGTCACTACGATTACCTTCATCCCATAGGGGTGGTCGAGTCTTGAGCTTCTTGTAGTTAGAAAATCCATGGGATTCCCTACCACGGGTTGGGTAGCCCTGAGGAGAACTACTCGCATGATGATCTAGCTTAACCCCCTTTGAACCAAGTTTCTAACGCACTCTGAATTTGGACCATGGGATGATAAAGGATTTTAAGCTCCCTAATATGTCAACTTATATGTCTCAATGAAAGAGATCTATGGGTGTTATTGGAAGCCTATCCCACCGATCCTACACCTACACTACAAATATTATTTGGATCTGGTGTCCAACTCGGCTTAAGCTATATGTGTTGAGTTATTAAGGTGTAGTGTTCAATTCTTGGCTTCACAGTGTTAACCAATATCATGTTTACGGTGTAAGTGTGTGAAAAATAATGTGTCAAGTGGATGAGTTAATTGAGCATGTTTATGATGCCATGTGTTGCGGAAAACAAAGTGTTGAAATGCTGTAAATAAATCCAAAAATGATATAAAATAAACAGCCAATAAAGCACACAAAACCCCACCCACAAGGATTACCAAGCAACTAAGCAAGAGAGGGAAAACAAGCTATGCAAAGACACAAAAAAATTCCGAAAATATCTAATGTTAAGGGATTGATATCTAGAGGCACTAATATGTTGTAAATGGTACAGACAAAGAACAAAAATTAGAGGTCAAAAATGTTGCAAAGGATAAGAGTGAAGCTCTAAAACCTAGGATTCTCAAGGGGATCCTAAGGGGGAAAAGGAAAACCCAAACTATAAAGGGAGAAAAGGTAAAATAAACCTATCCAAAAGTACTAAAAAGTAATGGATCAGACTCTAGAAATCAGTGGCTAAAAATGTTGAAACCCTAGACTCCTCACTCAACAAATCTCTTCCTAACAATGCAGAGGTGTACTCTAAACCCTACGGGGATTTTTCCTTCCACAAAGAGACAATTTAAGTGTATCTAGGTCTAGGGGAGACTAAAAGTAGAGATGAGGCACCCTACCTAGTTTGTAGAGAGCACTCTTGGCAATTTTGGAAAAAAATTGACTCTTTTTTGGAAAAATACCAAAATGTAGGTACTAACCTAGAACAGTGGAAAACACAGTTTCTAGGCCAAATAGTGTGCTCTAGAGCACATACCAGGGCTTAAAAGTGTTTTTCCCTCTTGGGGCTCTCGGTCAGAATATCTCACACATATTTTACTGTCTCTTACTCAGCTGATACCTGTGATCTGTAGAAAGAACCAAAAAACCACAAGAATCTAAAAATTTGACAAAAAAAGAAAATAATACTATAAATATAAATTGAGAGGCTAAAAATAGTTGTAGAAAACCCAGAAATTTACTAAAACTTCGGTCACCCAAGAACATTGTTATTACACCAGTGGATTTTCCATTGGTTGATGACAAATGTAACTAAAGACCTAGTGGAGTCACCATTTGTTAGTGTGAAATTTTTTGGAAGGTGTACCAATAATACTTCACTTAAGTCACTAGATGACAGGTGACCCTAACAACAATTTGATGGCTACTTACGATTTAGATCTGTAATAAAAATGGAAAAACCTGAAGCAAAAACATATATGATCCATAATAGAAAGCAATAGTAAAGATATCCAATGTAATAACCCAAATGGAAAGAGTTTAATTGAATAAATTCTTTATTGAAAACACCTGATGAAGGAGATCTACAAAAAGGGTATTCAAATGCCCCTCTGTGGGATGGGTCTTTTGATGTCCTTGATGCTTTAGTAATCAATCTTATCTCTCAATATGTGAAAAACCCAAAACAATGTGGATAACTCAAATGGGAGCTCAAAAGAAAATAGATGATAATGGTGATGATAATAATGATCATGGTGAAGAGTGAATGGAAAACACTCCTATTTATAACAAATTATTGAGTTAATCTTGAAAATGGAGAATAATAAAATAATATTGAGAAATTCAAGATCTAACCACTAGGAATACTTTATTATATTTATTGGAGAGGGGAAATATATTTAAAATGGTTAAATAACTTTATTTAGAAATAATTAACAAATAAAATAATTTATTAATAATTTCGTGAGGATTAAGAATGGTGTGAAATTGAAATAATTATTAAATAGTGATTTATTTAATTATTCCTAGGGTATTTAGTGAAATGTGACAAGGAATAATTATTTAAACAATGATTTAATAATTATTCCTAGAGAAAATTAAATAAATAATGATTTATCTAATTATTCTCATGGTTTTTTTTTTTTTATTTAAGTCAGAAAATAATTTAATAAAAGTGGTTTACTAAATTATTTTCCATAGTGAAAGTGATTTTACTATGGTAAAATTAATCCTACATGATGTATTTTGATCCGCCTAGTTCGAAATGGCTAGGTGATGATTTTTTGGTTATAAAAAGAGGTTATAACATATCATCAATAATATCGACATCATTCGACTACCATATTTTTGGCCAAATAAATTTGACACTTGATAGATCAACATCATCAATATAATACCATAATTACGATTGGTACCTCTTACCTATGGTGTATCCTCACCATAATCTAGGTCGGTACTCTTGACATATGGTACATCATCAACATCAACTAGACACCATAATTTTGGTCTATTTGACACATGGTATACAAACTAGTCTTGGTTCACTATCACTTTGGTCAATATTTTGACACATGGTGAATCTCCAAATGCCACACTCTATTTGTGTAATTATGTGCCTGATGCTGTATGAGATTGATGCTAAAATGCCACACCCTATCAGATTAATTTTGGGCCTCTAGGACCATTCTTCCAAATTCTAGTCAATATACTTGGCACAAGAAGAATTAATTTCCTCTCCTAGACCATTCTCCCTGATTCTGGTCATATATGAGACAGGGAGAATTCCAGTCCACAATGTTATCTAATTAGCGCTCCCTCTCATTGATAGAGGAATTATTCAACAATTCCAAGCTTGTCATTGAAGTATATATATATTTCATCCTAAGACAAATGCTTTGCTAGCAATATTCTATGTAGAATAATACTAAATCCATACTTATTCCTGTTGTACCATATCTTTCTACTATATATCACTATTCTTCAACTTATCATAATGGTTGTCACTTGCACCGAATCAAGGTAGTCCTGCAAGTAGCATCTAAAGCCATACTTCTTCCCATCTTGTCAATCCAACTGCAATATATGAATCCTCTACAATACTAAGCGTGACAGATGTCTTCTTCATGCTCATGCAAGAAAATTATAATGGAGCCCAAACTAAAGCATTATCTTCATGAACTCTTTCTGTCTTCATCACTCTCTTCTCAATTTAATTTATATTTTTTTTAGACTAATTTGAAATCATAACTGAATTTCCATAACCAATTGTACCATGCTGGTACTCTAACCCATGTTGAGAAACATGCCTTCGCTCACAAAATTGATCAACTTCCTTTCACTATGTTCATTGTTGCAACTTCTTTCCTACCACCCTAACTGGGTAATCCCTCTCACGCTGAAATATATCATGTTGTGGTAATTTATGCCTCTCCCTCTACCACTATTTCCTTCCAACATATCAACTAGATATTCTAACAATGTTAATGACAGTCCATCATCTGAAACTCAAAGGTAAACTCCCTCTAAAGCTAAAATATTTCTCTCTGACTGCTCCCTTTATTATGGAAGCAATTACTTTTTCCACAACTACTCCCTCCAACACATGAGTCCTTCTGGTTACATTAGAGACGAATCATTTAGGATCATTATTGATTCACTAGCCCAAAAATAGAAAGCACAACGTGTCTTCTTGCGATCATACAAAGTCTTCTTTAATCCTGAGACTTCTTCTCATGTACTTAAAAAACCCGAGCTAACTTTATGTACACTTCTTCCTCCTCAATTACTTCATTGAGGAAAGTAATCTTTGCATCAACCTGATGCAGTTTTCAAAACAATGATAATAGAAGTGTACCTCACAACTGGGGAAATGTCTTGTTATGATCCTCTCCCTCTTTCTAGGAGAACCTTCCCAAATCTTGCTTCTATGTTTCCATCTACTACATGCTAGATCTTGTAAATATATTTTGGTAGTCATTATTGACTTCTATTCAAAAAACTCAAGGCATGCTTCAAACTTGTTCATTTATTGGCTCCTTCTGAGCACATATTTTATATAGTACAATATATCTCAACAAAAATAATGATTCTGGGAAATTCCACTTGATTTGCTTCATGCTTCCACTTCTTCCATATGCTTTCCGAAGCCTTGACAACTTTTATTATGTAGCTGCAATCCTCACTAGGAGGCCATGGAAGAGAAATTACAACAAAGCAAAGGATACAAACCCAAGAGGTTAATAATAAAATGATAACAACAATAATAATCAAGGAAGAAAGATATAAGGTACTTGTATTTTGAGGATTATAGGAGAATGTTATCTCCCTCTTAATATTAGCATTCTTGCATCCATGTTACAACTTTATCATCCTCATCCTTATCATTAGCATGATGTCATGCCTTCCTTGCATGAAATAAGATTTCTTGGTTTGGAAGAAATGTCTATTTAGGTCCAACTTTATGGTTTTCTACAAAAACCCTTGGGTTTCATTATTCTTCAAATTAATCTAGGGTTTACACACCCTAATTTTGAAGACTTTGCAAGGAGTATGTCCAAAAATATATAACATAGTTGAGTGTAACTTTAGTATCACTAGTATTTAATCTAAATAGTAATCTTGACCTTTTCAAATCAAGAGACTCTAGTTGTAAGGACATGTTGACTCAACGGAAATGCTTATTTATTTTTAGTTCTTATGGTTTTTTCCATAAACCCTAAAGCTTTCCTTATTCAAAAACCTCTTTTTGGCTGCCTAGGATTTTTCAAACCCTAGATTTCCAATTTTCATATCCAAATGTCTAAACCCTAGAAATGATATTCTTTTTACATATGAGATGAATGTCATCATTGTCATCAATTAATCAAGTATATTTTGTCCAACTTTTATCCTTGATCTCTTTAAACCAAGTAATTTTGCTTCCTCACAATCATTGTTATAGAAAAAATAACCTGTTCTAGGATACTTGGTCAAGTATAAATTCTCTTTCCATATTGAAATGTCCAATTGTCATAGAGTTCCAATGCTTTAGAAAAAAATCAAGAATATTCCAGCACATATTAGGAGACATACTCATGTCATTCTAGGTTACCGCTTCAACAATTTTAGTGGCCATGTATTTTTTGTTGAATATTGAGTTTGACTCTCTCATAAGAACACTTTCAAAATTGTAAATGAGTTAATTTAGTCTTAAAACTTGAAGAGTAACTTTGCCTCTTTTTCAAGATGCTCACAACGATCATCTCCTTGATGTGTGAATATTAGATTCTATTTTTGGTAGACATGATCCATAAATGACATTAACAATGTTCTGCTTCCAAACATACATTTTGATTTTTCATACTACAAGATACCTCTTATTAACAATATTTCCATAAGTATGATCAAATGTTACTTGTAAAATCTCATCAATGAACTTGAGGAGGTTCCTTCAACATTAAATTCATATATTTCTTTAATGGTTTCTCCAAAGATCCATTTATAGCTAGAACCTTGATACATGTCTCTTTCAACGAAGTATATTGACATAGATATTTGGAAAAAAATTCTTGTTGCTAAGTTTTCCAAGGGTTTTACAAAAAATCAATCTTTCAAGTGGAATTACTTTAGGTGATGATACATACCTCTTTTTCTAGACAATAAATGCCTTTGTTGGATTCTTTATGTGTGCATGTGTTTGTGCGCACTTCTCAAGCCACACACTTTCACTTTTTACAGATGAGATCAACTTCATTGTCATCAATCGATCAAGTATATTTTGTCCAACGATTATCCTTGATCTCTTTAAACCAAGTAATTTAACTTCCTCACAATCATTGTTATAGCAACAATAACTTGTTCTAGGAGACTTGGTCAAGTATAAATTCTCTTTCCATATCGAAATGTCCAATTGTCATAGAGTTCCAATTCTTTAGCAAACAATTAAGAATATTCTAGCACATATGAGGAGACATACTCATGTCATACTAGGTTACTGCTTCAACAATTTTAGTAGCCATGTATTTTTCATTGAAGATTGATTTTGACTCTCTAATAATAACACTTTAATATTTTCAAATGAGTTACTTTAGTCTTAAAACTTGAAGAATAACGCTGCTTCTTTTCAAGATGTGCACAATGATCCTCTACTTGATGTGTGAAGATTAGGTTCTATTTCTGGTAGGCAAGATCTGTAAATGACATCAATAATTTTATGCTTCCAAACATAAATTTATACTAGAAGATACCTCTTATTAACAATATTTCCATAAGTACGATCAAAGGTTATTTGTAAAATCTCATCAATGAATTTGAGGAGGTTCCTTCAACATTAAAATCATATATTTCTTTTACGGTTTCTTGAAAGATCCATTTATAACTACAACCTTGAAAAATGCCTTGTTCAACAAAGTATATTGACACAGAGATTTGGAAAAAATTTCTTGTTGTTAATTTTTTTGAGTGTTACAAAAAGAAAATATTTCAAGTCGAATAAATTTAGGTGATGATACATACCTCTTGTTCTAGACAATAAATGGCTTCGTTGGACTCTTTATGTATGTGTATGTGTGTGTGTGTGCTTCCCAAGGCACACACTTTACTTTACACATTTCATTAATCTAATGTGATTGTATGAAGTAGATATTCAAATAGATATACTTTAAACTTATTTTGGTTGCTTTGTCCAAGTTGGCACTAGTCCAACTTCTTAGGAAATTAAGGAGCTTGCTTTCTTCAATTTGGAGATGACTTAGTCAATTTGATCTTCTCCGCACAACAAATATTAGGCTTATTGGTCACTGTGTATGTTATATTGAGGCTTAGATATCTACTATAACACTTTATATTTTGAGTTTATAGCCAATAAAGTGTTCCTTTCAAGGCATATTATTTTGCATAGAAATTCATCGTGATGACCTTTACTATATCTTTATGCTTGCACAATTATGTGGTCTTGAAATCATTCTTGACTTTGTTGTTTGAGATTATACACAAACAAACCTACAACCAATTCATTTAATAATCCATATTGTAATAGTTTGTTCTATCTTCGAGATTCTTAGACCTATTGCAACAGACCATTAAACTTGAGCTCTTTAATCTTCTTGCAACAAGAATGAGACAACCTTGGCCTTTTGAAGAAATTGTCTGAGACTAACTTGTTAAACTTTTGTTGCTTTCAGATCTCTATAATTTTCAGAGGTAACTTCAACCTAAAGTTTTGAGCTTCAGTTTTACGCAATCTTGGCCTACTAAAATGAACTAACTTCACCAGGACTTCAATCTTTTCCTAAGTATATTTCTACCTTCTGTTGCCATAGTCTTATGAAGAATTTTTCAAAATACAAAGGATTACACACTTGAAACATATTGTAGGATGTCGTATCTATTGACTGTGAATTTTTTGAAGTCATTTGTGAACCCACTCATTCATATATCATTTGTTTTAAGCCCTTCTCATCCGGCCTTAGATTAGCCTTGAGGCCTTTTGACCTGCTGAAATGATTATTATGAAGCTCTTAGATCTCTTGAGGATTCTTAACCCCTGTAAAAATACCTAAAGATCAAACTAAGGCTTGAAGTTAGGTTTGAGATCTATAAATCTAGTGTTTCTACCCTGTTCAAAAAATTTCTACTAGCAAACTTCGGATTCAACAAAACTCTGATTTCTCTTAAGACCATTGTTGTCAATTTTTCTCATTGATATAGGATCACAATACAAGGTTTCTCTTGTACTGTAGCTATAATACCATGTTTATTTTTATGGATCTTCTTATATGATAAATACTTCTAATGATACTAAATATTCACTTTCATTCACTTGTATGATTAAGAAATTAGACAAAAGATCATCAACATTAGAACAAGAATGATAGCAGGATCATACAAAGACGATGGCACAAGAAAAAACAAATCATTTTACCATGGAAAAACCCACACGGGGGAAAAACCAAACAACCTTTTCCTTAGAGAAAGATTAGAGAAATTTATTTGTTTAACAAGAGATACATCTAAGTCAAACCGTAGGTCAAACTGGCCATCAACATTATTCGATTCAAACCTAGTCTAAGAGCCCTTTTAGTCAAGTCATTATTTTGCCCAATGAACTTAGCCTGATTCTTCATCTAGAGAACTTGGTCTTCTTCTTTATAGAGAGAATACTAGTTTTATTCTTCAATCAAAGATAATCTTGGTCTACCTAAATTTTTTTTCCATCTTCCACGTGTGCAACATCAGACATATGGAGAGAGAGAAGATACTTCTCAGATTCATCCTTAGAGGAACATAGATAATCTTCTTGTGATTAATCTAAATTGATTGATAAACTACCTTCTTGGAGGAGAATGTGGCCTTTATTTATACCTTTATAGGATGTTTAATAGGTGCCTTTATAGGTTGGGCCGATTTGAACTGTTTGAGGGCTGACTTGACTTTGTGGACCCAAAATATCCAAATTTTCGTCTTTTGCTAAGTGCATGAATAACATGCCTTTAATATTTTTATTTTGAATCTAGCATGAATAACATGCTTTATATATATGTAGGTTTTAACCCCGTACAAAAATTACCTACATATGAATTCTAAAACACAGAAAATAAACAATGTGAGAGCATAACACATAAAACACATATACACAGAGATTTTCCCCTGGATCCCAAAACCAGGACTACCAGCTTGATTTTTCATTATATTCCTTTCAATGTTATAATACATATTTATACATGCTGAAACATCCAATACCATGGACTGAAAACCATCACGTTCAAAAAACATGTGTGAAAATCATGCACAAAACCATAGGTGGGTCCACCCATCCTAACATAGGGTCCAAAACCAAAATTTTCTAGGGCGTTGCCCTGGACCCCATAAAGTGGTGTTACGAGTACACCTCAAACCCCCTGTGACCCCCCTGCTACACAATCGGTGCAACGAAGGGGGGCTCCACCCCCCTCTAACCGCCTGGTTAACTACGTGGGCTAGTCATGGAAAGAATATAACACAACCCAACAATATATTATTGAAGGATTTAAATATAAATTATGAAGATTGACCATAGCTACAAATTTCCATAGTGCCTTGTTTTGGAGGATTTTTCTACAAGTGGAAACGATCTAACACATCCATTCTTTATATTTTCTCCATTCTCCTTCAATCTGACTTTAAATGACCTTACAATGTCTCTAATGTAACATTTCTCATAGGAGGAAACCACCTTGTAAACCCCTTTGAGTTGGAAGTGGTCAATCTTATCTTTAATGGATCTCATCTTTTGTCGAATGGTTTCAAGAGGTTTGAAAAAGGATACAATGTATTTTATTCTTAGGAATTTATCAATTCTATCAGTGACACCACAAATGTATGGTAGGAATGCCTTCCCTTTGTAAGGTTGATAGTTGTGAGAGGCTGTCATTCTTCTTCTTTGCACTTTCTTGATGGTTCTAGTAGTCCTTGTTCTTGTGGACAATGTATTTGAATATTTTGGTCAAGTGGTTTATCTCACGTTTCAAATGTTTCTTGTCAAATATTATTAAAGCTTTAATAGTAAGTGTATACAATACCCCCATCTATCAACACACGTATTCTTTCTATATAATTGGTTATCCAAGATTCCATCTTCATTTCTACCCCCATCTATCAACACACGTATTCTTTCTATATAATTGGTTATCCAAGGTTCCATCTTCATTTCTAGTAAGAAGCACATCCAAGAATGGAATGCTTCCATTGTAAGCTTTATGTCTTCTGAAATTCCATTGGCATGATTCAAGAACTTGTTTACCTCATCACTCTCATGTCACCATTTTACATTAGTGTTGTTAATGTATCTTTTCCACTTGTTGGGTTTTTAGGGACATGAATTTAGTGCTTTCTTTTCAAACATTTCCATGAATAGGTAGGTGATGATGGGTGAGAGCGAGGATCCCATGGAAACACTGGTCATTTTCTCGAAATATTCTCCTTGAAAGCTAAAGAATGTATACCTTAAAAAAATTTCTACGAGTCTTAGGGTCAGTAACCTCTTTAACAACATGGGTGACCTTAGTTAGAGGGATCTTGGAAAAGAGAGAGGCCACATCAAATCTTACTATCATGGTCCACCCTTTGGTTACAATATCCCTTGTTTCACCCCATACTCCCATACTATTTTGCGTTATAGTTTATCTCTGTTGTTATGCCTTTTTGAGAGTCATCACAACCTTTGTTTTAGTCACAAAGTTTTGTCTTGTTGTGTATTTATGACACAAAATTCTTCCATCCTATCCTATTTGGTCTCATATCACCCCATGATGCAAAGAGAATAGGATTGAGCATGGATAGGAGTAGATGGATTTAACAAGCCCTCGAGCCCCCTTTGCGCCGCCTTCCTCATTCGTTAAGGATCCGCTGGGTTGACCCCGAAATGAATAAAGGAAGGTAGAGAACGCCCCTTCTATAATAAGAAGAATAATGGGGTAGCGTTCTCCATGAAAAACCCTATTAAGTTTTGACATGCAAGTTAACGTAAGAGATTAAGCCTAATTGTAAGCATCAACAAAGAAATTTTGAGACAATGCCTTATTGGTCATGCAACATGAAATTTCTCACATCGAACAAGAATTGACGGTTGACTACACAAATATTTTGAATTTGGATGTCTTTTCCGAGGTGGAGGATCAGGCCTTCGACTTGGGGGTGGGGGGGACCATAGATAAGTTAATACCTCCACGCAGTGGACTTGTATTGGCACCTTAAGAATCTACTGGAAAAGGCTTATTTGATCCTAATGAGAGCAGATATGAGCTCCTCTTTTGCATGGAAGAGCTTCACCTACTTTGGCATATTATGGATTTCTAAATGTAATGCTTGGAAGTGTATCTACTCAGAGATGAAGAAAAAACACGCTTGGTGAGGCCTACACCAATTGGATGACTACATGCACCTTTTGTGGCTTACATCCATTACTAGTATGCCTAATTTTGTCATAGACTTAAATTAATATATATGTTTTATAATATCTTGTTTGAATGCATATCATCGCTTACGAAGCCTCTTTTGTTACAGAACTAAGCATGGTTATCACCTTTTTTTTACTTTCATGAACTGAATAGTAGGACTATGAGTTACCCTTCTAAGCTTTGTTTCCATTTAAACAAGATAAAGCTAGTTGCATATGTGATATTTTATTTTCTATGTACATAAAGAAATGAAATGGGGAAAGAGGAAGAGTAGACAAGAGGCAAAAGAGAAAACTACATGGAGAAATGAAAGTAGAGAGGGAGGGGGAACATATAAAGGAGAAAAAGTACAGAGAACCATAGAGAGTTGGGAACAAACCACATCAGAAGAAAGTAAGTAATGCAATAGGCTAGGTTTGATTATGTGGAGTGCAATTGTGTGTGAGTAAAGAGAGTTAGTTATTTCTAACCTCTAGACCACCATCCTCGTTTAATTTTTTTGGTTGCTTCATTATTTACAAGACTTCTATGTATCATCATTTGACTTGATGGTATTATTTGGCAATGATTTATGTGCTTTCAAAGAAGATATGGTTGCTTGTTTTGGAGGATATTTTTGCAAAGGAAAAGGATCTAACCAATCCATTTTTTATATCTGCTCCATACTCCTTCAATATTAATCTAAATGACCTTCCAACCTCTACAGTATAAAATTTCCCACAAGAGGATTTAACCACGTTATAAACCCTTTTGAGATGGAGGTGTTCAATCCTATCATTGACAAATCTCATCTTTCGTCGAATGGTTTTAAGAGGTTTTAAAGAGGATATAATGTGTTTTCTTCTTATGACGTTAGAAATTATATCAATGACACCACAAATGTATGGTATGTACACCCTCGCTTTGCAAGATCGTGAACTGTGAGAGGAGGGCAGTCTTCTTCATTGTGATTTCTTAATGGTCATGTTAGTCCTTGTTCTTGTAGCCAATATGTTTGAATATTTTGGCCAAGTGGTTTATCTCATGTTTCAAATGTTACTTGTTAGGTATTCTTAAGGCTCTATTAGTAAGATATTCAAGACCCCCATATTTTGTGTTGGATGTTGGTGTGAATTAACATGGAGATAGATATCAGTGTGTGCCTTATTCATGTATACTTAGTGCCTCAATATTCCATCTTCATTCTTGGAAGAATAACATCCAAGAATGAAATGCTTCTATTGTTTTCGGTTTCCATAGTAAACTTCATGTTTACTAAAATTCAATTTGCATGATTCAAGAACTTGTTGAGCCCATTACTCCAATCTCACTATTTACATTAGTGCCATCAATGTATCTTTTACACATACTTGGTTTTAAGGGATATGAGTTTAGTACTTTCTTCTTGAACATTTCCATGAACAAGTTGGTGATAATGGGTGAGAACGAGGATCCCATGGAAACACTAGTGGTGTGACAATCCTTTTTGTTATCACTCTTGTAAATATAATTCATGTAAATAGTGTGGAAATATAAACATTGATTGGTTGTGGGAAGTGTGCATGGATTCATGGGTCCATGGAGGAGGAGTTTTTTTTTAAATCAAGAAATTGCATTTACTTCACCACCTATCTCCCTGATGAATTTATGTATTTTTGGTGTAAGCAGTGAATTCAGGTATGGACCAGCTAAGCATTGGATGAGAGTACAATCCTATTCTTTTGGATCATTTTGACATGGTCAACATGCAAGAGAAAGAGGTGGAAAAAGGGCCTAATAGCAAAGGGGAGGGGAGCAGCATGAATGATGGGGGGAGACAATGTGGAGCATATGCACAGGAGATGATTGTGTAGTGGTGGATAGTTTATGAGAACACAAAATCTCAAAGGGAAGAAATTGTAAATGTTCCAAGGAGAAAAACATTTCCAACATGTGTTCTAACTAGGATGGTATTCCTTGTGGTTGTTAAGGCCTCTGTGTTTGCCTGTGAGTTTGGTTGGCTAGTGAGAGTTCAATGGAGTTGAATCATCTAGTGCTTGCCTTGGGGCTAATAAACCATTGTGGTTCTTGATGAAAGGAGTTGATAAATTGTTAATTTCTTGCATTGGGGATAGTAAACCACTTATATGTTTTTTGAGAAAGTTGGTAAACTACATGTGTGATGCATTCATCCTCTTGGAACTAAAATACCCTCACTAATCCTTGGGTGAATTCCCTATTTTTAGAAATGTATTCACTACTTAGGGGGGTGAATCAGTAGTGATGGCCTTTATATAAATTTTCAAAACATTTTACCACAATATGAAATAGCCATACACACCCACCATATTAGTCTATCAAACTATGAAAGCAACAACAACTAATAAAATAATGAACATGAGAAACATCAACACAAGCATGCACACTGATGGGCCTCCAAATTTGACACAATTTAAGGCCCATCTAACCTTTCCTAGGCACATGAAGGCTAGATTAATTCTCTCGTTCTACACTTAATAATTTTTTTCAGCTTTAATATGTTCTTAGGAAGGTTTAGAGATAATTGCATATTATGTGCCTAATATTATTTATTTTTGTAGAGTATTAAGAGAATATGGAGTAAATTCTAAGTGAGAAAATATAGGGACTTGCTCCTTACTAGAAGAGGATCAATATTGGATAATAAATGAATAAGACATTATGAAATTATTTCACAAATTTTGGAGCTCCGGTGATTGAGAAAATCTAGGAATGTGCTCCCCGTCATATAAGCAGATTCCTAGTGTTAGGAACAAGATCTGTTATTTGAGGGATTTTGGAGTGAAAAGCTTCCTCCTTTCAAGGATTATTCTTCCTCATCACTTTTTATAATTACCAATTTGAATTCACCTCTATGGGCATGTATTTTTTATTCTTCTTGTGGAGAAAAATTGTTATTTAGTAGCTCCACTCTCATTTCTAGCATGGATGTACTTGGATTGATTCAAATAATGAACTTTGGTGCCATTTTTAGCCTCTAAAGCTTAGTTTCTTCCATAGGAATCTAATTTTTCTTGGGCTTGGAAATCCTAGGAGCCTCAGAGCCCTCTTGTACAATTTATTTATTTCCTTTGAATGTCTTTTTCACTTGCATCTCTTATTTTTGCATTTACTATTCATGCTTCTTTTGTTGTAGGTTACATTGGTTAAAGGATTGAAGTGAGTTTCTTCTCAGGTTATTTATAGAGTCACAAGAACGATACAACCTTAGAATGACTTTGAAAAATCATATTCATCATTGAGCTACTTGGATTGGTCTACTAGTTCAAAAATCTAGATTTTCTAGAAATCTCTTGTAGCAAAATAGTAGTAATTTTCTTCTATTTTTTAAAACATGTAATGAGCTTAATTTGAGTTCATTAAAATTGAATTGGGTCATAAAATCATTCATGTTAGTAACAAAAAGTACCCCATATAACTTTCACTTGATTAGGTTAGGCATTTGGTAGGTTAACTAGCTCACTAGTTCTTGAATTTCCAGTTTTTAGAGTAGTAATTTTCTGTTATTTTTTAGCACGTGTTAACAAAGGTATTTTGGAGTGATTCCACTTGGAATGAAATTATAATACATCCTAATTATTAATAAAATAAATCCCATGCCATTTTCATTTTATTTACTTTGATATTTGACAAGTTAACTCGCTCCTGTAGCAAAACAAAGCCTCTTGTAGCACCTCTTGTAGCACTCATGTAACATGTGTAAACTTAACTATATCTGATTCAAAATCTTGGTTTTTGTCCCTTAGGCTTGGAAAATCACCCCTAGGTTCCAAAACCATGATAGGGTAATATTACAAACCTCTTAAGACTTACCTCTTATCCATTGCAATTCACCTCCATAGTTAAGGTCAGTGGACAGATTCATGACTTGAAGAGCATAATGATGATTTTCGTGATTACTTTATGAAGCACCTTATGCACTCCGTTGAAAAAATATATCTTGAATGCAGTGATTGAGGAATTATTTCATACATATTAAGCTATGGTTTCCATTTCCAACATTGTTTTTTTTATTACGTAGACTAGGTTTCCTTTTGATGTACCATTTACACTCTGCAAATAGGTTATTATTTACATTTATGAAAATAAGATTAACATTTACACTCATGCAAACTAGAATAACATTTCCTTTCCACAAAAGTAAGTAGGTTTTACTCTATGCAAAATTAATTAGGTTTCCTTTCTATAAATAGAGTAGCATTTCCATTTATGCAATTAGTTTTGATTTAGATTTCATGGCATTCACTCCATTGCATCAAATCAACGAAATAAGGACACATTGCATGTTGCACATATAATGTCAACACCTCTCATGTTTGTATGAACTATGGGTTGATAATTTAAGTTGGTAGCCTTCAGAGTTCCAACATTCTTGTTCCAATAATGGGGCTTATCACACACATAAGAACACAATCATTTTTGGTGGAAGCCCTTTCGGGAGAAAACCACCCTGCTGCTACTGCGCTACTAAATTATTTTATTATTCTAATGAACAAATTTTACATGGATTAGCTTACACTAATAAGCTGAAATACTTGGCTTCCTTCACAGTATGATGACACCTATCAAATAGGAAAATCATTTCTCTCATGAATCTACAGAAATCTATCCTCTAGAATCTCCCATTACCAACGATCCTTTCCCAACTACAACTGGACTATCCAACTCATATTGGATGGAGTGTTGGACACCTAATCCTAATGGGTTAGTGTGGAAGCCGAATAGACCAAAGAAGTCCAAGAGACCTTGGGATCTTTAACCCAAGAGTCACATAATGTACTATAAATGTAAATCTCTTGTTAATAAAAAAATGTATTGCATGTTTTATCTTTCATATCTCTTTGCTGTCCATGTGTGTTTAACATGGTATCAGAGCGGGCGATTGCTGGTCCTGCTTCAATTTGAGCCATTTGTTTTATGGCCTTTGTGTGCAGTTTATTTCTGCCATCAATTCTGCATCTCAGGAATATTTTCTCACGAATATTTCTTCAGCTAAATGTTAGCTGCTCCTGGCGCTGTCCAGCACTGTCCAAGCGGTTCTTCTGACATGTCTGTCTGCCATAATTTTACCTGCGCTCTCTGTCCATAAGCGTTTCATGCTCTCTCACTGATTCATAAAACGTCTCTGACTGTTCAGCTCTCTCACTCATTCTGCGCCATATTCTTTCTTGCGCTCTCTGTGGGCTCTCTGCCATAACCGTTGTCTGCCATTAGCTGCCACCTCTGTCTATCAGGTCTGCTACTTACATGCACCAAGCTGTTTCATCTAATTATGTCTCTGCGATTCTGAATCTGCGACTCTGAATCTGCTCTCTGTCTGCCATAATTGATTCTGCGCTCCTTTCTGTGGGCATTCTGATGACCTCCCAATGCCTGAGAACTGTAGAACTTTGTTGAGCAATAGCAGCAAGGAAACGGATTGTGTCTTTAACCCCCGTGGTTAAGGAATAAGTCGTTTTCACTGTGAAAGACAAACGGCGGACTTACAGTAAAAGAAAAGAAGTGACGGAAATTACAGAGCACGGATGATATGATGCGTTGTGAGGGCTTGGGAATTTGGTAAAACGGTGAAAGCTTTGAAGAGCAGTGGGAGATGGTGTTAAAAGGTCGTGAATGTGAGCCTTGAATGATGAATCTGATAGCGGCATTGAAAAGTCCGGCTTCTGATGCACTGGAAAGACACTGAAAACTTCCCCAGGGACCACTGGAAGACCAATCTTTAAGGTATTTTTTTGATCCAAGCCACAATATTTTGTTTCTCGCGTCTCAGTGTTAGCCGGCGTGCAATTTAGTCTCGGGGCTGTAGAAGGTCAAAGCATCTATCCGTGTTTAAAGTTGGAAGCCTCCAGGGACGACTCTATGGTTGTTTCCGAGACTCTTGCTCTCGGAAGGTTCGATCACAGGGGGAACAGTGTGAGTGGTATCGTATGTATATCAGCATCTTAGCGTGTGGAGGCTCTTTTCTCTCGTTGTTTTGGGTGGTGGTATGATTAGTGTCTGGATTTTCAGCCTCAGATCTTAGCTTCATTTCTTAAAATTATTAACTGATACCTGTGTCATGGTAACATGGTATGGTTGTGTATATTCAAAGCTTCTTCTGCATGGACGAGCCGGCCAGCCTGTTCTCTTGGTCGCCGTGAAGAATGAATGAATGTTCAGAGAGCTATTGGGGGCTCCTCTGGCATTCATGTTTAATGCCCATAAATCAATTTTAAACGGGTAATTTATCGAAGTTTGGTTTGACAGTTCGAGTGCAGATTTTCATGGCGAGGATTGAAGACAAATACTCGCAAATCCCTGTTCCAAAGCGTGTGAAACGAAGGGGGAATGTGCTATAATCTTTCTCTGTATATCCGTTAGATGTTCTGATCAAATACAGCGGTTAAACGGCTCAAAACCGTGGGCAGATGCGCCTGGCCCGGTTTCTTGTTTATACCAATGTACACATTGCCCAATTATTTATATGTAAGTTTGTGTCTCAAAGGGTAATTGACTGTTGATATCTCATAAGTTGGAGTTGGAGGAGCCAAAATTTTGGTGTATATATTTACATGCGCTTCATATTGTTCAGGACTCCTGCATTATTGATTGACCTTAGCACATTAATTGTGGCAGTGAGTTCATTCTGAGGCCTTATCTGAGCTAGCGAATTGACTTTAGCACAATAACTATGGCTAGCGAGTTATCTAAGGTATCACCTGTAGCAGAAAGTCCATTCTGAGGCCTTATTTGAGGGTTTGGACGATATTGCTTTGCTTATCCGAGGTGAATATTCTGTTGAGCACTTGTTCGGATTCGAACTCGGATTGTTACCTGGATTGTTTGCCTTGAAGGGGTTTTAGGAATCGCCCTCTGGAGCAGTGGAAGGTTACAGAGCTGAATGCATACAGACTTCTTCATATACAAGATCACCTTAACAGAAGACTAGCGTCACGAAAATTGTGTCTCAGATACAAAGCTCAGCTATATAAGATGAGCTTTACAACCCATCCCGACAGTGATGTGTAAAAGGCAACTAACAGTGAACATAAGATCAAGGTTATTCTCATTATAACTTGATAAGATATTTACAAAACTGTTTTCTGGAGGACCAAACTGCAATGGAGTGGATGTTACGATGGATCACTGGTCAGCATGAAAGCGATAAGCGAGAAGGTAAAATATCTCCCGATATACATTTACAAGATCGGAAGGGGTATTCTCCAGAAAGATATACCTCATTTTAAAACCGACTATTGCCTGTGTCTGGAGTTCACAGCTAATATATCAACAGAAGCCATGGACTACACACGTAGTATCACCGTGATTGTTCAAACTACTTTCTAACAAAGTGATACCTTGAATCAACATGACTCTCAACATCCCACAGGAAGCTCCCAAAGGTGACAGCCTCCAAAACCAAACTGGTCAAACCTGTGAAACTTATCCTTAATATCTCGTCGTTTGTAACTGCCATTGACCCATCAGGGGTGATAGAGCAGAAAAAAAAGCAGTGCTACCAATTTCTGCCAGTGGTTGATGTGCATCTCTAGCCTCTTGCTCAGGTTCTTCATTGATAGACCCAAATTCCTTCTGCTCTGCAATTATTGACTCCTTATGGTATTCAGCATTCAGTGCTTTTTCTAGAAGTGATACCCTCTTTCTAATAAACTCAAGGAGCCTCTTTTGTATATCTCTTAATTGGGCAAGAAGACTCTCTGAAGATCCAGCTTGAGGTAGCTGGCTTCTCTTCTCAGTTGCCAATGTTGCAGTTGCTGCTGCCCCAGTTGTGAAACTGTATTTAAAACTCATTATAGTTTCTATTCCTTGATTCATTTGCTGCACATTTACAAAGGATTTTTCTGTGTCTTTGTACTGTGAGTGGGTGTTACTTTTACTCATTGAGTCATAGTTGTAATCAGTCTTTTAAAGGGGTGTAATTTTGACAATGAAGAATATGCCTCGAATTACTGAAATATTAGAGTTCTTAAAAACTCTCATACATTCCTCAGATCATGATACAGTGAGAATAAGCAAAGCTTCTCTGGTTGATATTAGAACCTGTTTGTATAATGTACAAGAGAATATTGAGTTTTTGCAGCTTGAGACAAAGCTACAGCAGGAAGAATTACAACAGTGGAGTCATCATTCTGAACCTGTTTCTGTTCAGAGGATTGAAACAGACTCCCATAAACAGCAAGACAATAATATTACAGTTCATTCAGATCCAGTGCCCAATAAAGTAGCAGCTGTACATGCAGATGCAGAAACTCAGTCTGCACTTCCCAAGCCCATCATCAGACCTTGGGAACAGCTTGTCCACAACAAGCACATAACTGGTATTGGATATGACAAGGACTTGTCCTTTCATATTCCAGACTATGCCAAGCCCATTCAGTTTCAGAGTGTTGGATTTATTCATGACAGTTCACCTTCAGCTGTTCCAGATTCTACTCCTCTTCTACAGCAACAACAACAACAACAACAGATCATAAAATGCCAACACTGTGACCGAGTTGGCCATCTGAAAGATCACTGTTTTGATCTTCATCCATGTAAGCACTGTCATAAAACCAACCATTCTTCACACAGATGCTTCAGAAACAAACGTCCTGCAATAACAAAGATTCATCTTGGATGGATCGCTTCTTGGCAATGGGCATCAACAGCCAAGAAGATATTCCAAACACATGTCAGAACTTGTTCCAGAATATTGAACAGTCTTGCAGTTGAGTTTTCTCCATCTTCTCACCTTGTATCTGACAGGGGGGGAAATGATGGTCATCTACAAGCTTCAAAGCCACATCAAGCGAGCCTGAGCCACAACCTACCACACCAGTTTCAGAGTTGTAGCCAGAGACAAAGATGCCCCTAAACATGCCTTCAGTTGGCAATCTGGGACACTTCCTCTAGCAGAAGACTCCAGCTTCTTGCCAGTTTTGGAAGAATTCTAGGAATTGTAGAGTTGTTGGTCATCCTTAAACCATCACAGATTAAGAACACTTCCTCTAGCAGAATACTCCAGCTTCTTGCCAGTTTTGGAAGAGTTCCAGGAATTGCATTAAGCATTCCAGAGTTGTTGGTTATCCTTAAACCATCACAGGTTGAGACTTCCCTTTTCAGGTTGAAGTTTTACCTTTTATGCGGGGTGAGACCTCCCTTTTATGGTTGAAGGTTTCCCTCTTTAAAACAATAGGATCACTTCCTCTAGCAGAAAACTTCAGTTTCTTGCCAGTTTTGGAAGAGTTCCGGGAACTGCAGTAAGCGTTCCAGTGTTGGTGGTCATCCTTAAACCACTGCCCTTTATACCAACATTTCATAGAGCACATTCAGTCTAATGCTGCCATGCATTTTTTGCACATTTTGTATTACAGCTCTCTTCTTGGACTCATACATAACCCTTCGGATTAAGGGGGGGAATGTTGGACACCTAATCCTAATGGGTTAGTGTGGAAGCTGAATAGACCAAAGAAGTCCAAGAGACCTTGGGATCTGAAACCCAAGAGTCACATAATGTACTATAAATGTAAATCTCTTGTTAATAAAAAAATGTATTGCATGTTTTATCTTTCATATCTCTTTGCTGTCCATGTGTGTTTAAGATGGAGAAACACATTCCTTCTACTAAATCTTCCAAATCACTGTCTAATTTGAAGCCTCCATGCCTTCAATTCCTCCATGTGAACCACATTTCAAAAATTTTTCGTACTAGGTTCTCAATCTTCCTAACATGAGCAACCCAACAACACTATCATTCTGCACATCAAATCCGAATCAAAAACCTTGCCTGAGAGAGGGTTATTTCTTCTCTTATACTCACAACAATCTCTACTCTCTAACACACAACAAAATATCAATTCTCCTCCACTCTTCAACACATAAAATCTAAATATTTTCTTCCCAAATTGATCCGGATTTAAACAGGAACGCAACAAATTACAGAGATAACCATATACACAAAGATGCAGCGGAAATAATACTTCATTTCATTAATGGAAAATACTGAAATATGCTTACAAACAGAAATGGCAATAAACTAGCTAGGGCGATGGTAGCTTATCTCTGAGAAGAGATGTGATGGCTACATGCCTCTGAACTGTGTTACAATGAGGCTCGAAGGCCTATTTATTGTTGAGAAACAATGGACAACCCTTAACATTCCAAAACCTAACCCTAGGAGATGAAACGCCAAACTGTGGGCCCCGTTTGGGTAAATTGGTACATCAACTTCCCGGGGTCGTAACTTTGGCATACGATCTCTGTTTGACGCGTACAATAGCTCGTTAGAAAGATCTATCCGAGCACTACCACTTTGGGAAGGGCAACATCGGTCCATGGACCCATGTTGCCCCCAGATTTCCCAAAAAACGTCGTTTAGGGCCTCAAAACGGCTCCGGAAGTTCAGGACCCGAAAAACTGCTAAAAATAGTAAGTTGTGCTACAATTAAGGAAACTGAAAATGCTGAGAAAGACAATGGTGGGGGTCCAGGTGGACTTGGCAGGTGGCCACCAATATCCACCTGGATCATTCCTCCCCCCTTAGGAAGCAATGGTCCCCATTGCGTTGAGCTCCTCCATGAGATGAGGAAACTTCTGCTGAACTTGTTCCCTGGTGAGCCACTTGCCCTGCTGAAGGAGTTGGCCCGCTTTGACAACTCGATACAGTTGGATATTCTGTTGGCGAGTGTTCTTGATCTGTGTGTCCATGATCCGATCAGTTGCAGCTTGTTCCATGCAATCTGGATTTAATTCTGTGGGTTTGAGCTGTTCTGCAATGTCGGATGTGTCTAACAATGGTGGAAAGTATGGCCGAAGGCGGTCCACATTAAATACTGGGTGCAGGCCAAGGAATGGGGGAATGCTGAGCTCAAATGCATTGTCTCCCATAGCCTTAGTAATGGTGTAAGGACCATATCGGAGTGGTCTCAATTTTCGATAGGCTCCAGTAAGGCGTTCCTTTTGCAAATGCAACCAGACTTTGTCGCCCACCTGAAACTTGTGTGGCACCCGATGTTGATCATGTCGCTGCTTGTACTTGGCATTTGATTTCTCAAGAATGTCATGGACCTGCTGGCGAATATGTTGGATTCGCTCAATGAAGCTGGTGGCCTTATCTGTTTCGGACTGGACATGAGCTGAATTCATGTGAGTAGCTGCAAGTGGCATGGCCACATCAATGGGGCATAGTGGCTGGAATCCCAAACCCACCTGAAAAGGGCTATGGCCAGTGGAGCTGTGAAGAGCTCGGTTGTAGCTGTGCTGAACGTAGGGGAGGCTCTCGTCCCATGTGCGTGGATGCTTTGAGTTATACATGCGCAAAATGTGCACAATCATCCTATTGACAACCTCTGTCTGGCCATCAGTTTGAGGATGGAAGGCTGTGGACTTCGTGAGTTTGGTGTCCAGCATTGACCAGAGACTGGACCAAAAGGTGCTGAGGAACCGACTGTCCCGATCTGAGATGATAGACTGTGGGATCCCAAAGTGCACCCACACTCGTTCAAAGAAGAGTTTAGCAGTGGCTTCTGCTGTGATATTCTTCTTGCAGGCCATCATAATGGCCATCTTTGAGAACCTGTCGACGACCACAAAAACACAGTCATTTCCATGCTTAGTGGAAGGAAGGCCTGACATGTAATCCATGGAGATGGATTCCCAAGGTCGACTAGGGGTAGGCAACGGGGTATAGAGGCCTTGCTTCTTAATGGTCGGTTTGGCAATGGCACAGGCAGTACATGATCGGATGTACTTTCCAACATCCTGTCGAAGATTCGGCCAATAGAAATAGTTTTGCAGTACTGCCACTGTTTTCTCGACCCCGAAATGCCCAGCAGCCCGACTGTAGTGTGCTTCCCAAATCATCTTGGCACGCTCGCTTGAAGGAACACAGAGGTGACCGAGGTGGCATAATAGGGCATCCTGGAGGTGAAAATCTGCAACTTGCCGACCCTCCAAGAGTGTCTGGTATGTGTGGCCGAATTCTGGGTCGCTTTTGTAGAGAAGTGGCCAATCAGAAGTCTCGTGCCCGCAAGAGTTGAGCACGGTGGTTAGCGCCATGATCGGTGGTCGACTGAGGCAATCTGCAACATTATTGGTGCTGCCCTTTTTATACTTGATATTCAAGTGAAACTGTTGCAGGTATGTAGACCACTTCTGATGGCGATCATTCTGCAATTTCCCTTGGGTCTGTATGAACTGCAGAGGTCGGTGGTCTGTGTGGATGACCGTTTCCTTCCCCAAAATGTAATGCTTCCATTGTCGGCAGGCCTGTACAATGGAATACATCTCTTTATCATAAGTGGGGTACTTCCGGACTGTGTCTGAAAGTGTTTCACTGTGATATGCCACTGGATGTCCATGTTGAGTAAGGACTGCCCCAATAGCATAGTCAGAGGCATCTGTCTCGACCTCAAATGGTTGTTGTAAATCTGGTAACGCGAGCACTGGTGCCGTGCAGAGGCGATCCTTCAACTCCCTGAATGACTTCTGTTGAGATTCAGACCAAAAGAATTTTGCTTTCGCCCCGCCCTTGGTGACTTGACTCAAGGGCCAAGAAATATGAGAAAATCCCAACACAAACCTGCGGTAGAAGTTGGCAAGACCTAGAAAGCTGCGGAGCTCTGTTAGAGTGGTTGGAGAGGGCCAATCCCGAATGACTTGGACCTTGGCTGGATCGACATGCACCCCCTGTTCATCAATGATGTATCCCAGATACTGAACCTCGGTCATGCCAAAAGTGCATTTCTCCAAATTGGCACATAGCTTGTGTTGCCGCAGTGTTTGGAGAACCTGTCGGATGTGGTGGAGGTGCTCTTCCCAACTCTGGCTGAAGATCAGAATGTCATCCAAGTATACTACTACAAAGGAGTTGGTGAATGGCCGCAAGATGTCATCCATTAGCCTCATAAAGGTTGCAGGAGCATTCGTCAATCCGAAAGGCATGACCAACCATTCGAAGAGGCCCTCCTTGGATTTGAAGGCAGTCTTCCACACATCTGAGGGTTCAATTGGTACCTGGTGATATCCTGACTTCAGATCGATCTTGCTGAAATATTTCGCCCCCTTTAGTTGGTCTAGGAGGTCATCAATCCGCGGGATCGGGTACCTATTACGGACAGTGATCTTGTTCAGTGCCCGATAGTCAATACAGAGTCTCCACGTCCCATCCTTCTTCTGTACCAACACTATCGGGCTCCCACAGGGCGAAGAACTCGGACGGATGTGACCTTTCTGCAGGAGCTCCTGAATCTGCCTCTTGATTTCATTGTTCTCCAGAACGGAGCGCCGATAAATTGGTCCATTGGGTAGCGGCGCACCTGGGGTCAGATCGATGGAGTGCTTGACTTGACAGTGCAGAGGAACCCCTGCCGGGGAGGTGAAGATGTCTTCGTACTCCTCCACAATCTTGTCCATCTGTAGCTGTCGTGCAGAGGAACCCCGTTTGGAGGCCGTGGCCACTGTCTTCTTCTTCCCTTGAGGGCGTATCATCAGGAAAACAAATTTCCTGGTTTTGGAAATGATCTTACTGCATTGTTTTGCAGTAATCAAAGAGATGGCGGCAGGTGGTGCTACCTCTGGTATCCTGAACAACTTATTTCCCAATGTAATAATAACAGCACGGGGCCTTGATTCATACACAGCATGTCGCTTCCACAAGTATGGTTGTCCTAGTAATACATCACAAACTTCAAGGGGAGCAATGTCACACAATACCTCATCCGTGAAGGGCTTGATGTTGTATGGAAGGCGACACTGCTGGCTCACGCGAAGATCTCGCCCTTGGTGAAGCCACCCAATGGTGTATGGTTGTGGATGTGCTGTGGTCGGTAAGCCCAACCGCTTCACGACCTCTGCCGAAATGAGGTTCTTTTGACTCCCGCTATCAACAATGAACTGTATCGGGGAGCCCTTTACCCACATCTGGGAGTGGAAGAGACGCTCCTCCTCCTCTGGATCTTCGGGTTCATTTTTCTGGATCTTTGCGGTAGCAACAGTGGCGCTGGGATCCGCATCAATGATATGCTTCCCTTTTTCATACCCCTTATCGGGTTCTGACTCAGAGTCGGAACATGCATCTGATTCTGAAACCTTTAGCTCAGCCACCAGTGACTGCTTGGCCCGACACTCACTTGTGTTGTGAGTGGAGCTCTTATGGAACTCGCACCATTTTCCAGTGTCCTTTCTCGGCTTCGCGGCGTTGCTCTTTGCTTGCAGCTTCGGCTGGTTGTCTTGGGCTGTCCCGCCTTGGCTTTGTCCTTTGTTCTGTGGTTTAGGGGCACCTTTCCCCTGCTTTGGATTCGCAGATCCAAAGTCTCGCTTCTTTTGTTTAAACTTCTGCTCGACCTTGACGGCATACCGGTATGCTGCGCCGAGCGAGGGGATGTTTAAGAACTGTATTTCTTCCTGGATGTACTTGTGCAGGCAGCCACGGTATTTGAGTATCAAATGTTGCTCCGAATCCTTGATACCCAACTTTGTGCGAAGGGTATGGAAAAGATTGGTGAACTCCGGCACGTCTTGGTCCCTTCCCTGCCGCAGCGTGGTCCACTTTATGTATTCATCCTCATAGCTTCCGACAGGGTAGTACTGCTCCTTGATGGCATCCCGGAACGAATCCCAGGTGGGTGCGGCTGAAAATAGTGAGCCAGTACTTTCATCCTTCTGCTCGCAGTAGGTTTCCCACCAGTCCTTGACGTGGGGGGCTGCTTTGAGAAGAGCAAAAACAATCTTTTCCCGACTCGAAAATTCATGAACAGAAAAATAACCCTCTAGCAGATTTAACCATTTATCTACGGCATCGGCGTCTATCTGACCCTCGAATATGGGGATTTCAAAATTAACTTGTACCTTAAAGGGTGTGGTGTTTCCAGAGGAGCTACTGGAAGCCGATGCGCCGCTTCTGGGTAGCCGCTGAAGGATCTGCGCAAAGCTGTCCATCATCGCGTTCCGTTGTCGCTCGAGCGCTTCTTCGAGCAAGATTTTGATGGGATCTCCTGCCCCCTCGTCTTTCTTCTCGTCCGCCATGGGAGGCCGTCGGGATTTGCGAGGCTGGTCTTGCAAAGGTTCAACCAGTTCAAGCCCTAACTCCTTATATCCCGACCTTGTTGGGGACATGCAAAGAAAAACAGAGAAAAAGCAGACCGCTCTGATACCACTGATCCGGATTTAAACAGGAACGCAACAAATTACAGAGATAACCATATACACAAAGATGCAGCGGAAATAATACTTCATTTCATTAATGGAAAATACTGAAATATGCTTACAAACAGAAATGGCAATAAACTAGCTAGGGCGATGGTAGCTTATCTCTGAGAAGAGATGTGATGGCTACATGCCTCTGAACTGTGTTACAATGAGGCTCGAAGGCCTATTTATTGTTGAGAAACAATGGACAACCCTTAACATTCCAAAACCTAACCCTAGGAGATGAAACGCCAAACTGTGGGCCCCGTTTGGGTAAATTGGTACATCAACTTCCCGGGGTCGTAACTTTGGCATACGATCTCTGTTTGACGCGTACAATAGCTCGTTAGAAAGATCTATCCGAGCACTACCACTTTGGGAAGGGCAACATTGGTCCATGGACCCATGTTGCCCCCAGATTTCCCAAAAAACGTCGTTTAGGGCCTCAAAACGGCTCCGGAAGTTCAGGACCCGAAAAACTGCTAAAAATAGTAAGTTGTGCTACAATTAAGGAAACTGAAAATGCTGAGAAAGACAATGGTGGGGGTCCAGGTGGACTTGGCAGGTGGCCACCAATATCCACCTGGATCACAAATCATCTTTGAATTCTGCATACATAATTATGATATATCTTTGCAATATTGTGTGAATAACTACAATAATCATTACTCACTGACAATGCCCTTAAAATGTCATACTCTCACACTCTCAAGATAACCAACCAAATAGACTCATAACCTTCCATT
This sequence comes from Pinus tabuliformis, assembly GCA_031772625.1. Lineage (NCBI taxonomy): Eukaryota > Viridiplantae > Streptophyta > Pinopsida > Pinales > Pinaceae > Pinus > Pinus tabuliformis. The sequence continues at coordinate 408,581,398 of CM062818.1, read as the reverse complement.
ATTTATCATTTTCTGGAATGATTAAATCAGTAAATGCAACTCAGTGATGGAGCTTTGTTCATACATTTGATATGATCCAGATTTGGCTTCTTGACTAGATGAATCCACTAACTTCACTTAATGAGAGAGATTCTTTACTTTAACCATATTCTAGAAGTTATTTAACCTTTTTCAACCTTTACATGGGAAAACCCAAACAATAGAAGCTAGAAAACCATCAATTAACTGAGCAAGTCAAGGAATGTGGGGAAAAGTCACTTCAAAAATGCATACACTACTCCTATGAAGGAAACCTATGTATGTACATTGTTCCTATGAAGGAAATTAGCATATATTCTCTAAAATCCCAGTTTCTAACTTGTTTAATCCACCTCTTCGATTATAGTTGTAGGAGGGTGTGATGGACACCATGACAAACCTCTAGAACCTATACAACTTACTCAGGCATCCTCCAACACTTGTATATCCTCTCCAAGCCCTAAGTATACATTGAAAATGCAACAATAAAGTCTCAATTTTTATTTTTTTCCTTAATTGAAATTGAGAAATTTGAATTTCCACATTAGTAGACAACTTGGAGGAGTTAACTGAGGTGACATAACACTTGTCACTCAGTTAAGAAAAATGAATTTGAGTTAATGAGTTGAAGTTCAATTTGCTTGAGTTGATTCCTAAAATGTAGGAGTCTAGCTCAGTTAGTTTGAGTTGATTCCTAAAAAGTAGGAGTCTAGCTTAGTTAGTTTGAGTTGAGTCCTAAAAGGTAGGAGTCTAGCTTAGTTAATTTGAGTTAGGGACATGAAGTTCAGTTGTGTGTAGTGGGTTCCTAAATTTTGGGAGCCTAGGTTGAGTTAATTTCAGTTGTAGCAATTTAAATAAGTTAAATTGAGTTATGGTTGGATAAACTAGTTCTAATTGTTGGAGGAACTAGTGGAAGGTCAAGTTGTGGAAGTGTAACTTCAACCACACTCAATGATTAACTAGATAACTCATCAATTAGCCTAAATGATCTCATGCATGAAGAGAATTTGAGTTCCCCAGTTGATATGGATATTTCAAGGAAGTGTACTATCAATTGTAAGCTAATCCAAGTTGTATAGGTGGTGCATGCAGTTAGAGGATTGGCTTATGGTAATTGTGCAATTCCTTGGTGTGAAATTCCTAAATAATAGGGGTATTTTCCCAAGAAAACAACACAAGGAAATAGGAGCTTGGAGGGCTTGAAAATTGGCTAAGTGTTGGCCAGAGTCAGTCATTCAGGCAAAGAGAAAGTCTATACACCTATAGGTTGTGATCTGGCTTGAGAAATCATTTTATTTCTTATCTATTCTATGATTAATGTAATACATATAGTAAGGGGTTTTGAGTAGTTTATTTCCCCTATATATATGTGTGTTTTTGCGTGTGATATTTCCATTTTCATATCTATGATTCTTGTTCTAGATGGTGAATTAACTTTCGTAGGATAGTAGATTAGCTTCAAGTCTTGTGATTTAGTAAATTTCATGAGCAGTATTAAATATACACATTAATTTGTACATGGTATTGGAGCTAGAATCACTGTAGAGTAGATATTTCGAAGTTGTCATTGCATGATATTCAAATTTGAAGATTAGAGTTGTAGGTTTTCTACAGGGCCGAGAAGATGGCTTTCAATGGACGAAGGCTCGAGTATGCCCTTGAGGAAAGATCAAATTATGTTGCATGGAAGGACCACATGGATGCAATATTGGAGAATAATGGGTTGAAGGAATTCATTGATAATGATATTCCAAGACTAGCAACATATGATGATAAGTATCTAGCATAATGGAAGAAGTGTGTAGCCAAGGCAAGGAGAATCATATGGGAGGGAGAAACTACTAAATTGGGAGCACCTATGGTCTGACTTGGTGCAGGAGGAAATAAGGAGGAATACCAGAGATGGGACCTCATCCAAAGAGGAGGAAGAGAAATTTTCATTAGTTAGAAAAGGAAAAAAGGCCAAGGGGAAGAAGTCCCAAGGTGAGGCTAATTCTTGCCAAAATGGAAAGAAGAAATACTTGTATTTCTTTCACTATCATGAATTCAGGCACTATGCCACGAAGCGTAAACATAGGAAGGCAAGCAAGAAGGAGCCTGTACTAGCAGGAATAGGTGAAGGTTTGGCTTCATAGTTCGAGCTTTAATTCACTCCCATCACATGCATAGTGAGCATAGTGATGGGGAGAATGTGGAACTTAGACAATGGTTCCTTATTCCATATGATGGGGAATAGAGAATTTTTCAGTGACTTGGTGGAGAAAGATCTCTAGATGAACATTGAGTTTGGAGACGATGGAAGGTATAGTGTTACCGGGATTGGTATTATCACCTTTCAGAGGGAATTGAGATCCCCTATGAGAATCAAGGATGTGATATTTATTCCAGAACTAAAGAAGAATCTCATATCCGTATCAGTGTTGGAAGACCATGGTACGTTGTGATCTTCAACAAAGAAAAAGCATTCTTGAGACACATAGCCATAGGACAAGAGAAGAAGATCGGGGTTCGAGTGAAGAACCTATATGCACTTGAGGTAGAAGATGCATTCAAATCCTTGAGGAGTGAGGCATAGACTAAAGATATGATGGTTGAGAGGGAGCATGTTAGAACTTTGAACATGTAGCCCTAGAAGAAGCCCCAAAAATTTGTGGAGCAACCACAAATGGAGAAGCAGATAGGAGGAAAGGTGGAGACATCCACTAAAGCGGAGACCTCCAACAGGGGGAGATTTTGAGCCAAGTGGGAAGAGTGAGCACATGCAACTATAGCTCCAGGAGTGAGTTGGAGTGATGTAGATCATTCGTGGAAGGGTTACAGAAATTTGGGTAGGGTCCATTGAGCCATTTTCCTCATGGATCATTACCTTGCTATGGGGGCCCACAATATTCAGTAGAAGGAGGATCAATGTCAGTTAGATACTGAGGAGTGTTGACAACATTTAAGGAGGATGAATAGTAGAGTCAACAACAACACAATTTTCCTAGTAGATAGTTGTAAACACAATTTATTCAGTTTGTTTTTTGGATGCTTCTCAGTTGTAAATGTTGTAGTAGTAGCAACAACAGTGAGAGAAGTTGCATGCAATACATTCCATAGGTGCAAGATAGAGGTGGTTGATAATGCTTTTCTTTGTAAGAAGGGGTTTTGAAAATGCAGCATGAAAGTCTCAATTTTGATTTTTGCCTTAATTAAAATTGAGAAAATTTGAATTTCCACATCAATAAACAACTTGGAGGAGTTAACTGAGGTGACATAACACTTGTTAGTCAGTTAAGAACAATCAATTTGAGTTAATGAGTTGAATTCAATTTACTTGACTTGATTCCTAAAAAATAGTAGTCTAGCTTAGTTAATCGAGTTAGGGACATGAAGTTTAGTTGTGTGTGGTGGGTTCCTTAATTTTATGAGCCCAAGTTGAGTTAATTTAAGTTGTAGCAATTCAATCCAGTTAAATTGAGTTATGGTTAATTAAACTAGCTCTAACTATTGGAGGAGCTAGTGGAAGGTCAAGTTGTGGAAGTCAAACTTCAACCACACTCAGGGATCAACCAGATAAATGATAAATAAGTGTAAATTAGCTCATGCATGCAGTGAATTCGAGTTACCTAGTTGAGATGGAGATTTAGAGGTAGTGTACTATTAGTTGTAGGATTTTCCAATGTGTATAGGTGGTACATGCAGTTAGAGGAAGAACCTAGAATAATTGTGTAAACCAGGTGAGGGAATTTCCTAATTAATAGAGCCTATTTCCTAAGGAAATAGTACAAGGAAGTAGGATCTTGGGAAGGATTGAAATTGGCTAAGTGTTTGCCAAGTTAAGTCTGCCAGGTAGATGGATATACTATACACTTGTAGGGTGTTCTCAAGCTTGAGAAAGCATATGTATTTCATCTCTATTCTCTGATTAATGAAATACATATAGTAAGGGGTTTTGAGAAATTTCTTTCCCCTAGATAAATCTATGTCCATGTGTGATGTTTCCTTTCTCATGTCTGTGATTCTTGTTCTAGATGGTGAATTGTCTTTTGCATATGAGTAGAGTAGCTTCAAGTCTTGTGATTTAGTAATTTCATGAGCAATATTGAATCTACACATTAATTTCTACAGTATAACATCAACAAGGTGTGTACCTAGCTGGGACATGGAGACTTAATCAACGAGGCTCCTATCTAACTCCTATAGCATCCACCAACACATGTATGCAGCAACATGATCAAGAAGATCATCATCATGGGAGGGCCTCCAAGCTAGTGCAACACACCACCATCCAACTCAGAAAAAACAACATGAACATGAGGACCATGACATCCTCTGATCACAATCTATGTGTAACTCCTCCAAATCACTGCTCCATCCTTAATATACATGCTAGTAGACAAGAAAAATACAATACAACACATCATCCAAGTACAAGCCACCTATAGTCACACATACACTTGCATAATTGATCTTAACCCAGTCACCTGTAACCCAAGCAATCAGGTTGACATAAATGCCAACAAACCAACACATCTCCAACACACATCAATGCCAACACCTGTGATTGTTTTCTATTCGATTAGTGGCTACTATGGTGGTTACTGTTGGAGGTAATTGATAAACCACCTGGATAGTGGGACCCTATCTCTATTGGTCTTTGAATTAAATTTGGTTGAATTGAGAGCCAATGTGGTTCTTACAGTTGGAGGTAGTTGATAAAGCACTTGGGAAGTGTATTCCTTTTCTTGTTTATTTTTTCCTAGTATTGGTGTAACTACCCTTGAGAACTTAACTCCTCAGACTTTGAATTTGGCTCAGGGGTGGTCAACTGCAAGAAATATTGCAATGTAGCTAATCATAGTTGGTTGGAGAGTTGATGTCCCTCCCTTAGTTTCTAGTCACTCTAAAGACATTAAGATAAGTTGTTTACATGTATACTTTTTGTACTTGAATATGGAATGTTGGGTGTGTGTTGGCACAATTAATGAAGGAATGTGTTTTTCTATGTAGTTACACTAAGATGTGTTGTGTAATTATTCTCATGATGTGAGGGACAGGTGGATGCCTATAATTGTTAATATACTCCATGATTTGGAGAGTTAACAATATGATTGTTGGTTATTGTTAGAACTCTCATTAGACTATTTTGGTACTTGAAATTCCATGCTTTAACAGTTATAGAAATTGAGGATCTTTGTGTTTGAACATTAAATAGTTCTACTAATAAAAAAATTGTGTGTGGATTTTAAAGAAATAACATGGAATTATGTTGTTCATGATTGATTGTTTCTTCCTATTGATGCCTCAAAATTCATTGCACCAACATGGGGGATAACTACCCAGTTCGGACCTTAAACAACTCCTTTTCCGTTTGGGGTAGTGGCTCCGACTGGATAAAATGGGACTGGTTTCCCAATGAGAGGTGATAAAATGGATAATAAATGCTTATAATGTGATGGAAAATATGGATTTGGAATGGTTTACGACTAAAAGATAAAACAAAAATAATCTATTTATTACCCGAGTTATTTCTTAACAGTTTGATTTTGATCTTGAATAATTTTCCTTAGTAGACGACTAACAAATTAATCATCTACCTCGTAATTGAAAAAGTAATTTAAATTAATTCTTTTAATTAAGACATTAATTAAAAGAACTATGGTAAGCTTATATCAAAATGAAAATATTATTAACTGTTTTCAATACATGCCATTAAAATATTGCAACACTTAAACATAGTCAGAAATTAATTTATGCTAATGTTGTTTTACAGAAATGCATATAACATAAAATAGAGAGAAACTATAAAAAATAAAATAAAACATAATCGCTTTAAAATACTTATAAAAATACTTGTATCCAAAAATGCTTGCTTTGAAAAATTAGTTGTCTCGGCCTTTTCTCGTTTGCTCCAACTCTTTAAAGTAATACAAAAATGCAACAACTCAAGATTTTTTGCAAAAATAAAAGAGGCCATGATCCGAAAATTTGATTCCAACAAATACTCAAGAAGGAATGCAGAAATGAAAATTCTTCCTTAGGAATTCTCTGTAAAATTCTAGACCTTTGAATTGATCCATCATGCCTATTTAAATAATAATACAAAATGTTTAAAAATAGCATGTTTGCGCATAACGTTGAAAAATTAATGAAGTTCCTCGAATCATGAAAAATAAAAACAATTTTCCATTCTGGCTTATTATCCTTGAATTTCGATCTAAATATCCTTGCTTTCTACAAATTCTAAGGAGTGAATTTGCCTTTTCCTTTGCGCAGCTATCTCCTCCTCATTGTTGAGCTCTGTGTATATCTAGAATGATAAGCCATGGATAAGTAAATCATGAATTGAGACTATATTTTCATATAAAATTGAATAAAAGCAGGTGGGCAATTTTGATTAAATTGCGATCGCTTCACAACTGGGAAGCTATAATCAATCAAGACTAAATTGCAATCGCATAAAAATTAGGGGCATAACCCAAAATAATCGCAATCTCTTTTAGACTGGGAATACTCCAAACAAAATCGAAAAGGGGCCTTTTGAAATCATATCACAATCGTAACAATGGAAAGGTTGGCTATCAGTTTCGAAAGATTTGTGATTTGAGATCTATGGGATAATGTAATGGTGACATGGATATGATGTGGTAGATGATGTGATGGGTGGCATGGAAGAGGAATGGGTCTTATCGCAAATTGCAATCACATTTGAAAGGTGATTTTGGAATGGGCATCATGGCTAATAAAAACGCGATAGCCACGGATGCAATATTTTATACAGCAGATTTAAATCCATGGTCAGGTCCGACATTGATTGCAAATCACAATGAGAAGGGGCAGAGCGGTTATACTATGGCTTTTGTGATTGCACAGATGCAACGGGTTATGAAATGACATTAATATTGTGGTTGGGTCCGGCCTTGAGTATTGCAATTGTAATGGGGTAAAAGCTGAGACTTAAGTCTGCGGATATTGCGATCTCGTGATGACTTAAAAATTCATTAACTCTGCTGCCAGGTCCATTCTTAAAATTGCAATTGCAATGGAGTTAGCAGAGGGGTCTTGCCTATAGTGCTATGTTTATTTGCGATGCGGGGGAGTGGTAAAGAATAAAACTCTGATTATTTTTATATTTTGTTTAAATAACCCATGTTTAATACTTAGGGCTTTAAAAGCCTAAGTATGAGTTTTGGTCTCGGGGGCTATTTTGATTTTTTTTATTTTTTATCAAATGATTTTAAAACTAAAAAAAATGTTTTATTATTTTTTATGAAAATTGTTTTATTCAAAACAAAAATTTTCTTTGTGTGTTTTAAAACTTAAAAAGGGTCCCCTATTTTTAGATAATTAATTTCATAGGAAATTATTATATAAAAATTGGGGGTTGTTGAACTGTACAACACTTCCTTAAGCAATGAGTGAAATATTGCATTATTCATGGGAAAATACCAAGAGGTTATGGAGTTGTTTAGATCCACTTTTAGTGGTGTTTGGTGCTACTATAGTGGAGTCAAAAGCATAGAGGCTATGGAATGGCCATTTTCAATGCTTGTGTGCTAAACATATTTACGACTCCATGAATGTGTTTTATTAATAGTTAGCACTTTATTTCTTTGTGTTAATGTTATTACGGTTAGCACATTTTGTGCATAACCAGTCTCTTGGGAGAAACTTGGTCAAAAACTTCAATGAATGAGGAAAAAAAACTTAGAAATTCCACCTAATGTTCTAAGGCATGAAAACACTTGTTTTCTAAGTATGGATTGAGACTAGTTTAGACAGGTTCAGGATTTTGAATGTTTGGTAGGAAGGGGAGGTGTTACACCACTAAGGGGTCGGATTCTAAAATGGTTAGATGGAGTGAAGTTCTAAGCACATCCTCACAATGAAAATATGACAGAGGGTTGGACTAAGACCATACATGATTGGAGGTTCGAGGAATTCTAGGTGAACATGAGGAAGTGGGGCCAAAAGGCTTAGACATGGGCCAAGCTGGTGCTGTGTGCTGATGGGGGTTAGCCTAGAGGTCTAGGGGATCGGGGAATGTTCCATGTATAAATTTTTGGAAGCATCAGACTACCTCTAAATCTAGATACAAAATGAATTCTTAGCTAAATACACTTGGGGCCAGATTTGTGGGGCCCTTGGACTTGACTGATGCATCACGTTCCATGTGGACTTGGTTTCAACCACGTGGGTGTTGCAGATGACATGGAACTACTTAGGTAACGTGGGGTTACCATGTGGGCATTGTGTGGGTGCCACGTGGCAGGTCCTTGCCTATGAAGTGGGGTTTAATAAACTTTGAATGACCATAACTTTTGATCCAAGTATTAGATTTCGATAAAATTTATATCACTACAAAGCGTTAAACAAATTGAACGCAATGTTAGTATCCAAAGTTAATTCTACTAAGTTTGGTAAGGAAGGAATTTTGTAACCCCATTTCCATATTGAGACCATGGATTTTGGGTTAGGGTAAACTAACACCTCCCTCTTGGCTTGGGAAGTCCAAGGGGGTGGAAGGGAGCATTACAAGTGGTTTGTTTGAAATAATCCCCTTGAAAACAAAATAATGTAGACCTTAAACAATTTTTTGCAATTCTTATTGTCTTAGGGTCAGTAACTGTTATCGGGAAAATTAGTGTCTATGCAGAGCTGCTAGTCCCACTAAGACTTGTAGCTATCTTAGAAACAAACAAACTAAAACTACTTTCATTTTCCTTTATGAGAAGTAGATAAGAGGGGAACAAAGGAGACCAACCTCTGTCTTGTGCTTGGTTCCTTGATTGATTCCTCTCCCTTCTAATAGATCTTCGCCACTCGCTTCCTCGTCTACCCAGCTTCAAAGAGAACCTGTGGAATCAAAGCAGCATAACAATATCCAAGAACAGAGATATACTATCATAAACAATATAGGACCAGATATATATTGACCACACAAATGCATATATCATCAATCATACAAGAATGTGGAGGAAAACTTGAATAGCTTTATTAATATCAAGAATAGCAAAGAGGATTACAACCAATTGTTCTGACCCAGCATCATCCTCTCAGCAAGAAAGCCCTTCTTCACCTCATGAAAAGCTTAGATCACCCAACACTATGATGTTACACCAAGAAACCAGCAGCACTTCCTTACAAGATGCAAAATTCCAGCCTCTGGATCTTTGGGATGAGGGATCCATATATAGATGTTTGCAAGGGGGGTGAGTCAGCTTTTGAGATTTGATTAGTGTCCTCTCTCTGATAGTTCTTGATTCCACTTGGAGATTGATGATATCTTACTCATCCCTGGGCGAATGCAGAGAGGCAAGTGTCACAGGAGAAGTTTCTGGAAGATTCCATGATCATCCACCTCGCAAATTGACTCTGCCATTTGTCCACTCTCACGCATCGCACCCCATAGAAGGGCTTTTCTGTATGCATCACACCTCCCGTGTGCATTTAGGTGGGATGCAGCACACTTTGACCATGGAGCAAGTGAGATGGTCCAGTTTTGACCAGCTTTGAGTAGTTTTTCATGGAGAACTTCTGGGAGATGATATAATCAGTTGACCTTGTTCTTTTAGGGGTTGGAAAAACACTTTTAGGGACTTAGGAGCCCTTGGTCTATGGACATATATGATTGGGGTTGTAGTGCCCAAAAATGTCTATAACAGTTGCCCCCTAAAGCATGAGGTCGTTAATCTTTTGATGTCGGGTGAAATGCTTTATCATGAGGATCTGAAGTTTTTTCGAGCTGGAAGGCAACCTGTAATAAGATACAATACAATACATTATCTTCATAATATTTTCATGATCTAGCTGAGGTAGGCATTCCCATGCTCAGCTTTATAAATTGATTTTCATGTACATAAGACAGACAATTGTCTGTGTGCAAACTGATGATTCTGGTAGAGCCATCATCCCTTAGATTGGATGATTATCTGTGCAGCAATGATGTACATTTGATGTCTTTATTCTCTTGAATATATATCGCAGTCCAGATGGATGAAACTAGATCTGGGGTCTTCAATCTCATTTGATCTTCACTCAAAGTACAAGTCAATCCATGTGAGAGATGTTCTGGAGTCAAACATGGAAAGACATCGCCTGATTACCAGCCAATGATGTAAGCTGTTAACAGACGCGAGAGGAATCACCGATAATGATGATGACGCTCAAGGTACTACAGTACAATTCACGTGGTGTGAATAAGGGATTTGGCATTGAACACCACGCAAAATCTTTCGGTCGAAGGCCATTGATGTAAATCTGTCGCCGGAAGTGAGAAACTTGCCATTGAGGCATGCAAGCTTCAAAGTACTGAAAGGGTTGTTCCTAAATCGACTTCCTGGATAATGAGCTGATGTCGACAAGAAGCGATCCATCATAGGAGGGCCTTAGTGAATCCCACATCTATGACATAGAATGGAGAAAATGATTTTAATGGAGGTGAAAACAATCTGATGATACAGGGTTCAGGGTGGCAGTCATGAAAGAATGGAGCGTGAATGTATTGCAGTGGATGAGACACAGGTGAATTCTCTGAGCGACTTCTCCTGAACATACCGGCGACACTCACATGATGAATTGGTAGCGTTAACCCCAAATATGGATGGTGTGATGGACCAATGGTGATATGACCAGTGAACGGAACAACCCAACCCAACTCGGATGCGGAGTGAAAGTGTCATGTTCAAGAGCGACTCGCTACCAATAAAGTTTCTTCAAGTTTTCTTCCCAATTTTCCCCAGTCATTGCTAACCAATACCTCTTTATTTTTGTCAAGCTTGAGGAGGGTAAAAATTTGATCCAGGTGGATGTTGGTGGCCACCCACCTATCCCATTTGGACCCCCACAACTGTCTCTTTCAGGTTTTTTGTTTCCTTAATTATAGCACAGTTTACTATTTTTAGCAGTTTTTTGGGTCCTAAACTTCCGAAGCCGTTTTGAGGCCCTAAACGACGTTTTTTGGGAAATCCACCGCAGCGATTTTTCTGTCTAAAATCGTCTTTTTCGTCGTAGTCCTCGGAGAGATCTTTCCGACAGGCTATCATGCACGTCAAATGGAGATAGTACGACCAATTCGCGACCCCGGTAAGTTGATGTACCAACTTACCCAAAAACGGGGCCCACAATTTGGTGTTTCATCTTCTAGGGTTAGGTTTTGGAATGTGAAGGGTTTTCCATTGTTTCTCAACAATAAATAGGCCCTCGAGCCTCATTGTAACACAGTTTTTGGAGAACAGTTCAGAGGCATGTAGCTGACACATCTCTTCTCAGAGATAAGCTACCATCTCCCTAGCTAGGCTATTTCCATTGCTATTTGTAAGCATATTTCAGTATTGTACAGTAATGAAATGAAGTATTATTTCCGTTGCATATTTGTCTTTATGGTTATCTCTGTATTTTATTGCGTTCCTGTTTAAATCCAGATCAGTGGTATCAGAGAGGTCTGCTTTTTCTCTGTTTTTCTTTGCATGTCCCCAACGAGGTCGGGATATAAGGAGTTAGGTCTGGAACTGGTCGAACCTTTGCAAGACTAGCCTCGCAAATCTTGATGACCTCCCATGGCGGATGAGAAGAAAAATGAGGGGGCAGGAGATCCTATCAAAATCTTGCTCGAAGAAGCCCTCGAGCGACAAAGGAACGCGATGATGGACAGCTTTGCCCAAATCCTTCAGCGGCTACCTCTAGGTACTATGGAAATGCCACACCATTTAAGGTACAAGTTAATTTTGAAATCCCCATCTTCGAGGGTCAAATAGACGCAGATGCCATAGATAAATGGTTAAATCTGCTCGATGGGTATTTTTCTGTTCATGAATTTTCAAGTTGGGAAAAGATTGTTTTCGCTCTTCTCAAAGAAGCCCCCCACGTCAAGGACTGGTGGGAAACCTACTGCGAACAGAAGGATGAAAGTACAGGCTAACTGTTTTCAGCCACACCCACTTGGAATGACTTCTGGGATGCCATCAAGGAGCAGTACTACCCTGTCAAAAGCTATGAGGACAAATACATCAAATGGACCACACTGCGATAGGGACGAGACCAAGATGTGCCGGAGTTCACAAACATTTTTCATACCCTTCGCACACAATTGGGTATCAAAGATTCTGAGTTGCATCTGGTACTCAGATACCGTGGCTGCCTACACAGATACATCCAGGAAGAGATGGATTTCTTGAACATCTCCTCACTTGGCACAACATACCAATACACTGTCAAAATCGAGCAAAAGTTCAAACAGAAGAAGCGAGACTTTGGATCTGCAAATCCAAAGCCCAAAGGACAAAGCCAAGGCAGGGTGACCCAAGACAACCCGTCGAAGCCGCAAGAAAAGAACAACACCACGAAGCCGAAGAAGGACACAGGAAAGTGGTGTGAGTTCCACAAGAGTCCCACTCATAACACAAGTGAGTGTCGGACCAAGCAGTCGCTGGTGGCCGAGTTGAAGGCTTCCGAATCAGATGCATGTTTCGACTCTGAGTTAGAACCTGACAAGGGGAATGACAAAGGGAAGCAGATCATTGATGCGGATCCCAGCGACACTGTTGCTACTGCCCAGATCCAGAAAAATGAGCTTGAAGATCCAGAGGAGGGGGAACGTCTTTTCCACTCACAGATGTGGGTGAAGGCTTCGCCGCTGCAATTCATTTTCGACAGCGGCAGCCAAAAGAACCTCATTTCAGCAGAGGTCATGAAGCAGTTGGACCTACCAACTACACCACACCCACAGCCGTACATTATTAGTTGGCTTCACGAAGGAAGAGATCTCAAAGTTCGCCAGTAGTGCCGCCTTCCCTACAGCATCAAGCCCTTCACAGATGAGGTATTGTGTGATGTCACACCTCTGGATGTTTGTGATGTACTATTAGGTCAGCCATACTTGTGGAGGCGACATGCTGTGTATGAGCCAAGGCCTCACGCTGTCATCATTTCTTTGGATAAATCATTATACAGGATACTGGAGGTAGCCCCACCTAGCGCCACCTCTTTGATCACTGCTAAGAAAGGCAGCAAGCTCATCTCACAGACTAGGAAATTTATTTTCTGTCTGGTTCGCTCCCAAAGTAAGGGGAAGATCGTTGCTACATCCATTACCCCCGCGAAGGGTTCCTCCACACAGTAGCAGCAACAAAGGGATATAGTCGTGACAGAACACAGGAATAACTTCTCCTTACCCAGAGGGGTACCACACAAGTTTCAGGTGGGTGAAAAGTTTGGTTACATTTGCAGAGGGAGTGCCTTACCAGAACCCATCAGAAACTCAGACCACTTCGACATGGTCCTTACACCAGTAACAAGGCTACGGGAAACAATGCTTTGAAGCACAACATTCCTCCATTCCTTTGCTTGCACCGAGTGTTCAATGTGGACCATTGCCGACCATGCTCCCCACCATTTATGGACACATCAAAGATTGTAGAACAGCTCACCAAAGACCCAGCTTAGCAGAAGCTTCCTCATCTCAGGGAGGAACTCAACGCAATGGGGACCATTGCTTCCTAAGGTGGGAGGAATGATCCAGGTGGATGTTGGTGGCCACCCACCTATCCCATTTGGACCTCCACAACTGTCTCTTTTAGGTTTTCTGTTTCGTTAATTATAGCACAATTTACTATTTTTAGCATTTTTTCGGGTCCTAAACTTCCGGAGCCGTTTTGAGGCCCTAAACGACGTTTTTTTGGAAATCCACCACCAGTGATTTTTCTGACTAAAAATCCTCTTTTTCGTCGTAGTCCTCGGAGAGATCTTTCCAATGGGCTATCATGCACATCAAACGGAGATAGTACGACCAATTCGCGACCCCGGGAAGTTGGTGTACCAACTTACCCAAAAACAGTGCCGATAATTTGGCGTTTCATCTTCTAGGGTTAGGTTTTGGAATGCGAAGGGTTTTCCATTGTTTCTCAACAATAAATAGGCCCTCGAGCCTCATTGTAACATAGTTTTTGGAGAACAGTTCAGAGGCATGTAGCCGACACATCTCTTCTCAGAGATAAGCTACCATCTCCCTAGCTGGGTTGTTTCCATTGCTATTTGTAAGCATGTTTTAGTATTTTACAGTAACGAAATGAAGTATTATTTCCGCTGCATATTTGTCTTTATGGTTATCTCTGTATTTTATTGCGTTCCTGTTTAAATCTGGATCAATATGCTTGTTCTATAATTTTCCCTTCGGGCAAACCCATCGCTATGTTTTAACGAGCCTAGTGATAGTGAAACTTGTTCTTGTCTGTATGGACAAGTTTGTTGCTATTCGGTTTTAACGAGTTTAACGACAAAGATAACTCGGTCCTTTTCAATTTTAGAGAGTCTGAAAAGGGACGTAAAGAAAACTCCAACAATCCTTTTTCGTCATATAATTCCTTAAGTTAGAAAAAGTATAAAATAATACAAAAGGGATGATTTTTTGGTAATTTTAACGAGCCGAAAAAAACAAGCGCTCAATCTTTTTGTGTAATAATCCCTCAGGTCCAAAAAGGATTAAAATATAGAGGAGGGATAGCACTCCCAGTCACTTTAACGAGCTGGAGAGGCCAATTACTCGGCCATCTTTTCATGTTTTACAAGTCAGACGAAAAGAGCTTAAAGGAGACTCGTTTTTTGAGGAACGAGTGATAAATTCGGGTAGCAGCTAATTCCAGGTAAGGTTTGGAATTTTCCAATCATGGCAGTGTCACAAGGATGGCTAACAGGATCACTCTTCGCAGATGTTCCTCAAAAAGGGTAAACAATCAAATGGAGGTGAATGATCGGCCAATACAGAGTGGAGGTGATGATGAGAACACGACCAAGGCTTCAAAGGCTGATGATAATGCATTCACAATGGTTATTTACTGGAAATTGGTTCATTTTTTAATGAATGAGCTTAAACTTTGGGGGAAACATTTGCTCACTGCTTATGTTTAATTTTTAACGAGCTTGAACTCCACATAAAAACTGCTCGATATAATGGTCATTGATTACCTTGATTTTACCATTGACAACTTTGTTCCTTCAAAGGTTGTACTGCCTATTCAATTGCTTCATCAAAATAGTTAGAAACGAATAATATATGCTTGAAAAATGAGTCAAAACACTAATATTTTACTTGGATTACATGAAAAGTAATTTAAAAGTGGTTTTTACCTCTCATCTTACCATTTCATTTGAACTTTGGTTTGTTGGAGCTTTGGAGGTGCTTCCCCCTTGATTTTCACTAGCCGATTCCGAGAGATTCTATGGACGATTCTTGGTTCCGTCTAGACCAGGTAAGAGCTAAACCTGAGCTCTTCAGTTTCATTCTTTCCTTTTTGAATTCTGAGCATGTTTCCTGGTTTTTCTGAGCCCTTGGGGTTTGAAGAATTCGCCTTGGCTCCATCACAACTTTCCTATATCAAAAGGTGTGATGCATGCTGGCTTGGCCATTGGCCAGTCAGCATGCATCCCACCCAGTACACTACTGGGGGTGCGATGGGCGCAAGGAGGGAAACTTGTGCACAGTTTTTCAAGGAAATTTTTGCCTTTTTTTCACCAAATTAGGATCCTGACTCTTCTCTTGCTTGTTTTCAGAGTTTCATTGGAGAAAAATGCCTGTTACATGGTGAGAACGTGAGCATGAAGAAGAGGACATGCTTGCTTTACATGAACCGGTTACAGTGAATGCACTGCGGAAATATGGCCTGTTCAAGTTTTTCCACATCTCTAGCATGAGGCACCAAATCAATTTGTTGCAATATTTTCTCGATGCATGGGATCCTACCAACCAGGTGTTCCAGATTAGGGGAAAATCCATCCCTTTGACTGTCGTGGACATCTATTTTTTGACCGACTTATCAAGGCGTGGTGCCCCTATCTCATTATCAGGTTCGGCCCGTGGGGGTGAATCCGTGAGAGATTATATTCGTCGGTACTGCAGAGAGGGATCTCAACCGAGTAAGGATGGCAAGATCAATATCTGAGACGTCACTGACAGGTCTTTGAGGACCATTCTGTTCACTTTTTCTAGACTAGCTGGTAGTGCAGCTCTTTATGTGTCCAACAGGTCTTATATGCAGTATGCCTTGGAATGCCTTGAACCAAAGGTGTTCAACTGGTGTGATGCAGTACTCTCTGTGATGAAAGAACAATTGACCAAGGAAAAAAATGGAAGATTAAATAACTTTGGTTATGGTTCTAATTTGACCACTTTTGCCTTGGAAAGGATCCCACTGATGCAGCCGTAGTACGTTTCACATGGTTTACCTCCACCGACTGAGCCACAGATGCAGAGATGGGTCAACCTTATGGCCAGACATGCTGGTCAGTCCCAGGTTTCCTTTTCTGATACCTTTTTCAAGTGGTTCAATTGTCAGGAGATGGTTTTTTCCAAGTATCCATATGTTGGTGTGGATTTCCGGGGTGACCCGGATTTGGTGTTGCCGGCTGGCGAGCATTGGGATGCCATCGGTAAATTCTCTGACCATATCTCTGTTTATCACTTATTTTTATAATGTTCTTGTGCTTTCTTCTATCATGACTAATCAAAACTCATGTTCTCATGCAGATGTTGGACCAGTTCGGCCAGTAGTACACCTGAGAGTGCTAGTTGCTGCTCCAGCAGGAGAGGCTGTGGGAAGGGCTATCCTTTGCGACCTTGATGTGGTCGAGACTCTTTCAGCATTGCAGGATCAGGTCAAGGGCCTCACTATTGGTATTCCAGATGAGAGGACTGACGAGCTGCCTTTGAGGTTGCAGCGAAATACCACCGGCGTGCCGAGTCGATGGACCAGGCTTTTATACATGATTGCACAGGCGGTGACTTGTTATAACTAGCATCATTAGACTAGGGTGCCCCCTAGCATTTTGATTTTTGGGTCATCTGACCAATTTTTTGTTGGTTACAGAACATTATATGTAAACCAGAAACAGTTATATATGTATTTTGATTTTCAGAGTTTTATTTTGGTTAAGTTACATGATCCTGATGCAAATATTGATGAAATGCTTCTTTTTATAAATGTTGCAAATGTTTATCTAACACATAATTTGCCAATGAGTCTGTTAATGTGTTTAAATTTCTGGAAATATGCTGATATTGAATCGAATCAAACTGCCTTTCCAAAATCTTGACCCTTAAAAACATGCAATATATAGCTGGATTTCGGATGGAGTAGATACCAGCGAGTTGAAGGATGACGAGTTGTGAGTCTAGCCTGATGACAAGTCGGCGTATGCCATGTGTGATGGCATCAGAGAGGATTTCTATCAATGCGCTATATTCAACGATGTTATTTGTTGACCGACCAATACATACTCCTTTGAAACTTACTAACTCGTCGCTTGGATCAAAAATGGGCTAGGCCACAGAAGATAGGTTCCACGAACTACGACTCGCTCCTTCGGCATATCCAAAAAATGATTCCAATAGGTTTGACATCTACAACAAATGTAAAAAATGGATTACCTGACCAAAACAATTACCCTTAGCGAAAACAAAAATGTAACAAAAGCATAGGGGTTACTACACTGAATCATGCGTAGTAACGCTTAAGTTACAACCCGTTACGGGGTTGCGCCAGTGGAATCCTGTCATAATCCACTAGCTCATAGGCCCCTTTTGCTAATACACATTTAACAATATAGGGGCCCATCCACAATGACTTGAATTTACCTGCTCCCAATTTAGCGGATTCCTGGTCGTAAAGTAAGACCAAGTCACCTTCTGAGAAGACACAGGGTTTGACATTCTTGTCGAACTGTGCCTCGACTCGTTTCTTATGGGCTTCGTTAGCCAAAGCGGCATCACGATGGTGTTACACTAAAAAATGTCACCTTGACTACTTACAGTTAGTATGGCTCAAACTCCTCCTAGTGGCAGTAGAGTAGGATCACCTGAAGAAGGAGAGTTTTCCTTGGTAGTCCATCCAGATTACCAAAGTTTAGAAACAGGTTACAATCCCGAAGCAGTTACAGTTTCCGAGCTTGCTGGTAGTTTTTCATCTGCCAGTGAAACAGGCGAAGAACCTGAAATTTCCGAACCTGTTACTCCAACTCCTAGTGTTCCTGATTCACCAAGAATAGAAAGAATTATCACCGAAAATCTTCCTGTTGGATTAATTTCTATAGAAGAACTTGTTCCAGAGGAAGAAATAGGCGTTTCTGATTCTGAAGATCTAATTACCCTCGATCTAAGGGAGCGTGAATCCATCTTTTACAGTCCTCCTAGAAGTGAATCTTGGTACCTTGCATTAACCAATTTTTTAGACAACTCAGTAGGTTTTTCTACACCTCGTACTCCGGTTCCACCTAGAGGAATTCATTCTCCTGTAAATATGTCTGGTCAGTCATCTGTGTTTTCACAAAGTCCTGAATCATTTTTACATGGCGGTCCTTCTGTTCCTACTGGGTATCAATCACTTTCTGGTACCTTTGCGGGAGCATCTCCTCAACCCGTTGATCATGGGTTATTAGTTGGAAACAGTGGTAATGTACCATTGAGTATAGGTGACGTTTATATGATGTCAGGTTCAACTCCCATTAACCAACCTCAAGGTGGCCAATTACCGCCTGGGGGGCAACCTTCGTTAATGCCTGGGGGGCAACCTCAAGGTACTTCATTCGTGACTGGGGGGCAACCTCAAGGGTATCAACCCCAGCCTCAATATGTACCCCAAAGTCAACCTCAGTATCAATATCAACCTCAAGGATGGCAACCTCAAGGATGGCAACCCCAAGGGTATCAACCCCAAGGGTATCAACCTCAAGGATACCAACCTCAAGGTCAAGGTCAACCCCAGTATTCGTATTTACCTCAAGGTTATCAACCTACGGGTCAATACCCTGGTCAAGGTTATCAACCACCTCAAGGGCAATCATATGGGACTGCACCTTACAATTATCAACCCTATCCTCAATACGGCTATGGATCTCAGTATCCTCAACCTGTTACGAGTCAATACCCTGGAATGTTAACATGGGATCCATCACAGGGTCAACAGATGTCGCAACCAAGTATACAGTCAGTACCTCAAGCAGGACAACCTGCAGTTCCTGGTCCACCCCAGCAACCGCAACCTGTCCAGTCAAGTGTTCAGACCCCTGTAACTTCCGTAGTTACTCAGCCGCCAATTGCACCTGGTACTCCACCTCACACGGCTGCAGCAACTACCGCTTCATCTACCATGCTTACTTCTGGAGTATCGGCAGCTCCGGTTTCTACTGTCCCTGTAACCACTCCTCAGACATCTGTACCGTTGTCTGGACCCACGGTTCAAACCACAGTCCAGATGCCTGCAGGCCAACCTGGTACAAGTACGGTTGTTACTACTCAACCTCAATTTGTTCAACCTCCGTACCAGGGACAGTATCAACCTGGGCAAGCTGCCCAACAACCGGTTTACCAGTATCAACCGTATCCTGGGTACACTTATCAACAACCTCAGCAACCCCAGTACGGTCCGGTTAATCCTGGTTTTCCAGGAGGATATAATATCCCAAATGCGACTCCTGTTCCTAGTTATCCTGGATATCCTCCTCCTGGGGCTGGTATTGTGACTCAGAGTTTTAGAGATCCTAACCGGCAGTTACCGTTTATTGCGACTTTAGATTTACCCGACTTGACGCGCCTAACGAACGATCCAATTCAATATCTTCAGTTCTGGCCGCCAATGCCAAATAAGTTGCCCAGCGATATACCCAAGTTCGAAGGTAAGTCTGGAGAGGATCCGTCTAATCACGTGATGACTTACCACCTCTGGTGTGCATCAAATTCCATCTCAGATGATTCCATCCGCTTACGTCTTTTCCAGCGTACACTCATTGGTCTCGCAGCCAAGTGGTACATTGAGTTACCACGGGCCTCTTTTTACAACTTTAGCCAGTTAGCTACCTCGTTCTTAACTCATTTTCAGTTACCAGTCAGATACGATAATGGTACAGAATTATTAACTTCGCTAAAACAATCGACATCCACGTACATTTCTGATCACATTCATGAGTGGAGACGTCGAAGAAGATTAGTGAAAGTTTTTATCCCGGACCAAATCTTAGCTGAATGGTTTGTCAAATCATTATTACCAAGAATTACTGAAGATGTAGCTAAGGCCGGAGTAGTTACTGAGGAGCAAGTCATTGCTCAGGCACAATACCTTGACTTAGTTTACACTCAGTCGGGTACGTTACACGAGAAAATTCCGGATCTTCCAAAGTCAAACCAAATCGCTGCTGCTCCTTCGGGATCTCATGCCGCTGATGGTATGATTGGTATCGTGACTACGAAGAGTAAGAAGAAGTCTTCCAAGACCTCCAATACTCCAATTATCACTTTGCCTGATTCTCCGACAGGAGAGTCTTCTCCTCCTGAACTTACCGCCGACATTCACGCTGTAGAGTCATCTACGGCCAAATCAAAAAACGGTGGAAAGAAGAAAGGAAAGAAGAAGGCTAAAGCAGACAAGGCTCCAAAGGAGAAAACGGAAAAGTCGGAAACCAATGACGAAAAACGCAAACCTCGATATCCTTGTCTTATTTGTGAAGAAGATCATTTTACGAGAGACTGCCCTCATCGGGCCGAGGTAGTGAAAATAGTCAAAGGTTCTCCCACTCCTGCTGTGTTAAAAAATCCATTTCCAGAGCAGGAGAATAAGATGATAGGTTCTTCTTCGAATGCCAGTGAAGAACCCATTTTGATGATGTCTCATGTCAGGATTGCGACTCGATCGCAAGATTATGGTAGTAAGGCTCCTGTTGATGGTAAGGAAGCAGAATCTTCTCACTCTAACCCATCAACCTCAGCTCCTGGTTCCGATCCACTACAGATCGAAAAACCTAACCCAGACTTAGTGATTAAGCCGCCCGCCAAGGGTGTACTTCGAAGGTCTGCTTTCAATCCACATGCGAGAGCAGCCCAGAATTACAACATTGTTGAAGACTTAGCTGTTTCACCTTCAGCAATGTCGGCACTCGAAGTGCTGCAATCATGTCCAGCACAACGAAAATTGCTTTTGTCGGCTATTGGAGCTGTCGATGTTCAGGACCCGAACCTAATGATCTTTGATCTAGAAAGTAGTACACCGCGTCTTCCCCATCAAATGGCTTTCCAAATTCCAGTGATAGTCAAAAACAGGCCTATTCATCGGACTGTGATTGATGAGGGAGCTTCTACGTGTATTATGTCGATTCAATGTTGGAGATCGCTTGGTTCTCCTTCGTTGAACCAATCCCCCACCATCCTTAAGGCCTTTGATGGCCGTGGGTTCCGTCCGTTTGGTATTCTACAAGAATTGCCTATAGGGGTCGAAGGTAAAACCGTTAGTCTGGATGTGGAAGTGGTTGATGCCCCTCTAGACTACAACCTTCTTTTGGGTCGAAGTTGGTCATATGCTATGACAGCGGTCGTTTCATCGGTCTTCAGAGTCATTAAGTTTCCACATAACGGTAAGATCGTGACTATTGATCAGCTGACATACTTTTCATCCGACCCAACCTCTTCAGAAACTATCCAGCATGTTGGTAAAACGACAATCCCTTATAGGGACATTGGTGTAGGTTTAGTTAAGGATTCCGGTTTACTGGGAACTTTTCCTCTCCCTCCACTCAATGCAGACCCTTCGTTTGCAACAATTCATATGATCACGTCAGAAAACATTATTTATGATGATCCTTGGTATGTTCCATCTGACTCTGAGCTAGACTCACTCGGTGATGTTATGCCGTTGAGTCCGTATGAGATTGCTTATGAAGCTCTTATGTCTTTTACCGATTTCATTCAACCGAAACCGACCAAATGAATGTGGTCAGTGAAGAGTCACTTTTCACCTCACCCTTAGAACGGATAACGTTTCCCGAAGAAGTGTCATCTGACGAACAACTTCGCGAAATCCTAAGTGTAGATGATCTACCATGGGAAGATCTCCATCACAGATCTTCGTTTTTACCTAAGGATGATGCATTTGAAAATGATTTTTCATCTATCTTTACCGCTGAATATGTCAAAGACGCTCAGGATCCAACGAAACATTCTGATTCAGAGCTGAATTTAGGGAATATTTCTCGTACTATTCCCATTGATATTTCAGTGAAGCCCGGAATCGAGGAGAACATTCATATAGGTGCCGCATGTACTGAAGAAGAAATCCAAACTTACAAGGCCCTATTCCAAGAATTCCGCGACGTGTTTGCCTGGTCTTACGAGGAAATGCCGGGAATTGATCCTGCCATTGTTGTTCATGAAATCAAAACCTACCCGGATGCTAAACCCATTCGGCAACGGTTGCGTCAGATTCACCCTCGAAAAGCGGCTGCGATTAAAGCAGAAGTCGAAAAGCTGTTGAAAGCAGGTTTCATTTATCCGATCCCGTTAACGGATTGGGTATCGAATATTGTTCCCGTCAATAAAAAACAAGGAACAATAAGAATCTGTATCGACTATAGGGATATCAATCGAGCTTGTCCAAAAGACAACTATCCTACGCCTTATATCGATCAAATTATTGATGATTGTGCCGGAAGTGAGATGTTTTCCTTCATGGATGGTTTCTCAGGCTATAATCAAATCAATATTCTACCTGCCGATCAACCAAAAACGGCATTCATTTGTCCATGGGGGACATTTGCTTATTGCAAATTACCTTTTGGGCTTAAGAATGCCGGCGCTACTTTTCAACGGGCGATGTCTTATGCATTTCATGACATCAAGCACATTGTGCAACCCTATCTCGATGATTTGCCTGCTCATTCTTTACATCGAGCTGATCACCTTGTCCACCTACGAGCAATCTTTATGAGGTGTAGGCATTATCGAATTCGGTTGAATCCCCACAAGTGTGTTTTCTGTATAGAAACAGGTCGATTGCTGGGATTTGTTGTTTCAAAAGCCGGCATTCGCGTCGATCCCTCGAAAGTCGAGGCTATCATCAAATTGCCTCCTCCTTCGAGTTTGCGCCAACTCCAAAGTTTGCAAGGGAAAGCGAACTTTTTACGCCGATTCATCCCAAACTACGCCGAGGTCACTAAAGGTTTTACACGGTTGTTGAAACAGAACGCACAATTCTTTTGGGACGAGATTGCCCAACAATCTTTTGATGCATTAAAACACGCGTTGACCCATGCACCGTTATTGCATCCTCCCAACTACAACCAGGACTACTTCTTATACCTCGCAGCTTCGCATTCCACCATTGGAATGGTGTTAGTTCAAGAAGATGAATTCAAAGCAGAGCATGTGATATATTATCTTAGTAGAACCTTAAATCCCACTGAGTTAAAATATTCGCATGTGGAGAAATTGGCCCTGGCAGCCGTTCAAGCTGTCCAGCGTTTTCGTCACTACATTCTTCTTCGCAAAACTACGGTTATTTCGGATTGCAACCCTATGATTTATATTTTGACAAAACAACTGCTAGGGGGCAAGTACTCTAAATGGATTGTTATCCTGCAAGAGTTCGACTTGGAGTTCGAGAAGTCCAAGTCTAAGAAATCTTTAGTTTTTGCGGAATTGATGTGTGATTTCCCGAGTGCTGACACAGAGACTGTGGCAGAGGAGTCCATTGCGGACGAATCTTTGTTTCTTATTAGCACTTTAGATCCGTGGTATGGGGATATAATCATCTATCTCCAAACCCAAACCTTTCGGCCTGAAGCTTCCAAGGAAGACCGTCGAAAAATTCGGTTTCGATCCCAGCAATACAGAATTATTGGAGATACACTTTATCGCCGGGGGGCAGACTTAGTTTTTCGACGTTGTTTAACTCACGAAGAGGCTGAGAGAGTTTTGAATGATTGTCACTCTGGAGCATGTGGCGGTCATATGTCTGGGTATGCCACAGCTCAGAAGGTGTTGCGCGCTGGCTATTTCTGGCCGTCTATGTTTAAAGATTGTATCCTTGCCGTCAGAACATGCCACAACTGTCAAGTGTTTGATCGAAAGATGCGCGCTCCACCTGCTCCTCTCCACCCTATAATTGCCGCTGGTCCATTCGCCAAATGGGGCATTGACTTTATTACTTGTAACCCTCACTCGGCCGGGGGGCATGCGTATATCATCCTCGCGGTTGATTATTTTACAAAATGGGCCGAGGCGATGCCTACATTCGACGCAAGCGGCAAGACAGCTGCAGTTTTCGTATTCAATCATATCATAACTAGGTTTGGTGTCCCACAAGCAATCATTACTGACCATGGGAGCCATTTTCGAAACGTCATGATGACTGAGCTTACAAGCCAGCTTGGTTTGCGCCACGATAGCTCTACTCCTTATTATCCGCAAGCCAACGGTTTGGTTGAGTCAATCAACAAAGTTCTAGTCATCATGATTCGACGGATCATTGGTATCCATCGAACGAATTGGCATAACATGTTATTTTCGGCGCTATGGGCATATCGAACTTCAGTGAAAAATTCAACAGGTTTCACCCCTTTCCAGCTAGTTTATGGCTTAGAAGCTGTGTTACCTATTGAATGCGAAATCCCATCACTTCAAATGGCTGTCGAATTACTTCCAGCTACTTCCGAAGAGGAGAAACGGTTATTATACTTGGCTAAATTAGATGAGACTCGACGTGACGCTACTTTAGCTATCGAGACTCACGCGAAACGAATGAAAGCTCAGTACGATAAAAATGTAACCCCTCGAAGTTTTTCGGAAGGAGACCTAGTACTATTATATGATCAAGCTAACGATAAGCTAGGTGCCGGAAAATTCGTTCCCATGTGGCATGGGCCCTACATTGTAAAGCGAAAGCTAGCAAAAGGGGCTTATGAGTTAGTTGATTTTGATGGGGACTCTTTGGGTAAACCCAGAAATGGACTTTACCTAAAGAGGTATTATGCTTAAAATGATGGGTATGGAGAAATTTTTAGATAGGTTAGATTTCCTTTCTAGCTAGCAAGTGTGTTAGTTTAGTCAGTGTGCTTAGCTTAGCGAGTGTGGTTTTTCGTCATTATTCTGGCTTATCTTGGTTTTACTCTTGATATTGTAGATGTCGACGCCTCTCCAAACATACATTGGATTTGCTGATGGTGCTTGTCGTAATACACGGAATATCTCTTCCGCAGCTTGGGTTATCTATTCGCCCTCTGACGAGTTAGTTTCTATGCATGGGGTAAGCCTCGGTCAAACAACGAATAACATTGCAGAATACAGTGCAGTGGTTGAATTATTATCCGAATCTATTTCATTTGGAATTCGACGTTTGATAGTGAGGTTAGATTCTGAACTTGTTGTATTACAGCTTAATAGAGTTTATGCCATTAGAAATCCTGTGTTATTAAGGTTGTTTTTGAGAGTGCGTCTCTTGGAACGTGAATTTGATTACATTGAATATCAACATATTCCAAGGTCTTTGAATACATTAGCAGATGCAATTGCTTCTCGAATGTTGGACAGACATTTACGATAATCATGCAAGTAAATTTAAAAACATTTCATCACATATGTTAAACAAGATAAGCCGGTAATAGTGATATATATAGATAGAAGTGTGTCAAAAAATATATACATCGTCTTCGATCATAGGTTTAAAACACCTTATGATCGGCAAAATGATAGTACAAAAAGTCAAAAATGTCACATGTGACTACAAAAGTGACTAGTCAATCACTGGTGGTGCTCTCTGTACGACACCACTGCGCGGGCTACCTTACGCAAAAATCTCCTAAACGGTCCAGGGACCGCGACTACGAAGCGCTGAAGCCTGATAGGAATGTCGTCCATAGTAGTCTCAGGTATATCTGCCGTGAGACGCTCTAGATCATGCTCCAACTCAGCTAGTACTTCTGCTGTCGCGTCCTGTGGGGCCGGTACCGGTGCAGCTGGATGTAGTCTATCATAAGGCCGGAGGTTGGCTGGACGCTGTGGACCAACATCTGCATTTTGAAAGATTTACTATTAGTTTTGAGACGATATATATAAAAAAATACAAAAAATACATAACTAGAAAACTTGTGAAAATAAAAAGTACCTCTGTCGTCCCATTGTTCTCCCTGTGGAAGAACCATGTCCGGATCACCTCTGAAATCCATTCCGGCATACGGAAAGTCCTGTATCACAAAAAGCTGGCCCTCTAACCAGTCAAAATAACTATCTGAGAATCGAACTACTGTCGCGCCCTCGTCAGGATGCCGGGCCATCACCGCAACCCATCGTATCAGCTTTGGCTGCCGAGGACCCAAGATATCAACAGTGAGTTGCTGAGGGATCAGCATTGGAATTCTCTCCAAGGCAAAGCTCACGACTATAGGCCCATATCCAAAAGTCTTTAGTCGTCCGTTCTTTGCCTTGGTCAGTTGGCTCTTCATATGAGCCGACACAGCTTCACACCAGTTGAAAATGGTGCCTTGGTAACAGTCAATTGCCATCCGCATTTGGGATCCGGAAGCAATGTGTAAAGCGGCCGCGCCGCAAATTCTGGTAACCGTGAACGCTATGACTTTGAGTTCCGGTAGAGTGATGTGTTTTATCTCTATGCCTTTTGAATGGTGAGCCCCACGTGTGCACCAATCCTCGCGGAGACTATCAAGGGATTGGCCACCCGGCCTAGTCCCCGCAAGACTGAGTTGCTCACCTCTGTTTGGCAAGCCAGTGAGAAAGTATACATCCGAGGGCTCTATCTCGAGCTGGTGCCCTCCTATGTAAAAGCATTGTTCTTGTACGTTCCATCGCTCAACCAGCCATTCCAAGAATCTTACCTGGCCCCTCATGCCCGGTATGGTCCAATATTTGTATAATCCGCATGCTCTTAGGGCATCCAGGGAAGGTTGATGATTTATTGCAGCTTCATCTTCCTCTACATGCTCTCTTTCTCTCCAGTCTAACATGATTAATGCCCTGCATATCAAAAATAGCAATTAGAAATTGATTTGGGAATTTTTGGTGGTTTTTTGAGAGAGTTGGGGTTTTGAAATGCGCGTTTCTCGGAGGACGCACCCCAGCTTTGTAGCACAGGGCGCCCGGACGCAGCTGGCCTGAAGGCGGGCTGCGTCTTCCGACCGTTTTCCCGTATGAGAAAAAGTCGGGGGACGCAGGTCACCCGAAGGGCACCTGCGTCCGCCGAGAGGCGCATTCCAAAACCAAAACCCTCCCAAAAAATGAAACTAAGACCTAAAAATTAATTCTAAACGGATAGAAATGCAGAGTAGGATGTGTAAAATACCTGGATGAGACGGCGTTCGATTCCGACGGTCAGATTTTCCGCAGCGACCACGGGAAGTTTCTTGTCAAAAGCTCCTTTTTCAACCTCAACAGTGAAACGGTAAAAATGACATGGTAAAAGGTCTTTTTATAGGTTTTTTGGATGAATTAGTTCATTTTTTACCATGAAAAGATGTTTTTGAATGTATTTTTGCCTATTTTAAACAGGTATGAGTAATGTGTTGCTTTTGTGCAGGACAAAGGGATTTCGAGGGAAATTGTAATTTTTCACAAACAAAAATATCAGAGTCATCTTTTAAGCCCTTTTCTGACTCCTAAAACATGAAAAGATCGCCGAGTGTTTCTTTTTCACTCGTTAAAATGGAATTAAAAGACGGTCCCCTTTTAGCTCTTTTCTGACCGCAAAATCAGGAAAAGATTGCCGGGTTTTTGTCGTTTCGAACTCGATAAGGAAATAAAACGACGTGTCCTTGATCGCTTTTTACTTTTCAGGTCAACGACACTATTATGAAAGTACTCCTTGGTCGCAAGATCAAGCGGTTCCCCCAGGTATTATTTTATACTTTTTCGGGCTTGAGGGACACAAATATACGAAAAAGTTCAACGTGGAGTCTCCTTTAGTTTTTTCAGACTCTCTAAAATTGAAAAACGCCGAGTTTCTCCTATACTGGGCTCGTTAAACTTTTACAGTAGAGGACCTGTTCAATTACAAACAGGAACGAACCACTCCTTCCTAGGGTTCGAATTTAAACTAGGTTGGACTCGTCCGAAGGATGAGCTTATAATCAAGCATATGTTATCCTCCTCAAGCTTGTTAAAAATAAAGAGGTACTTGCCAGAAATGGTGGGGGAAAAGAGAGAAGAATGAACCTGTTTGTCACCTTTTGTCTCAGAAGAAACTTTATTACCACTCTTGAACACGACACTTTTCATTCACCTGGGTTGGGAAATCTTTTACCTCACAGTTGACCAAATCACTTTGAAAGTCTTTAACCAGGTTTCGGGGATTAACTTTGAGTTATTCGTCACCAAGCCATCTGTTGTGTCGTTATGTGTTCAAGAGGTCTGCAAGCAAAACTTTCATCTGCAAAATACTTGTCATCCATTTGACCATCCCTGAGTCAGTCCTTACAGCAACATTTCTTCAACTTGAACAATGATTTCGTGTTGCAGGCTTGCCTGCAACGGGTCGCTTTCTATCGACATCGACACATTATCTAGAAAGATGACTTAGGAATCGACAGTACCTTGAAGTCTGCATGCATCAATGGCAGGTTTCTCGCCTTTGACGTCAGTTTACATCATTGACTTTCGATCAAAGGATTCCGTGAAGTGTTCGACATCAAAACATCTATTCACATTTCACGGGTTGTGCTTGGTACTTTGAGAACCATTGACATTACTGGTGGTTTCTCTCACGCTTGTTAACAGTTTACATCATTGACTGGTAATCAAGTGGTTTCTATCATGTTCGACATCGAATCATTTAATCACATGGCTAGAATCGTACCAATTCGGGAAGTAGAAGTGAAGACCCTGGATCTAGTTTCTACCATCCAGGCTGCGAGGAGTTTTGTATTCATTATCTATGTAGACTAATCATAAACAGATGGCTGCGTCCATACTGTGTCTACAAAAGTCTATTAAAATGATGTACTGCAAGATCATTCCTGTATCAGAATAGTTAGTCCATTAGTTAAAGTTTTGAATCTGAGTATGGGAATGCCTACCTCAGTGATGATATAATCTTATCCATGTATTTTGTGTTGAAAATTGCAGGTTCCAACCAGGCCATCCACAAGACAATCCTTGAAATGATAAAGCGCTTCACCCTTCCTAGAATTACAAAACCCTATTCTATTCCAGGCTTCGCACTTTAGGGGGCAATCTGTTACACTAAAAAGTGTCACCTTGACTACTTACAGTTAGTATGGCTCAAATCAACAGTCATGCTACCCTCTTAGGCAAGTCTCATGCCTCTGTTATCCATCTCAAACTCAAAGAAGAGAGAAAGTCTTGTAAAAACTATGTTTATCTCTGGGGTCGCAGGTTCTCTCTAGCCTTACCTGCGGGGACGCTGACCATGTTCACAAAATCTGCGTCCATGGACGCTCTGTATGTTAAGGGACAGGTGCGTCCCTCTGTAAAAGGCAAAATGCGCGAGTTTTATCTTGAAAAAGTTACTTGTGGTTACTTCTAGAACATTCTAGAGGTCGGTTTGATGAAATGGATGCGCCTCTAGTTGGTTCATGTATCTCTATTAAGGGGGAACTTATCCCATCAATAAGGGAGCTATCCCACCCAAAGAGGGGGATGATCCCATTGATAGTGGACCTGAATAACCTCTTTACAGCACTATAAATAAAGGCATTGAGCCAGAAGGAGAGGAGGTTGGAGCTATACATTTTCTTTGGGTAAATGCTGCAGGATTTAGGTCTTCCATTAGAGCCTTTGTGAGGAGAGATTGTCTTCACTTGATTCTACTTGGGAGAGGGTGAGCTTTGTCAAAGTAGAGGAAAACCCTTGATGGACCCTGGGAGGAACTTGCACAACACCAAGGCCAGGTTGTAAGAGTTTCTTTGTTTCGTTATTAATACAAACTGGTTTATTTTTCTCAATAGCTTGTGTTAATGAGTTATTTCATGTGTTCCATGGTCTGCATGTTGAATATATGTTTTATTATATGAAATGCAAGTGCTTGGTAATTGTTTGATTGTTTTTGGTTGCAGGAATTGACTTGAAGGAGGAGCTCATCCGGATCGTCAAGAACGGACTTCAACAACAGCATTTTGGAATAAGGTAAGCCTAAACACTTGTAGTTTTCATGTTGTAAAAGGTGTATTTAGAGAAAGATCACTCCATTTTGTCTTGTTTGTGATTAGAACGTCTTAGACTTCTAGGAAGGTCAGTCGTGTCCGCACCCTTGACAAATTCCGTGTGACAGATGGGTTTCATCCAATTAGATTAGTTCCAAGAAACGAGCGTCCTTTTCTGATGTTCCGGGGAGAAGGTTGGCTACGAGTTTGAGGGACGAGATTTCACACTGAACTGGTAAGATTGCTTCTAGGCCATACACCAGTTGAAAGGGTGTAAACCTGGTTTCATTCCTTACCGATGTTTGATATGGCCACAAGGCTGAGTACAGGATCAGGTGCCAACTCCTTTTGTGGACTCCAATCATCCTTTGCAGCATCCGCTTCAGGACCTTGTTGATTGCTTCAACATGTCCATTGGCCTGCGGGTAATATGGAGTAGAGCTGTCGTGGGACAATCCCAATTTGGCAGCTAATTCAACCATCATGTGATTGTGAAAATGCGATCCATGATCTGTGACTATGGCCTGTGGAACGCTGAATCTGGCAACTACATGACTGAAAAAGAAAAGGGCAGCTGTTTCACCGGTGTTGTTTAATGTAGGCATCGCCTCGGCCCATTTGGTAAAATAGTATTCCGTGACTATGATATACCCATGCCCCCCGGTCGAGGTGGGGTTACATGTCATGAAATCTATGCCCCATTTGGCAAATGGCCCAACAACAAATATTGGTTGTAGGGGTGTGTATGGTCTTCTGTTTTTGCTATCGAAAATTTGACATGCATGGAAACTCCTGACTGCGGTTATGCAATCTTTGAACATTGTTGGCCAGAAGTATCCTGCTTGTAAATTTTTTTTGCACCGTAGCATAACCAAATTGATGCCCCCCACACGCGCCTGAATGGCAATCATTCAGGAATTTTTCGGCCTCCTCATGGGTGAGGCACCTCCTCAGAACTGTATCGACACCACGACGGTAAAGCGTATCACCGACGAACATGTAGTCTTTTCATTGGTATCGGATACGTTTTTGTTCCAAGCGAAAGGTATTAGACCTATATTTTTGGGTTTGGAGATAGATGATTATATCTCCCTACCACAGATTACTTGAAGATATCAAAAACAAAGATTCATCCACGATGGTTTCTTCGGATGTTTCATCATTGGACGATGATGGGAGATCGCATAGTAATTCCGCGAAAACTAGGGATTTCTTCGATTTGGATTTTACAAATTCCAGATCAAAATCTTGAAGAATTGCTATCCATTTTGAATATTTTCCCCCCAGCAACTGCCGCGACAATATATAAGTCATGGGGTTGCAATCTGACAAAATGGTAGTTTTTTGAAAGAGGACATAGTGTCAAAATCTCTGTATCGCTTGAACAGCTGCAAGAGCCAGCTTTTCAACATAGGAACACTTGCTTTCTGTATCATTTAAGTTTCTACTCATATAATATATAGGATGTTCAATTCCATTGTCTTCTTGAAGTAAAACCATTGCGATGGTTGTATCCGCTGCAGCCAGATACAGGTTAAAGTCTTTTTGATAATCAGGAGTGTACATTAATGATGCTTTCATTAGGGATTCCTTTAAAGCATCAAAGGAAGCTTGCGCAACCTGATCCCAGACGAAGGGTACTTCTTTTTTCAATAGACGTGTATAACCTTTAGCAAGTTCGGCATAATTTGGAATGAACCTCCTCAGAAAGTTTGCTTTCCCTTAGAGTTTCTGAATCTGAAGCAAATTTGAAGGTGGGGGCAAATTTATGATTGCCTGAACCTTACATGGTTTGAGACGAATCCCGTCCTTTGAGACCAC
The DNA here is from genome assembly GCA_031772625.1 of Pinus tabuliformis. Taxonomy (NCBI): domain Eukaryota; kingdom Viridiplantae; phylum Streptophyta; class Pinopsida; order Pinales; family Pinaceae; genus Pinus; species Pinus tabuliformis. The sequence continues at coordinate 408,549,658 of CM062818.1, read as the reverse complement.
AAAGCCAAGCAAATGACTAGAACTGACACAGAACACACATTTGTGTGGATTGAGTCATATCTTGTAGTGTCGGCAACGTAGAAATATTGCTCTCAAATGCTGCGAATGATCAGTCTGCTTTTGCGAATGAGCCAGAAGATCGTCGAGATATGGTTGAACAATGTTTTTGATGTCATGGAAGGCATAATTCATCGCCCTCTGAAATGTTTCCCCTGCTTTCTTTAAACGAAAGGGTAACTTGCGATATGCAAATGTGCCCCACAGACAAATAAATGCAGTCTTTGACTGGTCCAGTGGGCAGATATTTATTTGATTATATCCAGAGAATCCATCCATAAATGAAAAGATTTCACATCCGGCGCATTCATCAATTATCTGGTCATTAAAGGGTGTAGGGTAGTTGTCTTTTGGAAAATCTTGATTTACATCCCTATAATCGACACACACTCTAATCGTTCCTTGTTTTTTCATTACAGGAACAATGTTCGATACCCAATCAGTTATAGGAATCAGGTAAATAAGACCAGAATGGAGAAGTTTTTCAACTTCTACCTTGATGGCAACGGCTTTCTTGGGGTGCACCTGCCGTAGCCGTTGTCGTACTGGTTTGACATCTGGATACATCTTTATTTCATGTTCAACTATACTCGAGTCAATGCCTGACATTTCATCATATGACCAAACAAAGACATCTCTGAATTCACGAAAAAGAACTTTGTATATTTCCAGTTTTGAAGGAGAAGAACATTTGCCAACATAAATATTCTCTACAACATCTGTTTTGGTTGAGATATTTATGGCGATAGTCTCTTCGATATTGGACAAGTTTCACTCAGAATACACTGTGTTTACAGTATTTGATAGGAAATCAAAAACTGAAGGATGATGAAGGTCATCAGCAGTATCTTCTTGACAATCCGGAAGATGGGAATGATGGTGGTAATCTTCCCATGGTGCCTCATCAATTATCATTGACTGAACAATTCCTTCGTCGGTGTAATGCACTTGAGACCAAGGATTTGAAGGGGTGCCATATTCCTTAGACCTATCTATCCAAACACTTGATGAGCGTTGATTTGGGTTTGCCGCCCATGCCATAAACATTGATTGCTACAATATTTCTGTTGGGCTTGGAGGCAATACCTGCAGATGATCCATGCTAATATCGATTTCTGAGATCTTTTGAATAGAAGATATCATATTGCAAGTTCCTACAATTGCCACTTCTGCCAGATTGATTGGAGGTGGGAGGGAAAAATCTCCCATTAATATAGGGTCTTTTAGTAGGCCTACTCCGATATTTTGAAGCGAATGAGCTTCCATGGATCATCAGAATGCTTCCCGTAACTTGGGAACTATTGGGGAGAAATGTTTGTTGGTTGATGATTGTAATTCCTCCTTGAAAGGGAAATGCAATCTTCCTAAAGTAGGCCGACACAATGGTAGCCATAGCATATAAGCTTGAGGAGGGTCTTCCCAGTAGGATGTTGTAATCGAGGTTTCCGTCGATTACATCAATAGCCATAGCATATAAGCTTGAGGAGGGTCTTCCCAGTAGGATGTTGTAATCGAGGTTTCCGTCGATTACATCAATATCTATTTCTATTGTTTCCCTCCCCAGTTCAATTTGCAAGTTACTTAAAATCCCATATGGGGTATATGTTCGTCCATCAAATGGTTTTAATGTCGTCGAAGATCGCTACAAGGTTGGAGATCCTAAAGTTTTCCAGCAACTCATCGACATAATACATGTAGATGCCCCCTCATCAATAATTGTTCGATGAATAGTTTTGTTGAGGGCTTTCACTTGAATGAGGAAATCTAGTTGAGTTGGTAACTGAGGATCATATCCTTTGTGATTAAAGGACACAAGATTAGAATCCTTTGGGTCAATCCCACCTATTGTTGATAATAAAGCCTGCTTTTGGGAGGGGAAATTTTGCAGTACCTCGAGTGTCGACATAGCGGATGGCGATTGGGCCAGATCTTCCACTATATTATAATGTTGTGTTGCTCTGGCACGAGGATTAAATGTCAACTTGTGTACTACTCCCTTTGGCGATTTTATTGTTAGCTCTGGAATGATGGGCGACGCAACTTCTGTCGAAGTTGTTGTCGAACTACTAGGTTGATCTTTATCCTTGTTGTTCGACAGCTGAGGATTCCCGTAATCTTTATTTCTTGTCGTTATCAATGCATCATTTTGTTGCTTCGAAACTGACAACATCAGCACTTGGGACAGGGAAGCATTGTCACTGGCAACCAGATTTGTTCCTGGATTTGGAAACGGATCAGTTAATACCGCCGAAGTTTTTCAATTCTTGAAGAATTTTTTAAGCTCAGCTTTATATGGACAATATTTTACCCAATGATCCTCATCACATATAAGACATGGACGATTTGGTTTCTTATCTCCAAAAGGGTTTGCAGAAGATTTTTCAGGTGATGATTCCTCCTGTTTCTTCTTGTTCCCTTTGTTTTTCTTCTTGCCTCCTGGTTACTTGGTTTCTTTTCCTTTGTTAGTTGAGATGACATTTACTTCCGAGGAAAGAAGTTCTTCTTTTGCATTTTGACTAGAAATCTTACGGGTCTTTTTAGATGTAGCCTTTGTTGTTTTCATGTCTGTCGTACCAATCACGCCATCGCTGGCATGAGAGTCATTGTTTGATTTAGGAGGAGGAGGAATGGAAAATTCCGGTCTGGGAGCGTCATGGATTTTATCATAGAGCGTGCCAGACTGAGTATAAATCAAGTCTAAATATTGCGCATGAGCAATAAATTACTCTTTAGTGACGACTCCTCCCTTTGCCACATCTTCTGTAATGGAAGGTTACAATGACTTAATAAACCATTCAGTGAAAAGCTGATCTGGAACATATGTTTTTACCATTCTACAATGACGTGGCCACTCATGAATATGATCGGATATGTGAGTGGCCATCGTTTGCTTGAAATTGGTAAGAAGTTATGTTCCCGTTTCGTACCTTATGGGTAACTGAAAATGGGTTAAAACGGTTGTGGCTAGGGTACTGAATTTATCAAACAAAGCTCTAGGTAATTCGATATACCATTTTTCTACCGGACCACTTAACGTTATCTGAAAGAGGCGAAGCCTAATCGAATCATCATTTAGGGTGTTTGATGAACACCACAGATGAAAGGTCATCACATGATTCGACGGGTCTTCACCCGGATTTCCAGTAAATTTAGGAATATCTGACGGAAGTTTATGCGGAATCGCTGGCCACCAAGGGGCATAAGCAATTGGATCATTTGTTAGTCGATTTAGATCCGGTAACTCTAAAGTCGCCACGAAGGGTAACTGTTGATTCAGATTTGGCGAAGCATACCCAGGATAAGATGGAATTGCCTGAGCAGTTGGTCTTTGTATACCAGCATAATGCATTTGATGCTGGTAACTTTGGTAAGATTGATGGGCATAACCATTATAGAATGGTTGATTTTGGCCGTTTTGAAAAGACGGCTGCCCATTATTTGCAAAGATTTGTTGCTCAGATCCTTGGTAGACTTGCTGGAATTGCGGTTGTTGATATTGCACCAGCCATGGTTGTGAAACCATGTGCTATTGTCCAATACTAGCTGTTTGACCAAGATGAGGGGTAATTGTACCTGTTTGGGCCAGTGTCATTCCACTAGTTGGCGATTGTGGTTGAGTCACAGGGATAAGAGGCTGGTGCATTACAACCTGAGAAACCTAAGGTTGCATACAACAGGCAACACTTGTACTTGTGACACCATCACAATAGCCGGCGTAGTTGGTATATTTGACATAGGTAAGCATTGTTGCATCGAGTATACAACTCTTGGTTGTTGAGGCAGTATTGGCACCCAACCGCTAGATGTAATTCCAGCATAACCTGAATTTTGTTGTGAACTCTCGTATGGTTGTTCTCCTGGAGGAGACAATGAAAGAGTATATTGCCCCCCAGATGGCGGTAATCCAGTACTTAAAGGAATGGTTTGCCCTTGAGGACCAGACTGCCCGAATTGACACCGTGAAGGATCAATTTTCTGAGACTCAACATAAGAGTTCCCGGATATTATTCCTGATGAACAAACGGGAATAGACCATACTATCGAAATAGCCCCTGAGTGAGCCTCTTCTAGCGATTGAGAGCTAGTTGGGACAGATGGTATGCCAACGAACATTATTGGAGTGACAGCAGGAAGTTCTGTCATCGCTGTGTCAGATGACACAATCCTAGATGTCGACAGTTGTTCAGACATTTCTAGTCTATCCAAAAGATTTCCTAGTGATTCTACAGGAGCTTCTAATAACGGTAGACTAATTTCTGATGAAGAAGGATATAGGGTGATCCTGACTCCAAATTGCGATGGAGTACTAGATGGAGGATCCTCCACAATCTCTTCTATAGCAATCAGACCAGGTGGAAGAGGTAGACCATCAGGTCCGTAAAATATTTCTGGTGTCGAAGAAGGTATAGATTCTGCAGCGACAGATGTTTGGGGAATAACACCTTCCGAATCAGCTGTAGATGGAGCTGGTTTAGTAATACAAGTGTTTACCTTCACACTAGGATCAGCCCTACTGTCCTCTGGTGGCTATGGAACTTCCTCTATAAAGGTAGAGATACCATAAATGTTTGGAGTAATCGGAGTGTCCGATGGTGTTGAAACACTTGTTCTATCTTTACCAGGGGATTTTGAACCGGTTAAACAAGTTCACTTCATCCGTAACAGTTTTTATTATGGAGACAAAGAAGGTTGACTCGTAAGCCTCCGCGAACGACGGGGTTTCAATTGACTTTCTTCCACGATTGCAGATTACTCGATCAACTAAAAATCAAGGGGAAATATGTTTCCGAATTAAATGAATTTTAGACGCTTTGACACAACTTGTTTTTTAAATTTTTAAGAGTCTAGAAAAAACAAAAGATGACTCTAGTCGCCTTCGATTTTTAATGAGATTGAAGTGACAAGTTCTCAGATGGACCTTTTCCTTTAAGGAGTCTGAAAAGGAATGAAAGAGACTACTCTGGAAATCTAGACAGAGGGATTACCAAACCAATCGCAAAACTGCAGAATACTTTTTACGGTACGGTAGTCAATCTTCCCAAATGCTATGTTCAGTGCATTGTGATCGATAGGGTGGGAGACATGGCTTCCTATGGATAAAGGATATAGCCTATTTTGGTCTCCCAATATATACTCAATGGTACGTGGGAGCACAAATCCATACTGGAACTTGTCGTCTCAAAGTGGAGGAATCACCCAACCAACAATGAAAACAATAGTTACTAGGCTTTACGACGCCGGAATACGTCTCTAGCCTAGACTTCTAAATGTTGTGCATTAGGTTACAAAGCATTTTTAGATTCATTAAATTTATTTTACAGTTGATCTTATTTAAGAAATTTTCCTTTCAGGTTCACCGCGTGATGTAGATATATAATTCCTAAAATGAAATCTAAGATGATAAACAATCATTTAATCTTCTTTTTGCAATGAAAATCCTAGCTACTAAAGAAGAGAGATGATATTCTTTCAACATAGAGAAGAGAGCACACACTATATGCACTGTCCTAAATCAAACCAAAAAATAGTCTAAATGAAAATTCACATGCATGTATTTGTTTTCAGCCTTCTTAATGTGTGAATGATAAAAAGAAAGCTAAGTGCAAATTTGAATTATTTTTCAAAGCGACATTACTAACAAGTTTCTTTTCAAGACAAAATGAAGACAATGACGACACTTTGCGATTTGGAATTGAAAACTTGCTTTCGACACTTGAAAAACTACCAATTCAAATCAAATACAAGAGTAACAGTGTAATCAACTATCAAGAACAATTGGATTCTCTTTTATGACTGAAAACGACACTTGCGACACTTCCAAATAAAGAAACGACAGTTCAATTATGCTACTTCTTTGTAAAAGAGAACTAAAAATGGCTCACAATACATAAAAACATTTACATTTCTTTGCACAATGGAGGTAGAATAATGGCAAGGAAGGGGGTTTCCAACAGAGGTATACTAACTACAGACAGCAAAACTCCTGAATAGAGCTGAAAAGAGTGAAGAAAAACCAAAGTGTGGAGGAAAAATTAGCCTTTTCTGATCAGCGCACCTGTTACATAGGGATTCCAGTATGCATCCCACCTACAGCATACGGGAAGTGCGATGCATACTGATATCCTTGAAGAGAGGGTGCGATGGTACAGTGTGAGACTTTTGATCTAGTTCTTGATCATTGTTTGCAGCATAGTTCAGGGGTTTAGGCCGAGCAAGTGATAATCAGTAGATAAATCACATGGGTAGATCTAAGCAGGTTACTAGAGCCACCACAAGGGCAATTAGAGAATTTGTAAATCAATTTTTCAGTTCATAAACAAAACTCGAAGATAGACTGAAGCAGCATTGATCTACTTTGCACTTGCATAGCAAATGCAGTTAGAAGGCTAGCTGGCTTGACTTCAGGCTCTATCTATCAGTTTATAAAGCAAACAAATATAGACAAACAAACAATGTATTCACTCCCCAACGAAGTCGCCATTTTGTTATCGAGAAAACTAGTGTCTATGCAGAGCTGCTAGTCCCACTAAGACTGTAGCTATCTTAGAAACTGTTAGCTACCTATACCAATAGGTTTCATATTTCATGATTGGCAAAGAAAGTTCCAAATATGCTCTGCTTTGATGATGCAAAGATCCCATATTTCCAAGAGAACACACTGTGTGTATATAGCTTTATGTTGACTCAATTTTGATGGATGGTCCAAAAGCCTAATCTGGACCATGCCATGTTTCAATTTTTTGTTGTAGAATAGAGAAAGAAGTCTGTCCAAACTGTTTAATCTTGGCAGGCCAGTAGCTTAGGTAGAGAATTAAGGTTCCCAACTGCTTAATCTGGGACCTTGGAAGTAATAAGGGTAGTTCTAGATAGGAAATCAAAAGAAAAGGCCAAGAGAAAAGAAAAGGCAAATAAGGGTCTGCAAGTCTAAGTGCACCCTCCATGAAGAAACAAAAAATGCTAGGCAAATAGATGGGTAAGCAGATGGGGTTGCAGAAATGTCATTCCTTACAATTGAAAATGTGCTAACCTATTCACCAAGGAGCATCAATGGATTGAGAAGCTCTTCTTCTCCATCAGGTGGCAGCAAAGCAAAGGAGCATGTCTAACATTCCATTTTCCCTTTTCCCATTCATAACTAACATCCCTTCATCAGTTGTGTTCATAAGAGAACTTGAGGTTTTATGCTGGTGCTTATTCCTTTAAAAGCCACATTTCTTGTCTAAAATTCTTTTCATTTTGATCTCCTCCCTAAAACTAAGTGGTTTTCAAATAAACTTAGTGATTTCACTCCTCATTCACCTCTTTTATCCATATTAACCCTTAACTTTACTATCTAAATCCCCTATGTCCCCCTTTCCCTACTATAATAACACTATGGTGTATAAATCCCAGCATTGTATAAATATCCTCCCTTTAGCACTATAGCTAAATAAGTTTGTTAAGGGAGACATTAGTCCACCAGGGACTATGGTCAACCCTGTCATGGGATTGCTCTGACCTCAGGTTGGAGTGACAGCCTCCCCCTAAGCCATCACCTCACCTCTGTTCAATAAATTCCACAAGAACCCCTTCCCTCTGCTCAAAACCCACTTTTAAACCTTTTTTCCCCCCTTGGATTAACCCTTGCCCCGAAAAACCCACAAAAAGCACTAAACCTAAAGTTCTCCGCCCAAATATTAAATCAAATATTTTAATATGCTGGCGGGTCCCTCCCCAACATGCACGATCCGTCGGAAGGCCCGCCAGCCGTCCATCATCTGCCACCCCCGATCCAACGATGGGCGGGCATTTTCAGTGTCGGATCTGCCGACCTTTAGCGTCCGGGGAACGGTGGTTTTCCGCCCCGTACAAGGGACGCGTGGCAGGCGGCGGGGTTGTTCGGAGCCCCCCTCCCCGATACCGCCTTTGCCCAAAGGTGGTGCGGGGAAACCGCTTACCACCATCCCCGTTACCGCCTTCCCTCCTACGTCACCTACACGTCATCATGACGTCGGACCATCTCCCGCCCCCGCGCCCGTGGCCCTCCACGTGGTCGGCCACCGCATCTGTCTGCCACCGCATTTGTCTGCCACCGCGTCTGCCACTCTGGCCGCCACCTCACCGTCCACGTCACCTCCGTACCCGGGCCCGCCGTGACGTCATGCTGACGTCATTGGCGGAAAAGCGCCAATAACCCATTTTTGCCAAAATTGCCGTTATTAACGCCCGAAATAGCCGTTTTGTGTCATTTTCGAGCGAAAATACACAGAGCTCTTGTTGCTGCTTCCGCGCCAGATTGTTCCTGAACCTCCAAAATTCGAATTTGTGCCGCCCGAGCTTATCAACTCAGCTACCTTGTGCCTCCACAGTTCGGCCCGCAGGCTTTTCAAGCGTTTTATCCAGGTATTCACCGTAATTCTTCCATTTGGCCCATGCATACCATTTCTCTGTAAAATTCACCATTAAAGCACTTGTCAAAATTCCATACAAGCTCTGTCTACTACCTAAAAGTGAGCTAAGGTAACCTGCATTACCCCGGAACCATAATTCAACACTAAAACAGTTAAAACGCGGACCAAAATTCTAAATTTGTCCTCGAGGGGCCCGACATTGTTCCCTTTTGCCGGGTGTAGACCAGCTGCAGCTGCTTTCCTAAGTAGACCTCACATACCCTCTGCAATTTACCCCTAGCAATTCACAATCCCTGTGAATCTACTAAAAACTGCAGAAGCAAGCTTGCCAAGCCTGCCTTTTCCACTGTGAAGAACATTTCAGACATTGTCTACAGTTGGCCTATCATTTGAGCTCTTAAGAGGTTTGCAAACCATTGCATTCATCTTATTCAAAATCAAATCATACAATGGCTGCCCCTGCACCCACAGCTCTCAGTGTTGCTCCATTAAATCCACCCAATAAAGACCTGCAGTCCTTGCCTCTTGCTGACCAGGACTACCTTATTGAAGACTATGTGGGAAACAGGGACTTTCTGCAGACCTTCAGGCAGTTGAGAGAGGACTACCTGAATGGTCATGATACATATGGCATATGGGAGTCCAACCTGCCATACTATTGTCTCCCCTCTGTAAATGTGTTTCCTGAAATCATTCGCCTATGTGCTGAAAACTATGATGTGCAGCACAGAGCCATCAGCACCCCATCTGGGAGGATCCTCTTCTACATTAATCTGGAGTCCATCAACAAAATGCTACATTTTGATCAGGCAGAGCTGCTAATCCCATTCTCCATGAACTATCTGCTGGACACTGGTGCCAAGATGACCAGTGAGGAAATTCAAAAGGTCACCAGGACATTCATGAGACCTGAGTGCCAACCTGCAGGACCACCTCCTTATTTAGATGTCCACTTCACTGAAGTAGGCAGATTACTCCTGGACATGATTGCTTATGTGCTGGGATACAGAACCAGCGAACATGTGGATGAGACAATGCTAGTATTACTAGCTGTTTACAGCCCAGGCCAACCCCCTGCCCGCAAATATAACTTTGCCAAGTTCATTGCTAACAAAATCCATGATCAGTTGGGTGCAGTGGATAGGCAGGGGGTCTTCAAGTACTCGGCCTATATCTATCACCTCTTTATGTACTATCAGTTTGAGGCTTTTCCATGCTATATCAAAAAGCTGGATTATAGAGGGGAAAGAAGATCTATCATCTTCTGGACCTCTGTCTACCACAAAGTCACAAAGTCACCCTATTCCTATTGTGAGTTTGTTGACCAATTTGTGTATCCAGTCTCTTGCCTATTGATGAGGTCCCCTCCTCCCAGAATGTCAACTAAGATACAGAAGGCTCTGCAGCTTTCCAAAAAATGTAAAATAGGTGATTGGTACCTATATGAGGATCACACAGTCATCAGAGTCTATGGCTGTGAGCTATGTCCTTACAGACTCCCAAAGTATGTGCCCATGAGGATATTTGCCTTGGAATATTACAGGTAGCTGATTCAATCCGACCTCACCCACTTCCACAACTCCAAAAAGAAGGCCCACCTCAAGTTCAAACACCAGTTGGGCCCCTTCATCATGAATCAGAAAGAAGGGTGGGAAGATGCTGACCTCATCCTCAAGGACAGATATAAACTATCATATAGTTTTCGGTGGGTCCCTTATGACCCTGAGGGCTTCATTACTGCCAGAAGAAACAAATACAGGCTTCTAGGTTATAGACATTGCCAATACCCACACATTGAAAGATATGCCAACCAGCAAGAATGGCAGCAGGGTACTCTAGTTGAAAAGCTAACTGAAGAAGAGATAATGCTAAAGAATATGAAGGAGCTTGAAAAAACCATTGACCTAGACTCTGTGCAGCAGGTACCTTTCAAGCGGCCTTATTCAACAGGAGAAGGGACCTCGGCCTCAAGGACTGCACCAGTTACACAAGCACCTTCCACAGCAGCACCAGCTGCAGACAAAGGCAAAGGGATAATGGGTGCAGAGGAGGAAACAGTGAAAGAAAAGCTTGCCCCTGCAAATGAGCAGCATCAAGAGCCCCAACAAGGGTAGCAAACAGAACAACAGCAAGAGCAGACTACCCCTCAACAAACGGAGCTACCAGCAGCTCCAGTAATGCAAACTCCACCCCCACAGATTGAGCCATTGACTGCTCCAAGTTTGCAGACCCCAGCACATGAAGAAAGGGGTATGAAAAGAGATAGAGAAGAGTCCACTCCAATTAGTGGATCCTCCCAACAACCAGGAGCCAAAAGGCAAAGGCTAGACTCCCCAGAGGTAGAAGACATCATTGAAGAATTCCTTGACAGCTCAAGGAAAAACAGGGAGGGCAGCCAGCACACAGGGACAAGCTCCTTTTAGCAGGAGCAAGGATTGCAACTTGGTTTGGAGGTGTCTTCCTCCTCCCAGCAGAGCAAGAAGCCCAAGAGCACTAAGGCTTCTTTCAAACAAATAAAAGCTCAGAATGATCTGCTGAGGGCTGAGGTCTACAAGCAATTTATAGATGCAACACCAACCCAGCAAGAAAGGCTAATGTCTGTGTATGACATTAAAGAGGAAAAAATAATCCTCAGTCACTTCAAGCCTACAATACCGTAGCCTAAGTCAGCTGCAGATTTTGTGAAGACAAGGGTGGAGGTCATGGCCAAAGACATCCATCCCATGGACCAAATAGAACTCCACAAGCAAGCTGGAGAAATGGTTTATGCAACCTTGGTGGAGAGGGCAACCATGGCCCATGAGCTGAAAGAATCCCTAAAAAACACCAATACACAGTTCGATTTCGAGAGAATGTCCTCCTCGGCCAAAGACAATAGAATAAAGTCTCTTGAGGACATCATCATTGATCTAGGACATGATCCTAGTATTCCAAAGGGTGTGAAGGGCCTTATGAAGAAGAAAGATGATGACCTAAATGCATTAAAGAAGAGGTTGAAGCTGCAGCCCACAGAGCACCCTCAAATCACAGAACTTCAAAAGAAAAAACAGGTTGATGACCAATTAGACCTCATAATGCAGCAAGACCAGAGGATCAGGGATTTGGAGAAAGAGCTGGAAGGAGCATTACAAGATAATCAGGGAGAATCCACTTCCCAAGCTCCTCCAACTACTTCAACAACAGCAACAACTTCAGGGGCAGCAGTGGCCCCCACAACAGAAGCAGCAGGAACAGCAGCAGCTCCAGATGCCAGCACAAGTGTAGAAGAATTGACTAAGGCCATCAAGGAAGTGGAGCTCCAGGCAAATGAAATAAAGAATTCCAAGGAAAAATTGGCAGAACTGGATGCCAAATATGACAAGTCAAAAGTAACTGTAGCGGAGCAGGGAAGAGAAATAAAGGTCCTAAAAGACAAGATCAAGGCCTTAGAGAAGGAATTGAATCTAGAGACTGCCATGGCCGACATAAAGAGGATTCTATGGGCCAAAATTGGCCATTCCATCAATCAACAATGGAGGTCAATCAAAACAATACATGAACAGATGGACTTAATGGGCCAAGCACAAGCAGAAATCCATAAGGCCAAGACAACACTGGGAGACAAGCCAGAACAGGCCAACAGGATGATAGACTTCCTGAACAGGCAAGAAAAGGACGAACTGGCAGCAATAGGCATTGCCAACAGAACCGAGGCTGTCCTCACTGCTAAGAAGGTACTAACTCTCAGGAGGTAAGTACAAACTGTGGAGAGGAAGTGCTATGAGATACAAGCTGAGGTGGAGGAATATAAAGTCAAGATGGCAGTGCTGCAATCAAAGGGACTGCCCAGCCTCCTAAGTGGTGCAGGAAGACTGATCTCTCGAGATCAGTTTGCCAACAGAATGGCAACCACTATTGAAAATCAGATTATTGCATCTGGCAGTACATCTGAGCAAATAGGGCCCCCCACCAGACAGAGCTTGTATGAAAAACTTGAAGGCCTGTTCTTCATTGAAAATGAGGTAAATCATCTGTTTGAAACTCCTCCTAACTTTTATAGGTATACAGAGGCCGATGAGACCTTGATAAAAATTCGGAGGCATCAAATGCCTAAGGAGGATTGGTGGCAAGCAATGCTTCAGATTTTTCCACGGTAGCCTCTGTTGTTCAGCCACTGCCAGCTCCAGGTCACTACAAGACAAACAGCATGACAAAGTAAGAAATAAAGGCAGCTGAAAGGGTGACTCAGCATAAGGACAATGACAGCTAGCCTAAAGGATAAGCAAATGCACATATTTGGATAGCTTAGCCTCAGCCGACTTCGACACCCACCAAGTCATCAATTTCTGACTACTTTTGACAGCTAAAGCAATAAAAAGTTACTATAGCTTTTACTTTCTCAGCTACCAAGCTCCAGGAGTTGGCATAACATTTATGAGCCATTAACTCCTTTTCTTGATATTTTTACATGTAAATTTTGTATAAATACTCCCCTTAGTAACGCATAAGGGGTTGGTGATTTTTGACTCCAAGGAGAATCTATTGTATACTTTCAGTTTTATCTAATACAGAGGGCTGGACCAGCTCAGTGATTTCCTGAAGTATTTGATGTATGGATGATGCTAGATGTGCTGATGCAGAATTCCTGTGCTGTCTGATGAAATAACAAGTTTTCCTCAATCTCTGTTCCTTATCTTCGTGTGTTTATCAAATCATACTTATGTTGTATTAAGCTAGCAGTGAAGAAAAAGAATAGTACAGGATTTGTTTTATTACACCTTGTGCTCAATTTTTACTGCTGTGAATGTTAATTTTCAGAATTAACGATATACATGAATTCTTAGCTGCTCATGTGTCTATTAATTCTATATGTGTCAATGTTAACTAGAAATTCTTCATTGCTTCTAGATTGATATTCCTACCGTTTTCTTTAGCAGTTTTCTGTGAGATTCTTAATTGCCTTACATAAACTGGATACACCCACTTAATAACTATTATGAACGTTGTTCCTTAGACACAAATCTGGCTCTGCAGCATCACTAAGGTATCACACAGTATCAGACAAACTAAAGGACCACTGACTCCATGCCCAATGGACTAAGACATGCTAGTAAGTACATATATATATTAACTTGAATCATCACCAAACACATTTCAAAAACAACACCTTGAACATCATAGCTAGCCTAATAAAAAATACTATCAAAACAGAGCTAAACTTTAAAGAGAGAGCCCTCTCTGATTACAGCTTGGCTAGAGGCTGCAATCCAAAGACTGGTTAGTGGTTACCCCGGCCGTATTCCCTTGGGAGTCATAGGGAACAACCTGGGTGTTAACATAAATGGCGACTCCGCTGGGGAACTGAGCATATTGTTTTTCAACTGTTATCTGCCAAGACAGTGGTTTTAAAAGCTTGAGCAGTCCCTTAAAATAGTCTTAAAAAATATCTTAAAAATACCAAAAAGAAGTTCAGAAGCTGGCTCCTAAAAGGGAAACCAGGCACACTAGGTCAAACCCTGACCCAAATCCCCCAGCAGTTTTTGAAAATCCAAATACAATTCCCAAAATAATTAGGAAACAGCAAAGGCAGGAAAATCCTAGTGATTTGATTCCTGAGACAGCTCATCCTGAACCAGTTCCAACTCCTATCAAGGTTCTGTTTCGGTCAACTCCTGTCTCCCCGAGTTCACCATCTACATCTCAAAGCCCTCCTTTCACATCTTCACCCACTGCACAAATCCCCTTGACCAACAATCTAGGTGTTGCTACACCTGTTACCCCTGTGGTACACATCGTTCCTTTTATCCCAGTTGCTCCTGTAAATCCCCCAAACCTTGTGAATATGGCTAACAGATATGCACCCTTGCAGTTACCAGCTAATGCTGCAGCTCTACCCCAAGACTACCAAACTAAAATCTCATATTTTGACTCCACTGGCCCTTTTACAGCTATTCAGCATGCCAAAAGGATGCAAGACCATTTTGAGACCTATGAAATAGATGATGACAGTGTGAGAATGAGGATGTTTGTTCAAAGTCTGACTGGGGATGTAAGAACTTGGTTCAGATCCCTGAATGAAAATTCCATCACAACTCCTGATGAGTTGTATCAAGCCTTTACTAACAGATGGGAGAAAAAGAAAGATCCTCTGCACATACTTGGCGAATATGACACTATCAAAAGAGGTCCCCAAGAGACTGTTTTGGAGTATTGTGCAAGATTCAACAATGTATATAACGCAATCCCACAAAATTTAAGACCTCCCCCTGATTTGGCCTTATACAAATTTCCTGATGGTTTTGATCCTGATATGGCCTACCAGTTGAAGGAGAGAGCTCCTGAAACCCTTGCAGATGCCCAAAAGGTTGCTGTCACAGTGGAAGCTAACCTGATTGCCAAAAGAAACAGAGCAAGGTTGGAAAAGAGAACCACCTGCAAAGAAGAACCCTCAGCCTTTGATCAAAAACTGGATGCAATACTCACTGGTATGAAGAGATTGGGAGATAGAGTGGAATTAGTTGAGAGAAAGTCATCATGGGAAGCAGCACAAAACAACCCTCCTAGGAATCCAAATTTCAGGAGAACTCAAAATCCAAACGTTGGCAAGGCCAATTCTGACCCAGACATAAGACCCCCTTTCCAAGAGAATTATGCTGAGACTTCCACAGTAAGTGAACCCAATGAAGATCCCCACATTAATCTAATGGGTTTGGATGGTGAAAGTCAAGTTTTTTTAACACAAGAAGATCATGAGAATGATGAAATCAAGTTGTTCCAAACCAAATCAGGTGAGTCATTTGACTTTAAGCAGGGCTATGACACAGCTGTTTATGAAGTCCATAAACAATACAAGCTAAGGAGTAGAACTGTAAATGTAACTCAGCCTGAAAAGACAAAGGACAGCCAGCAGCCCAAAAGAGCCATTGTCACAGAACCAAGTAACAAAACTGGTCCAAATACAGATGAGGTAACCGTTGAGGAAATAGCTGAAACCTTTTCCTCAAAACAGCAGCCAGTAGATCCCTCATCCTTGCAGCCTAACCCAAGTATTATTCCCCAAGAGATAAGCAACAAGGATAGGTCTCAAGCTCAAGATCAAGACAACAATCAAGAAGAAGACCTAGTGAACAAGGAAAAGCCTGTCATCCACAACACAAAGACTCAACCTGATAAACCTTTTGACTTAGAGGCTGAAATTGGGAAATTAAAGATAGCAATTCCTCTCTCGGAATTGGCCAAACACAGCATCTACAAACAACAAATCAGGAAATCCCTCCAACTTACTAGCAACAAAGATGATGTTAATGTGTTGGATGATACCCCAGAGCTACTTTTCGGTCCAGAGGTGGATGGAAAGACAGCAGGTGTAGGCATTTTACCTTTCTATGTCAGCCTGCATGTTCATGACAAGATATTACACAATGCAATGTTTGACTCGGGTGCCTCTCACAACCTGATGCCCAAATCAGTCATGGAAAGACTAAACCTGGATATTACAAGACCATACAAGGACCTGTTCTCCTTTGATTCCAGCCAAGTCAAGTGCTTAGGCCTAATAAAAGATCTATGTGTGTCTCTTGTTCAGTACCCAAACAAAACAATTCTAATGGATGTTGTAGTTGCTGACATCCCACCCAAGTATGGGATGCTGTTATCAAGGTCATGGGGGGCTAAACTTCAAGGTTCCCTGCAGTTAGATATGTCATATGCCACCATCACTGTTTTTGGGCAACCAAAGAGATTATATAGAGAAACATTAATGAAATACATGGTCAGCAGTGAAGAAAAGCCTCAAAACTTTCCCATATATGTTGTCCATTCAGACATAGACTCATACATTCTCTTCAATGATAATACAACTCTCTGAGATAGTGAGGTTGAACCCAAGACACTCATACAAGAGGAAGACACTAATGAGCAAACTGCTACCCAAGAAACAATGATTAAGCAAACATTAAACACAGCTGCTGCTCAAGAAAGCGAACAGGTTCCATCAAGTGAGGAGACTGCCCTAGAAAACAAACCAGATGGCAAACCAGAGCTTCAACTTACAATTCCAGCACACAAGGAGGTCATTAAGTTCTCCCTGGAACAAGAGATCCTATGGTTCCTTGAATTTGATGGGTCAGTCAACAAATTAGGGGCAGGAGCTGGAGTTTGGATACACAATAAACAAGACAGTCATGCAGAAGGCCGAGCCTATAGACTGAATTTCAAGTGTACTAATAATATGGCAGAATATGAAGCTCTTTTACTAGGCCTCAAGCTAGTAAAGTTCTTGCAAGCCACAAAAGTCTCAATTATGGGGGATTCAGATTTAGTCATCCAACAAGTAAAGGGAAATTTTGTCACCAATGACAAGAGACTGAGGTCTTATAGGTCTGCTATGGCTGAAATACTAAGCTTCTTCTCTGAATTCCAAATCACCAAAATTTCTAGGACCCATAATCTTCACGCTCATAGTTTAGCCACATTTGCAAGTACCTGCAAGCTGCCTTTTGAGCCCCATCATTGCTTTACAGCTGAGGTAAAGCACAGACCTTCTGTCCCAAACAATGTCAAAGACTGGCAGGTATTTGAAGATGATGCACAAATAAACAACTTCTTGACTTTGCAACAAGAATTTGCAGGACTAAATATTGACACTGAAAGAGCAAGTCAATCACAAATACTTGAAAGAGAAAGTCAATCACAAATACAGTTTGAACAGACTAACCACCCAATATCACCCAAAACAGCAAAACAAATGCTAAATCCAACCATTTTCAACAAGGAGAACATACAAGAAATTCAACAAATTAGCTATGAGGAGACAGCCGAAGATGAGGCTGAAGTGATACAATTGAAGGACAATTTTCTTCCAACAGGCTTAGCTCCTTTAGAAGACATTTTCGACTCCAATGATGTTCCCAACAAACCAAAAATGCAGCCCCTCAACACTGCCATAGAAGAATGTAACATTGGGACTGCTGAACAACCCAAAATAATAAAATTGTCTACATCCTTACCTCCTGACCAAAAGCCTAAATACATTGACCTCTTCAAAGAGTTTCAAGATGTCTTTGCATGGGGTTATGAGGATTTAAAATCCTATGACACCTCTGTTATCCAGCATACTATCCCTCTCAAGCCCAATCAAAAGCCATTCAAACAGAAATTGAGAAGGATCAATCCCATGCTTCTCCCTTCAATTGAAAAGGAACTGCAAAAGATGTTCAAAGCTGGCATCATAGCACCAATCAGGTTTTCTGATTGGATTTCAAATTTGGTACCCACAAGAAAGAAAACTGGTGAAATAAGGCTTTGTGTGGATCTTAGGAACTTGAATCAAGTATCCCTCAAAGATAACTATCCCTTACCTAAGATGGATCACATCCTCCAAAGAGTGGTAGGTGCCTCAAGGATCTCATTACTTGATGGATTCTCAGGTTTTAATCAAATCTTAGTACACCCTGATGATCAAGACAAAACTGCATTTACAACCCCATGGGGAACTTTCAAATATGTAAAAATGCCTTTTGGATTGAAAAATGCAGGGGCAACATTTCAAAGAGCAATGGACATTGCTTTTGCCAAGGAGATTCATGACTTTTTAGTCATTTACTTGGATGACCTCACACCTTTCTCAAAATCAGATCAAGAACATTTGAAACATCTAAGGCAGATCTTCTTAACATGCAGGAAATATGGAATTTCCTTGAATCCCAAGAAATCCCTGTTTGGTTTGGAAGAAGGTAAGCTGTTAGGACACATCATTTCAAAGGATGGCATAAGAATTGACCCAGATAGAATCCAGGCCATCTTACAAATGCCTCACCCAAGAAATATAAAGGAATTACAAGCCTTTTTGGGTAAAATCAACTTCCTGAGGAGATTTATCCCAAATCTGGCCGAATTGAGCAGGTTACTGAATAACATGTTAAAAAAGGATTCAAAAGTAAAATGGACGACAGAGGCAAGTCAAGCCTTTGAAGGAATAAAATTGGCCCTCACCCAAACTCCAGTCCTAACAAATCCACAATTTGATAGGGAATTCATCATTTTCTCTTTTGCCTCCCAGCATACAATTGCTGCTGTTTTATTACAGAAAGATGACCAAGGAAATGAGAAGCCCATTGCTTTCTTTAGTAGAGCTCTTAGAGATGCACCTCTGAAATACCAGATTATGGAAAAGCAAGCATATGCCTTGGTCAAAGCTATCAAAGACTTTAGGATCTATATCCTATACTCCCATGTTATAGCCTATGTACCAAGCCCAATTGTCAAAGACATACTTACTCAAGAGAACTTAGAGGGCAGAAGGGGAAAATGGATTGCAAATATTCTAGAATTTGACATTGAAATAAAACCTACAAAACTGATAAAAGGACAAGGTCTGGCTAAATTAATGTCTGAAACAAATTTCCAAGCCTTGGACATCAACCAGCTGGACAGTGAACCGGAGCTGGCGACTCCAAAGATCAATGTAGCCTTTGAACAATCCCATTGGTATTCTGATATATGTTATGTATTACAAAACCTGTGTGCTCCACCAGGATTGTCCAGAACTAAGTGTAGGTTCCTAAAAATGAAAGCTTCTAAATTCTGTGTTATGGATGGAAATTTACTTTGGAAAAACCATGAAGGGATATTGTTAAACTGCTTAATTGAGAATGAAACTAACAATATCATAAAAGAATTTCATGCAGGTGACTGTGGTGGACACTTGTATTGGAAGTCCACTGTGGATAAAATACTGAGGGCTGGTTACTACTGGCCCACCATGTTCTCTGATGTCAAGAAATTCACCACCTCATGTCATAAATGTCAAGTGTTTGAGGGAAAGAGACAGTTACTGCCACTTCCCTTGAGGCCTATTGCAACAGAGAGACCTTTTCAACAATGGGGCTTGGATTTCATTGGGGAGATTCACCCTTCATCTTCAGGCCAGCATAGATGGATTCTAACAGCTACAGACTACTTTACTAAGTGGATTGAAGCTGTTCCATGCAGACAAGCAAATGATTCCACTATCATTCAGTTCCTTGAGACCAATATCCTTTCTAGATTTGGCTGTCCTGATAAAATAATAACAGACAATGCTGCTGCTTTCAGATCTAAGAAGATGGTAAATTTCTGCCACAAGTTTCACATTACCTTGGGCCATTCTACTGCATACTATCCCCAAGGAAATGGCCTTGCTGAATCATCAAATAAAAGCCTGGTAAACATCATAAAGAAAGTGCTAGAAGAGAACAAAAAGAATTGGCTAACAACCAAGAGATCAATTGGGACCAGCCCATATGAGTTAGTCTATGGATTGGAAGCTAAATTCCCTTCATCACTAGGGATTCCTGTCATGAAACTTCTTCAAGAAAGTCAAGCTGAACCAAATGATATGCAGAGAAGGATAAATCAAATAATATGTTTGCAGCAAACTAGAGATCAAGTGTACAACAGAGTTCAAGTTTTACAAGAAAAGCTAAAGAAAGCTTTTGACAGAAGAACTAAGGCAGAAGACTTTAATGTTGGAGACAAAGTCCTCAAGTGGGACTCAAGAAGAGAGGATAGGGGAAAACATGGAAAATTCGATTCCCTGTGGACAGGACCATTTGCTGTTCAAGCAGTGCAAGGAAACAATACTTATTTCCTCAAAAGTCTTGATGAAACTGATTTGAATGAAGGTCCTGTAAATGGCAGGATGTTGAAGCACTATTTTGACTACTATCCATGAAGGCAGTTGTGTTTCCATTGTACATATCCAGGTGTATATATTGCTGTCTTTAAAAATATGTAAAAATGCAGTTTCTCAAGTATTATAAGGTATCAACAAAAGGCAAATAAGTTCAGACATTTACCATGATGGGAAGAGCACAATTTTGGCATTTCAAAGCAGCATACTTCAAGTTTTGGTAAAAGCAGTCAAGGGCCAAGGCATTCTGACCTGCTGTTCTTGGTCTTTCAAATGGAAAAACCATCCCCATGTGGAGCCACTATTAGCTACCTATACCAATAGGTTTCATATTTCATGATTGGCAAAGAAAGTTCCAAATATGCTCTGCTTTGATGATGCAAAGATCCCATATTTCCAAGAGAACACACTGTGTGTATATAGCTTTATGTTGACTCAATTTTGATGGATGGTCCAAAAGCCTAATCTGAACCATGCCATGTTTCAATTTTTTGTTGTAGAATAGAGAAAGAAGTCTGTCCAAACTGTTTAATCTTGGTAGGCCAGTAGCTTAGGTAGAGAATTAAGGTTCCCAACTGCTTAATCTGGGACCTTGGAAGTAATAAGGGTAGTTCTAGATAGGAATTCAAAAGAAAAGGCCAAGAGAAAAGAAAAGGCAAATAAGGGTCTGCAAGTCTAAGTGCACCCTCCATGAAGAAACAAAAAATGCTAGG
Source organism: Pinus tabuliformis (assembly GCA_031772625.1). Lineage (NCBI taxonomy): Eukaryota > Viridiplantae > Streptophyta > Pinopsida > Pinales > Pinaceae > Pinus > Pinus tabuliformis. The sequence goes on along the minus strand of CM062818.1, from coordinate 408,528,848 downwards.
CAAATAGATGGGTAAGCAGATGGGGTTGCAGAAATGTCATTCCTTACGATTGAAAATGTGCTAACCTATTCACCAAGGAGCATCAATGGATTGAGAAGCTCTTCTTCTCCATCAGGTGGCAGCGAAGCAAACGAGCATGTCTAACATTCCATTTTCCCTTTTCCCATTCATAACTAACATCCCTTCATCAGTTGTGTTCATAAGAGAACTTGAGGTTTTATGCTGGTGCTTATTCCTTTAAAAGCCACATTTCTTGTCTAAAATTCTTTTCATTTTGATCTACTCCCTAAAACTAAGTGGTTTTCAAATAAACTTAGTGATTTCACTCCTCATTCACCTCTTTTATCCATATTAACCCTTAACTTTACTATCTAAATCCCCTATGTCCCCCTTTCCCTACTATAATAACACTATGGTGTATAAATCCCAGCATTGTATAAATATCCTCCCTTTAGCACTATAGCTAAATAAGTTTGTTAAGGGAGACATTAGTCCACCAGGGACTATGGTCAACCCTATCATGGGATTGCTCTGACCTCAGGTTGGAGTGACAGCCTCCCCCTAAGCCATCACCTCACCTCTGTCCAATAAATTCCACAAGAACCCCTTCCCTCTGCTCAAAACCCACTTTTAAACCTTTTTTCCCCCCTTGGATTAACCTTGCCCCGAAAAAACCCACAAAAAGCACTAAACCTAAAGTTCTCCACACAAATATTAAATCAAATATTTTAATATGCTGGCGGGTCCCTTCCCAACATGCACGATCCATCGAAAGGCCCGCCAGCCGTCCATCATTTGCCACCTCCGATCCAACGATGGGTGGGCATTTTCAGTGTCGGATCTGCCGACCTTTAGCGTCAGGGGAACGGTGGTTTTCCACCCCGTACAAGGGATGCGTGGCAGGCGGCGGGGTTGTTCGGAGCCCCCCTCCCCGATACCACCTTTGCCCAAAGGTGGTGCGGGGAAACCGCTTACCACCATCCCCGTTTCCGCCTTCCCTCCTGCGTCACCTACACGTCATCATGACGTCGGACTACCTCCCGCCCCCGCGCCCGTGGCCCTCCACGTGGTCGGCCACCGCATCGGTCGGCCACCGCATCTGTCTGCCACCGCATTCCCCTGCCACTCTGGCCGCCACCTCACCATCCATGTCACCTCCGTACCCGGGCCCGCCGTGACGTCATGCTGACGTCATTGGCGGAAAAGCGCCAATAACCCATTTTTGCCAAAATTGCCGTTATTAAAACCCGAAATAGCTGTTTTGTGTCATTTTCGAGCGAAAATACACAGAGCTCTTGTTGCTGCTTCTGCGCCAGATTGTTCCTGAACCTCCAAAATTCGAATTTGTGCTGCCCGCGCTTATCAACTCAGCTACCTTGTGCCTCCACAGTTCGGCCGACAGGCCTTTCAAGCGTTTTATCCAGGTATTCACCGTAATTCTTCCATTTGGCCTATGCATACCATTTCTCTGTAAAATTCACCATTAAAGCACTTGTCAAAATTCCGTACAAGCTTTGTCTACTACCTAAAAGTGAGCTAAGGTAACCTGCATTACCCCGGAACCATAATTCAACACTAAAACAGTTAAAACATGGACCAAAATTCTAAATTTTTCCTCGAGGGGCCCGGCATTGTTCCCTTTTGCCGGGTGTAAACCAGCTGCAGCTGCTTTCCTTAGTAGACCTCACATACCCTCTGCAATTTACCCCTAGCAATTCACAATCCCTGTGAATCTACTAAAAACTGCAGAAGCAAGCTTGCCAAGCCTGCCTTTTCCACTGTGAAGAACATTTCAGACATTGTCTACAGTTGGCCTATCATTTGAGCTCTTAAGAGGTTTGCAAACCATTGCATTCATCTTATTCAAAATCAAATCATACAATGGCTGCCCCTGCACCCACAGCTCTCAGTGTTGCTCCATTAAATCCACCCAATAAAGACCTGCAGTCCTTGCCTCTTGCTGACCAGGACTACCTTATTGAAGACTATGTGGGAAACAGGGACTTTCTGCAGACCTTCAGGCAGTTGAGAGAGGACTACCTGAATGGTCATGATACATATGGCATATGGGAGTCCAACCTGCCATACTATTGTCTCCCCTCTGTAAATGTGTTTCCTGAAATCATTCGCCTATGTGCTGAAAACTATGATGTTCAGCACAGAGCCATCAACACCCCATCTGGGAGGATCCTCTTCTACATTAATCCGGATTCCATCAACAAAATGCTACATTTTGATCAGACAGAGCTGTTAATCCCATTCTCCATGAACTATCTGCTGGACACTGGTGCCAAGATGACCAGTGAGGAAATTCAAAAGGTCACCAGGACATTCATGAGACCTGAGTGCCAGCCTGTAGGACCACCTCCTTATTTAGATGTCCACTTCACTGAAGTAGGCAGATTACTCCTGGACATGATTGCTTATGTGCTGGGATACAGAACCAACGAACATGTGGATGAGGCAATGCTAGTATTACTAGCTGTTTACAGCCCAGGCCAACCCCCTGCCCGCAAATATAACTTTGCCAAGTTCATTGCTAACAAAATCCATGATCAGTTGGGTGTAGTGGATAGGCAGGGGGTCTTCAAGTACTCGGCCTATATCTATCACCTCTTTATGTACTATCAGTCTGAGGCTTTTCCATGCTATATCAAAAAGCTGGATTATAGAGGGGAAAGAAGATCTGTCATCTTCTGGACCTCTGTCTACCACAAAGTCACAAACTCACCCTATTCCTATTGTGAGTTTGTTGACCAATTTGTGTATCCAGTCTCTTGCCTATTGATGAGGTCCCCTCCTCCCAGAATGTCAACTGAGATACAGAAGGCTCTGCAGCTTTCCAAAAAATGTAAAATAGGTGATTGGTACCTATATGAGGATCACACAGTCATCAGAGTCTATGGCTGTGAGCTCTGTCCTTACAGACTCCCAAAGTATGTGCCCATGAGGATATTTGCCTTGGAATATTACAGGCAGCTGATTCAATCCGACCTCACCCACTTCCACAGCGCCAAAAAGAAGGCCCACCTCAAGTTCAAACACCAGTTGGGCCCCTTCATCATGAATCAGAAAGAAGGGTGGGAAGATGCTGACCTCATCCTCAAGGACAAATATAAACTATCATATAGTTTTCGGTGGGTCCCTTATGACCCTGAGGGCTTCATTACTGCCAGAAGAAACAAATACAGGCTTCTAGGTTATAGACATTGCCAATACCCACACATTGAAAGATATGCCAACCAGCAAGAATGGCAGCAGGGTACTCTAGTTGAAAAGCTAACTGAAGAAGAGATAATGCTAAAGAATATGAAGGAGCTTGAAAAAACCATTGACCTAGACTCTGTGCAGCAGGTACCTTTCAAGCGGCCTTATTCAACAGGAGAAGGGACCTCGGCCTCAAGGACTGCACCAGTTACACAAGCACCTTCCACAACAGCACCAGCTGCAGACAAAGGCAAAGGGATAATGGGTGCAGAGGAGGAAACAGTGAAAGAAAAGCCTGCCCCTGCAAATGAGCAGCATCAAGAGCCCCAACAAGGGCAGCAAATAGAACAGCAGCAAGAGCAGACTACCCCTCAACAAACGGAGCTACCAGCAGCTCCATTAATGCAAACTCCACCCCCACAGACTGAGCCATTGACTGCTCCAAGTTTGCAGACCCCAGCACATGAAGAAAGGGGTATGAAAAGAGATAGAGAAGAGTCCACTCCAATTAGTGGATCCTCCCAACAACCAGGAGCCAAAAGGCAAAGGCTAGACTCCCCAGAGGTAGAAGACATCACTGAAGAATTCCTTGACAGCTCAAGGAAAAACAGGGAGGGCAGCCAGCACATAGGGACAAGCTCCCTTCAGCAGGAGCAAGGATTGCAACTTGGTTTGGAGGTGTCTTCCTCCTCCCAGCAGAGCAAGAAGCCCAAGAGCACTAAGGCTTCTTTCAAACAAATAAAAGCTCAGAATGATCTGCTGAGGGCTGAGGTCTACAAGCAATTTATAGATGCAACACCAGCCCAGCAAGAAAGGCTAATGTCTGTGTATGACATTAAAGAGGAAAAAATAATCCTCAGTCACTTCAAGCCTACAATACCGCAGCCTAAGTCAGCTGCAGATTTTGTGAAGACAAGGGTGGAGGTCATGGCCAAAGACATCCATCCCATGGACCAAATAGAACTCCACAAGCAAGCTGGAGAAATGGTTTATGCAACCTTGGTGGAGAGGGCAACCATGGCCCATGAGCTGAAAGAATCCCTAAAAAACACCAATACACAGTTGGATTTCGAGAGAATGTCCTCCTTGGCCAAAGACAATAGAATAAAGTCTCTTGAGGACATCATCATTGATCTTGGACATGATCCTAGTGATCCAAAGGGTGTGAAGGCCCTTATGAAGAAGAAAGATGATGACCTGAATGCATTAAAGAAGAGGTTGAAGCTGCAGCCCACAGAGCACCCTCAAACCGCAGAGCTTCAAAAGCAAAAACAGGTTGATGACCAATTAGACCTCATAATGCAGCAAGACCAGAGGATCAGGGATTTGGAGAAAGAGCTGGAAGGAGCATTACAAGATAAACAGGGAGAATCCACTTCCCAAGCTCCTCCAACTACTTCAACAACAGCAACAACTTCAGGGGCAGCAGTGGCCCCCACAACAGAAGCAGTAGGAACAACAGCAGCTCTAGATGCCAGCACAAGTGTAGAAGAATTGACTAAGGCCATCAAGGAAATGGAGCTCCAGGAAAATGAAATAAAGAAGGCCAAGGAAAAATTGGCAGAACTGGATGCCAAATATGACAAGTCAAAAGTAACTGTAGCGGAGCAGGGCAGAGAAATAAAGGCCCTAAAAGACAAGATCAAGGCCTTAGAGAAGGAACTGAATCTAGAGACTGCCATGGCCGACATAAAGAGGATTCTATGGGCCAAAATTGGCCATTCCATCAATCAACAATGGAGGTCAATCAAAACAATACATGAACAGATGGACTTAATGGGCCAAGCACAAGCAGAAATCCATAAGGCCAAGACAACACTGGGAGACAAGCCAGAACATGCCAACAGGATGATAGACTTCCTAAACAGGCAAGAAAAGGAGGAACTGGCAGCAATAGGCATTGCCAACAGAACCGAGGCTGTCCTCACTGCTAAGAAGGTACTAACTCTCAGGAACTATGTACAAACTGTGGAGAGGAAGTGCTATGAGATACAAGCTGAGGTGGAGGAATATAAAGTCAAGATGGCAGTGCTGCAATCAAAGGGACTGCCCAGCCTCCTAAGTGGTGCAGGAAGACTGATCTCTCGAGATCAATTTGCCAACAGAATGGCAACCACTATTGAAAATCAGATTATTGCATCTGGCAGTACATCTGAGCAAACAGGGCCCCCCACAGGACAGAGCTTGTATGAAAAACTTGAAGGCCTGTTCTTCATTGAAAATGAGGTAAATCATCTGTTTGAAACTCCTCCTAACTTTTATAGGTATACAGAGGCCGATGAGACCTTGATAAAAATTCGGAGGCATCAAATGCCTAAGGAGGATTGGTGGCAAGCAATGCTTCAGATTTTGCCACGGTAGCCTCTGTTGTTCGGCCACTGCCAGCTCCAGGTCACTACAAGACAAACAGCATGACAAAGTCAGAAATAAAGGCAGCTGAAAGGGTGACTCAGCATAAGGACAATGACAGCTAGCCTAAAGGATAAGCAAATGCGCATATTTGGATAGCTTAGCCTCAGCCGACTTCGACACCCACCAAGTCATCAATTTCTGACTACTTTTGACAGCTAAAGCAATAAAAAGTTACTACAGCTTTTACATTCTCAGCTACCAAGCTCCAGGAGTTGGCATAACATTTATGAGCCATTAACTCCTTTTCTTGATATTTTTACATGTAAATTTTGTATAAATACTCCCCTTAGTAACGCATAAGGGGTTGGTGATTTTTGACTCCAAGGAGAATCTATTGTATACTTTCAGTTTTATCTAATACAGAGGGCTGGACCAGCTCAGTGATTTCCTGAAGTATTTGATGTATGGATGATGCTAGATGTGCTGATGCAGAATTCCTGTGCTGTCTAATGAAATAACAAGTTTTCCTCAATCTCTGTTCCTTGTCTTCGTGTGTTTATCAAATCATACTTATGTTGTATTAAGCTAGCAGTGAAGAAAAATAATAGTACAGGATTTGTTTTATTACACCTTGTGCTCAATTTTTACTGCTGTGAATGTTAATTTTCAGAATTAACGATATACATGAATTCTTAGCTGCTCATGTGTCTATTAATTCTATATGTGTCAATGTTAACTAGAAATTCTTCATTTCTTCTAAATTGATATTCCTACCGTTTTCTTTAGCAGTAATCTGTGAGATTCTTAATTGCCTTACATAAACTGGATACACCCACTTAATAACTATTATGAACGTTGTTCCTCAGACACAAATCTGGCTCTGCAGCATCACTAAGGTATCACACAGTATCAGAGAAACTAAAGGACCACTGACTCCATGCCCAATGGACTAAGACATGCTAGTAAGTACCTATATATATTAACTGGAATCATCACCAAACACATTTCAAAAACAACACCTTGAACATCATAGCTAGCCTAAAATACTATCAAAACAGAGCTAAACTTTAAAGAGAGAGCCCTCTCTGATTACAGCTTGGCTAGAGGCTGCAATCCAAAGACTGGTTAGTGGTTACCCTGGCCGTATTCCCTTGGGAGTCATAGGGAACAACCTGGGTGTTAACAGAAACAAACAAACTAAAACTAATTTCGTTTTCCTTTATGAGAAGTAGACAAGAGGGGAACAAAGGAGACCAACCTTTGTCTTGTGCTTGGTTCCTTGCTTGATTCCTCTCCCTTCTGATAGATCTTTTCCACTCGCTTCCTCGTCTACCCAGCTGCAAAGAGCACCTATAGAATCAAAGCAGCATAACACTATCCAAGAACAGAGATCTACTACCATAAACAATATAGGACCAGATATATATTGACCACACAAAAGCATATATCATCAATCATACAAGAATGTGGAGGAAAACTTGAATAGCTTTATTAATATCAAGAATAGCAAAGAGGATTACAACCAATTGTTCTGACCCAGCATCATCCTCTCAGCAAGAAAGCCCTTCTTCACGTCATGAAAAGCTTAGATCACCCAACACTATGATGTTACACCAAGAAACCAGCAACACTTCCTTACAAGATACAAAATTCCAGCCTCTAGATCTCTGGGATGAGGGATCCATATATAGATGATTGCAAGGAGGTGAGTTAGCTTCTAAGATTTGATTTGTGTCCTCTCTCTGATAGTTCTTGATTCCACTTGGAGATTGATGATCTCTTACTCATCCCTGGGTGAATGCAGAGAGGCAAGTGTCACAGGAGAAGTTTCTTGAAGATTCCATGATCATCCACCTCGCAAATTGACTCTACCATTTGTCCACTCTCGCCCATCGCACCCCATAGAAGAGCTTTTTAGTATGCATCGCACCTCCTGTGTGCATTTAGGTGGGATGTAGCGCACTTTGACCATGGAGCAGGTGAGATGGTCCAGTTTTGACCAGTTCTGAGTAGTTTTTCATGGAGAACTTCTGGGAGATGATGCAATCAGCTAACCTTGTTCTTTTAGGGGATGGAACAACACTTTTGGGGACTTAGGAGCCCTTGGTTTATGGACATGTTTGATTGGGTTTGCAGTGCCCAAAAATGTCTATAACAGTAACCTCTTTGCAAACTTGGATAGCCTCAGTTAGAGGGATCTTGGTAAAGAGAAAGACTACGTCATAGCCTACTATCATGTCCTTAGGACTTCCTTAATGAGATTAATTAATAGGTTGGAATATTTAATGTTTAAATTCGAGTACCCAATCAGAGGACCAAGGATGCTAGCTACATATTTCACTAGTCCATACGTGGGGGATCCAATGGTGTTAAATATTCGTCTTAGTGGAACACCGTCTTTTTGGATCTTAGGGATTCCATAGATTCTAGGGGTAATCTCATAATTGAGAATAATTATTTTCTTTAGTGTTTCATCAAGGATAGATTCTTTCATGGTTTTCTTTACTTCCTTAATCACTTTGAAAATTGGGTTTTATTTTACCTTTTTATAACTTCCACTATTGCTAAGATGTTGTTCATTTTTTAGTTGTATTCTTCCTTGTTAATTACTACAATGGATTTGCCTTTGTGAGCCTTTACGGCCACTATGTTTTCATTATTTCTTAGATTTTTAATTGTTATAGATTTTTTATTATTACGGTTACATTTGGGTGGTTTTTCTCTCCTAAGAATTTAGGCACAATCTTTCCTTATCAATTCTTTCTCATCGTTACTTATGCTTTTAATCCCTTCCTCCATGCAACAAATAATTTTTCCTAGAGGACTGTGGCTAGGGTGAATTCAAAAATTGAGTCTTTGTTCAAGACATGAATATCCTCTTTGATTGGTTCATGTGATGATAAGTTCACAAGTTTTTTGGATTTTATTTGTCTATTCCAATTGCATCAATGTTACCAAGTTAATGAGAACTTTGTTGATTTCTCTTTTTTTGAAGGTTGCCTCAAATTGTGATTTTTATGATAATTTTGAAAAGTGGTGACGAAACATGACCATTTTTTTCTATATGGGGTTAATATTCTAACATTTTTAAACCATGGTATTAAAAGCTAAATATTATGATTAAGAAATACATGAAAAATCACACTAAAATAAAAAAATAGTGATGCATCATCACCTCTTTTTTAGTGTTAAAATTTAAACATGTTTCAACCATCTCAGTTAATACAAAATATCATGATTATGAAAGACATGATAAATAACACTAAAATAAAAAAGAGGTGACACTACATAACCTCTCCTTTTTTTAAGGGTTAAAATTCAAACATTTTTCAGTCATGTTATTAAAGACCAAATATCATAACTAGGACGGTGTTGATGGTGCTAGACCCATCAACATGTAAGGGGATCTCCCTGGTAAGAAGTCCCAATCAGACCTCAAAATATTTGGTGTAGGAGTCCCATCCGTGGTTCCTATGGTAATGCCTTAACCGCGATGTCGCACAGAGGAAAGTAGGATAACTCTGTCAGTGGCAAGGGTGTGGCTGCTATAGTGAGCCAAGGAAGGTGTATGTGAGGTTCTGAGACAGGTGGTTTGAGATAAGGGTGAAGGTGAGTTCCAGGTTGAAAGGGATCAGTCCCAACTTAGCTAGGAACACATAACAAACATGACATGCACAGCTTCCGCTGGAGCAGTCCACTCGGATGCGATAGTCACAACATACAAGGTAAGATAACACGTACAACAATCATGGATTAGTCCGAACGAGTGCAACAATTGTTACAACGAGGTTCATGTGAAAGGTCTGTCTGATGTCCAGAAGAGAAGTCGACATGAATAGAACAACATTAACAGCATATACAACACATTTCCATTAATATATTAATAAATACACAAATTAATCTGTTCAGATGTAGAACACAGGTTAAAGAAACATGCATTGCAAGTGTTAAAGATCAGACTTACAAAATATACAATACATGTGTGAAAGCATGTTGGTTGTTATTATATAAAAAAGTGTAAGTTCCAATCATACAATACATCCATGTAAACCCACTAGCTCCAACAATGGAACGTTACAGCCACATCTGTTTGCTCCTCTAAAGTGATGAACTAGCTTCGTGTAGTGTAGAAGCCAAGGCGTGTTACAATATTGTCCAAGCTCTTTCCAAGATAGTCTTATTAGAAGCTTGGCTGACCAAAAGTTCATACAATGAGTTATGAGGGACTATTTATAGAAAAGGTTGGGGTGACCCTTGACATTACCCTTTGTGATCATTCAACTACCCTCATGACTCTTCACCTACTCTATCACTAGTACATCCAACTATTGACACTTGACTTACACTTGACATGAGTCAACATTACAATGCACATGTACTCATGTGAGACAACATGGATTGAGTAAGCCTTACAAGACATCATTGACACAGTCCATTGTGATGAGACCAATTCTTTGACATACTTGTGATGGTGATGGTGGTGATTTGATGCTAATATTGGTCATCCATGATGGTCTACATGCACCTCATGGTGACATCTCACTAAAGCGAACTCTTGCCTATGTTGCAACTGATGCATTAATTTAGCTCCTTCATCCAACTCGTCAACTAACATTTCCATGGTCTTCTCGGGTGTGGCTGAACCGGCAACACACTGATGCATAACATCTGTGCTAGTATTCAAGTGCGTGTTGGTGGTCATGCACATCAACTTGCCGAAGTACATGCCCAACTCCAGTTGAACTTGCTTCTTGTATTCACCTTGGTGAGTGTGTTGAATGGGTTGGATTGCATGCGTGCGCACAATGACATGCATGCTGTTGAATCACTTGCATGCGATCAACAACACCTCTCACCATGTTTGCTCCATGTCAACTGCTGGGATGGATCTTTAACTTGTACAGGTACAGTTTCATCTGTGAGTGCACGTTGCGCCCACTGCTATTCCTATTACTATTGCAACTCATTCCTTGATTTGTTTAGCTTCATTTTCTTCATGAGTTGTTGCTTGAACACATGAAACTCCTTCTCTATTCCATTCTTTGTTTTCGAGTGATCTTCATTTCATGTCATCATCTCATATCCTAACTCTCCAAAGTTTCTTTCATTATCAGTGGATCTTCTTAATCTTGGAACTTCGTTCTGCCTCTGTGTTTTCAGCAACATTCCACTTGCATTCATTGAATCCGCTGAGTTCATTGCATTCATTTTGTTCATTGTATTCATTGCGTTTGTTATGCTACCTTCAGCTACTATTCATGATGCTTCTTGCGATGATATCTTTGATGTTCTTGTATATGAACAACTTGATATCTTCGTGAGTAGGCAATCTCATAGACATTTGATCGAATGTATCTCCAAGTGTGCTTTGAACGGTGTCTTCGACTCTACTCTCTTGGAAACCATTGGACCTACACTGCTAAGAGATAGATGAACACCTACAATGCTTGCAGACATGGCAGCGCTCATGGCAAGCAATTTGTCAGTAAAAAACCAAAATGAACTTGAGAACTAAATTGCAACATACCTATGTGACTGATCATGAAGGTTGCGCAATTTCGGCCGGGAGGTCGGGAGACTGACTTCCAAGACTACACAAAGCATAGTCTGGGCTGCTGGGAGACTGGCTGACTACTGGTACTATGCTATGCACAGTCCAGTCTGGCTGCTGACTACTAGGATTGGGCAATGTCCAATCTTAGCTGGAAATGGCCATAGCTCAGTGACTACATTGCACAATTTTCTTGGCTAGCAGTCACTATCCCTCAAGATTACACAAAGTAGGCTTCAGGAACGTTTGTTGGGCATAAATGCACATTTCTGGAGAGGAAGGCAGAGCCTTCCCTCTCAATATTGCACAATTTTGTCTTGGTGAGGCTCTTGGTGAGGAATAGTCTGTGCCGAGGTTGACCAGACTCACCGACGGGCAACTGAAAGTGACTGTGAGTGTGAATCCATGCTGATACTGATTGTAAGCATAAGTGAATGATCCTACATGCAAATGGTGAATGAAATATTCAATAAATGAAACAACATGCATGTGGGTGAGGTGAGTCATTGAATCAGCGACCGTTCGCGAAAATTAGTTTCATGCATGTGACAGCAGTGAGATGTTGACGAAAAATGAAACGGTGCTAGGAAAAGCTAATATACATGTAAATTATAGCAAGCATTCAAAGAAAACAAGAAAACAATACTCATACAAGAGAAAACACAAAAAGTGACAGAAATGCAAAACAAGGCATGGGAAGTGGGCTTACCCCAAAATAGCTGAGCTGAATGTGTCGAATGCCCCTAGATGTGATGTGGGATGTCAGAGTTGCAAGGTTGATGTGAGGAATGAGCTCTGGAGCATCCGATTTATGAGTTTTGATAACATCGAGGTTGTGACGCTTATGCCACAAATCTAGGGAATGCGACACTTGGTGGAAGGTTTCTAATCTGATCCTTGCATGTAACCTCCAACTGTTAAAAATGGATCCCTGAAACAAGGGATGCCTTTGCATGTTGCCTTGGGAGAAGAAACCCATGCATGCAAGTCAGTTTTGCTCAGCCCTGGAGGGAACCAATCAACTCAGTTGCACATGCAAGAGACTACTTGACTGTTGGAAGGAAATGCGCAATTTTGGTTGGGAGCTAGGCTGGTTTCCCAAGAGGTTTGCGCAATTTCTGGGTAGAGCAGCTGACTGTTGCCCAGATTTGCACAAATTTTGGGCTGAGAAACCCTGCTGGGAGTATTGACTGGCAGGATTGCACAATCTTGGAGCCCAACATGCTGCCAGATAGGATTGCACAATTTTTAGAGGTAAGGATTGTTTCCCTCCAGAATTGCACAATTTTCATGGGGAAGATGCTTAGCCTGCAGCTCGACCAATTCTGGGTGAATAGCCTGTGAGTGGAATGCATCAAGCTGTGATCGACAAGCTGCCTTTGTGCAAGAAAAATAATGAATCTTGTGAACTTGATGAAGTAAGGCAAGTTGCTGTGAAAATTGGAAGGGAGGCTCCAAAATGAAGCTAAGGAAAAATTTTGGAGGGTGGTTATAGCCACTACAACACTTGGCGACACACTGGTAGAACTCCAGCTCTTTGAGTGGACCTTGTTTGTGAAAAGAAAGTCTAACACCTCTGAAAGTATTGTTCAGTTCCTAGTTCATCTTGGATTCACACTAGCTTGGTTGTAAGATGTAGCATCTACTAAGCTCTTGGTTGATTGACACATATTCCAAGCCAAGGAAACACAGTTGTTTCGATTGGGGTTGAGGGGTATATTGGTGCACAAGTAGTATAGTCATAATAGTCTTAGTTTCATCTTCGGTGTTGCTCCATTGCCAGCAAGCCTCGACGGTACCTTGGTAGAGTCACATAAGAACACAAGCATGGCTCCGCTGTTAGCGAGCCTAGTCAGTACCCCGGCAAAGTCACATAGGAACACAAGCATGGCTTTGCTACCAGTGAGCCTGGTCAGTACCCCGATGGAGTTACTTGCATCACCTCTCTATGCATGAAGCCTTTCTCTTCTTTCTCCTTATTCATGTTTCATTATTTCAACCTTTCTTTTCATTTTTGTAACTGTGCATAGCACTTATTCATTTCAGAGGCAGAAGAGGGATCTTGACTTATTGAGAGAAAAAGAGGTTGTTCTAGCAGAGAAGTAGTTTATTACACCTCTGACATGCATGTTAAGGTTTTCCCCCTCACCTTACTCTACTTGACTGAGTTGGTAATGGTTAATCCAAAAGAAGCCGACTAGAGTAGGTGACACCAGTTAGCACACAAGCATTGTGTTTTCACCAATCTTTACTTTGAACAATACATATTTTCCATTGACGTATCATGGAATGAAAGTAACAAGTTATTCATACAAAGGCAAGATGACATATAACCAAGTAGTGATAGTAGCACAAGGCCTCTTGTACTTTACCCAGCTTGCTTCAAGAGTCATACATGGTTTCATGCGAAACTATCCTATGAAATGAAACAAGCAAACTAACAAACAACAAAGTAAAGCAAGAGTAGAAGCAAGAGTGAAAGCAAAGAAAGTAAGCAAACAATCAAGTAGAGAAACAAAAAACAAAGCAAGTAAGCAAACAAGCATGTAAGGAAACTGACTGAAAGCAAACACTACTCCTACTCCTAAGCTAATGGTGCATGGGCGGTCTCACATGAAGTGATACTTTCAATGCATCCACCGACGCATTGGTTGACCCATGTTGGTGAAGGCATGGTTCATGAACAAGGCAACTATGTGAACTAGAAAATAAGAAATATGTGATACTGAAGACAAACACACTATGAGCTTGCAAGTGACCACAGTACAAAGATGAGTGATAGTGCATGACATGCATTCTGTGGTGATTCCATGATGTTGTGCTACACTAAGTGAATATGTTGAGTGTATGCATTCCCTTGACTATGACATGCAAGCAAACGTAAGAAAGGTAGACCACTTGTGTTGTGCATGTGTGCTTGCTGTGTAAGATTCCTCCAATGCATGAGCGATGGGATCGTGTAGTTCAAGTGGAGGAAGTGAAATCAGGATGTTTGGTTAATCTTGAATGTAGAGAAGAGAGTGATGAGGAGCCTTGATTGTTTCAACAATTTCCTGACTGGAAGTGAAACCGACCTCAGGACAGCAAGGACCTCACATAACCATCAGCTCGGGCTGAAGTGCCTCAATAGTCTGGGGGTTTTTGACCTCATGGAAAGATAGATCATCATAGACCAGTGTCTTGGATAGATTAACAATGGTTGAATCAACATCATGATCAGATGAGGAAGTGAATAGATCATGACAAGCCAGATCATAAAATTCAGGACATTTGTCGGCATCCTCATGATTTGATGAATCGGGCAGAGGGGTAGATGAGAAGCAAAGATGTTCACCCTCTTTGTTTTCAAGAAAGATAAATGAAAAATTCAATGGATTTTCTGAGGAATATGTGTCCTCTCTGCACTGTAATGACAGAATAACATCTGAGGTGTCCTGTGATTTATCAGAGGAAGAAGCATCCAGAAATGAGTTTTCACAAGGAAAATCAGCAATGGCAGAATCACAAGGGATGTTAGGATGAAGTGGATGAGGTACGGCCGGAAGGGAGTCACCCTTCACCGCAGGCTCTTCTTTAGATTCCCACACACACTCATCATGAATGATGGCAGAGGTTGGCTGCATAACACCAACTCCATCGAAAACTTGATCCTCGTTCACAGCAGGTGAGGAGTCTGGAATGGAAGAAAAAAAGATGGTACAATCCAGATGATCAAAAGAACGCAAGGACGAAGGTCAACAGAATGAGTCCATGTGACAACTAGAAGGCTTGCAAGCCAAATCTCTGCAAATATCAAGAGCAAGCATGGTGGGAGGATGTGACAGTTCAACCAATGTGTCACTATGATCTCCCACATCACTCCGCGATGGTGGAGCTATTTGATGAGGGGAAGGCAGATAGTCACTTGTAACAATGATTGTGCCTACCTGTGATTGTGCAGCTTCATCACCAAAGTGTGTTGAGTGGGGTTCAGATATGTGAAGATGTTAATTTTAGGTATGTTTTATGCTAGAACAATTTATTTAATCTCTTTTCCATATTAGAAATCACATCAGCATAAAGTAAACTACATACATAACATAAATATAAATCGCAGAAGACAAACCAAGAAAAGAAGACACAAGATGTGGAGATAGCTAGGGACAAACCCCACAATGTGTGGGGAAACCCTTGATCAATTATTCTTTTATGTTCTTCAAAGGTCAATAGAGAATGAGAGAGAGAGAGAGAGAGAGAGAGAGAGAGAGAGAGAGAGTACATTTATAACAAAAGTCAACACTTTGACATATCTAGATCTAGCATACATTATTTCATATAATGATGAGATCAGTTGAAGACATTCTGCTTCAACTGATTCTCCAAGGTGACAGCTACACCTATCGTAGTGTTGCATCTTGTCCATTTGTCGCACCTTACCATGTAGAACCATGCTGCCCTATCACAGTGCTGGACCTAGATGACTGAGCTGCTCTACTGCTCATCATGATGCTTCTTCCATGGTCTCATTCATCATCAAGCTGTTGATGTTTATGATTACATTCATCATGATATTTTCCATGCTCCATGTGTCATTGTGCTACCCATGCACATGATCTCATACATCATGCTGTTGCCCATGCTCCATGCATCATTGTGCAGCCCATGCACATTATATCATACATCATGCTGCTCATAATGCTGCCCATCATGTTATCTTTTTGTTGGTTCATTATGGAGTTCATATACATATTAGCCTTAGCTTCTTGCTATGGCTTGTAGCCTAGCAAAGCAGCTAGGCTATAGTTCCATGCAATACTCCATGCAGTCCCATTATTTCCGTATAGGGTTTGCTCAGGGATATGACTGTCTATATGACTGTATTCCACACACAGCATATACATATGACTGCGTTCCATCATGTGACTGCATTCCATATATGTATGTGATTGCCTTCCATACAATATATATATCTATCTATATGACAGTGTTCCATACAGCGTATTCCTTACATTACAGTGTGTTCCTTCTTACCTTGTTGCCTTGACTGCGTTCCATGTATACTACCTTCATTACTTGTGTGCCTTGACTGCATTCACATGTACTGCCTTCATTACTTAAGTGCCTTGACTGTGTTCATATGTACTACCTTCATTACTTGACTACGTTCATACGTGTTGCCTTGACCGCGATTATTCGGCTTGAACTGGACAACGTATAGATGTCCCTTTAGGGCTTCGTATAGAAGCTCCCTTTCATTGTTTAGGGCTTGAACTCTGCGTATAGAACCTCCTTGTCTGGACAACATTGAGACTTCCTCCATTAGCTGTGTTTTATGTGTCTCCATGATCTGCGTTGGTAGGTTTTCATGACTGCAAAGGTAGGGCATCATCTTTGGGCCAACGTGTGTTTCTCTTGGTGTCTCACTCCTTCTCCAAAAACCCAAGACGTGGAGAGGAGGAGATCACTCAAGAATTGTGTCCAAATGACATCAAATCCTCTTCTATTTATACCAAAAACGTATATGTTGAATAGACATGACGTTTGGGCTTCTTGAGCCTATGTAAGGGCTGGCCAGCTTGATAATAATTACATAATCAAAATAAATTCATATCTCCATAAATACTTATCAGAATTGGATGATCTTTGGATCAATCCTACACCTCTCGATGAGAGGGATCCAGTAAAAATATTAGCTGCCATAAATAAGCTAACCTAGATGGAGTTTGGCCCTATTTTCCAATTTTAACACTCCCTCTCAACTAGGGAGAACTCCATCTGCTGATCTATATGACCGACTGTATTGTCTCTGCCATCAGTGCCCTGCACTGCTCTGCCAAAATCTTCTCAGCTCTGCTGGCTCTAATCTACTCAGCTCAGCTCTATTGGCTCTGCTCTCAGCTCTGTTGGCTCTGCCCTGAGGTCTGCTCAGCTCTGCTCTGTTAGCTCTGCTTAGGTCTGCTGGCTCTGCTAGCTCTGCTCAACTTAGCTCTGCTGAACTATGAAGAAGAAGAATTGATTGATAATGTCTCATAACATTCTCCATTGGCCCGATGTTAGTCTCAGAGTGCGTACCACTAGTCCTAGACCAGTCTCTACCAAACCAAAGTTAGCATCATAGTGGGTACCACTCCTACCACTGGTCCCAAACCAGTATCGCAGTCTCAGAGAGTGTACCACTGGTCCCAGACTAGTCTCAACCAACCCGAAGTCAGCATCATAGTTTGCACCAATCTCACTGGTCCTAGACCAGTACTGCAATGACACAAAGTCAGTCTCAGAGTATGTACCACTGGTCCTAGACCAGCCTCAACTGACCCGAAGTGAACATCATAGTAGGTACAACTCCTACCACTGGTCGTAGACCAGTATCATTGATCCTAGATCAATGAAGGTCATCCTAGCACAGGGAGTGTGATAGATACAATGATGCGTCCATCGGTACTACTATGGTCCCTATCTTCATTTCCCTGCTCATTGATCAAATGAGAGGTACTTCCCATGAGTCCCAGACTGCATGGGTAGGATGCCTTGATAGGAGAACTTAATCAATCTCGTCCTCATAGGAGAACTAATCATCCTTCTACAATTTTTCATGGAGAACACATCATCCAGACCTCACAGGAGAACTAATCATCTTGCTACACGGGATAGCAAATCATCCTGTCCCACAAGAGAGCGAATCATCTTGTCCATAAGAGAGCAAATCATCCTATCCTAGTGTGCACCACTAGGGGAGGGTGAGTCACCTTGTGGTCATATGGTGCTCTAGTAAGAAACACAAGCCCCTAGAGCTCCATGTATGAAACATGCAAGACCCTTGTACAAGGGTCTCTTGATGACTCCAAGTCATTCAGGAAAATCACAGATTTGATCTTTCCCCGGGGCTTCGACAAATTGTATTGACCGGTACATCATCTTAATGTGATTGAGCCTCCTTGCTCATTGAATTGCCATATCCTAGATAAGGCAGTATTTGATGTCTATCTCCTAGAGAAATCTTCAAATACATGATTCCTCAATAATCGAATCCCACCTCTGGTTGTTACAGAGAATCACAATGGTATTCATCATGTGTACAAACAGATCACTGAAGAGCTTCCCCAACCAGGCAGCTTCATGCTCGTAGATATGTATAAGTCTCGGTGGTGCTTACAACAACTGACTTCTGCTTCCTACTCATTCATGATATCGAAGCATAATCTAAAGAGAAACAACACTAAGAGTGCTCCAGTGATCCTCCATATTGTCTGTCTGTGTTCCATGTATACTGCCTTCATTACTTATGTGCCTTGACTGCATTCGTATGTACTACCTTCATTACATGAGTGCCTTGACTGCGTTCATATGTACCACCTTCATTACTTGACTGCGTTCATATGTGCTACCTTGACTACATTTATTCACCTTGAACTGGACAACGTATAGATGTCCCTTTAGGGCTTCGTATAGAAGCTCCCTTTCACTATTTAGGGCTTGAACTCTGCGTATAGAACCTCCTTGTCTAGACAACATTGAGACTTCCTCCATTAGCTATGTTTTATGTGTCTCCATGATTTGCGTTGGTAGGTTTTCATGACTGCGAAGGTAGGGCATCATCTTTGGGCCAACGTGTGTTTCTCTTGGTGTCTCACTCCTTCTCCAAAAACCCAAGATGTGGAGAGCAGGAAATCACTTAAGAATTGTGTACAAATGACATCAAATCCTCTTCTATTTATACCAAAAACGTAAAGGTTGAATAGACATGCCATTTGGGCTTCTTGAGCCTATGTAAGAGCTAGTCGGCTTGATAATAATTACATAATCAAAATAAATTCATATCTCCATAAATACTTATAGGAATCGGATGATCTTTGGATCAATCCAACACCTCTCAATGAGAGGGATCCAATAAAAATATCAGCCGCCATAAATAAGCTGACCCACATGGAGTTTGTCCCTAGTTGACAATTTTAGCAGAAGAAGATACTGAAATCTTCCATAAATAAATTCCTAAACGATTTCATCTTCAGGAAAATGGTATGCAAGATTAGAAAAGCGTGTGTAAAACTGATCAATGGATTCATTGGGTGCTTTTCGTAATTTCTGAATTTCTTTATCAAGCACTTCATGGTCAAAGTGATTGAAAGCACGGTCTATCTCTCTGACCAGATGAACGAGAGAATGAATAGATTTTTCAGGCAGTGTGGCACACCAGTGCATTAGGTGCCCTTGAGGTGTGTAAATGAACAACGTGCAGCTCGTGTATTCCTCAATGAGTCCATGTATTTAACATGAGCCTATAACGCTGTCTACGAGCCTAACCAAGGCTGTGTAGCCTCTACCATCATATGTTTTATGAGATAGGTTACCTGAGACATTTTTTGAGATAATGAAGTCATTTGCATAGGGCATGCACTTTGGAAGAGCAACTCGGTAGGTAGTCATGATATATGTGTAGAGATTCAAAACAAATATAAGGACTCAACTTGTCATTTGGCCCTCCTTCTAGCACCAAAATGATGATGGTGCTAGACCCGCCAACATGTAAGGGGATCTCCCCGGCAAGAATTTCCAATCAGACCTCAGAATATTTGGTGTGGGAGTCCCAAAAGTGGGTTGTATGGTAATGCCTTGACCATGATGTCACACAGAGGAAAGTAAGATAACTCTATCAGTAGCAAGGGTGTGACCGCTATAGTGAGTCAAGGAAGGTGTATGATAGGTTCTGACACAGGCGGGTTGAGATGGTGGTGAAGGTGAGTTCCAGGTTGAAAGGGATCAGTCCCAACGTGGCTAAGAAAATACAACACATAGGACATACACAGCTTTCGGCAGAGCAGTCCACTCGGATGCAATAGTCACAACATACAAGGTAAGATAACATGTACAACACTCACGGATCAATCCGAATGAGTGCAACGGTTGTTACAACAAGGTTCATGTGAAAGGTCTTTCTGATGTCTGGTAGAGTAGTTGACATGAATAAGACGACATTAATAGCATATACAACATAGTCCCATTAATAGATTGAGAAATACAACAAATTAATCAGTTCAGATGTAGAACACAGGTTAAAGTAACATGCATTGCAAGTGTTAAAGATCAGACTTACAAAAGATACAATACATGTGTGAAAGCATGTTGGCTGTTATTATATAAAAAAGTGTAAGTTCCAATCATACAATACATCCATGTAAACCCACTAGACCCAGCATTAGAATGTTACAACCACATCCACTTGCTCCTCCAAAGAGATGAACTAGCTTTATACAGTGGAGAAGCCAAGGTGTGTTACAATACTGTCCAAGCTGTTTCCAAGATAGTCTTATCATAAGTTTGGCTGACCAAAAGCCCATACAATGAGTTATGAGGGAATATGTATAGCAAAGGGTGGGGTGACTCTTGACACTCTCCTTTGTGACCATTCAACTACCCTCGTGACTCTTCACCTACTCTATGACTGTTACATCCAACTATTGACACTTGACTTACACTTTACACGACTCAACATTACAATGCACATGTACTCATGTGAGACAACATGGCTTGAGCAAGCCTTGCAAGACATCATTGACACTCGGTCTGCTGTGATGAGACCAACTCTTTGACATGCTTGTGATGGTGAAGGTGGTGAGCTGATGCCAAGCTTTGTCATCCGTGATGTTGTACATGCATCTCATGGTGAAATCTTGTTGAAGCGAACTCTTGCCTCTGTTGCAACTGGTGCATTGGTTTGGCTCCTTCAACAAACTTGTTTGCTAACATGTGCATGGTATTCTTGGGTGTGGCTGACCCAGCAACACATTGATGCATAGCTTCCATGTTGATCTTCAAGTGCGTGCTAGTGGTCATGCGCATGAACTTTCCGAAGTACATTTTCAGCTCCAGTTGGACTTGCTTCTTGTCTTTGCCTTGGTGAGTGTGTTGAATGGGTTGGATTACATGCGTGCACACAATGACATGCATGTTGTTGAATCCCTTGCATGTGATCAACAACACTACTGACCACGTCTACTCCGTGTCAACAGCTGGGATGGATCTTTAACCTATACAGGAGCAATTTCATTCGTGAGTGCACATTGCATCCACTGCTATTCTTGTTCCTTGTATAACTCATTCGTCGGTCTGTGTAGCTTCATGTTCTTCTTGAGTTGCTTCTTCAGCACATGCAACTCCTATTCTATTCCATTCTCTATCTTCGCGCGATCTTCATGTCGTGTCGTCACCTCATATCCTAAGTCTCCAAAGTTTCTTTCATCATCAGTGGATCTTCTTGATCTTGCAACTTCATTCCACCTCTGTGTTGTCAACAACCTTCCTCTTGCATTCATTGCATCCACTGTGTTCATTGCATTCACTTCGTTCGATGTATTCTATATATTCCCTACATTTAGTATGCTGCCCTCATCTACTATTCATGATGCTTCTTGTTATTATATCTTTGACATTCTTGTCTATGAACAACTTGATAGCTTGGTGAGTAGGCAAGCTCATAGACATTTGATCGACTTCATCTCTAGGTGTGCTCTGAATCATGTGTTTGACTCTTCTCCCTTGGAAACCATTGTACCTGTACTGATGAGAGGTAGATGAACTCCTGCAATACCTGGTGACATGGCAACACTCATGGCAAGCAATGTGTTAGTCGAAAACCAAAATGAACTTGAGAACTAACTTGCAACATATATCTATGACTAATCATGAAGGTTGCATAATTTCGGCCGGGAGGTTG
Source organism: Pinus tabuliformis (assembly GCA_031772625.1). NCBI lineage: Eukaryota > Viridiplantae > Streptophyta > Pinopsida > Pinales > Pinaceae > Pinus > Pinus tabuliformis. Next base: position 408,507,048 of record CM062818.1, on the reverse strand, counting down.
GGAGACCGATTGCCGAGATTGTATAAAGCACAGTTTGGGATACTGGGAGACAAATTGACTATTGGAACTACGCAATGCACAATCCAGTCTGGCTACTAACTGCTGGGATTACGCAATGTGTAATTTTAGTTGGAAATGGCTGCAGGCTTTGTGACTGCATTGCGCAATTTTCTTGGCCAGTAGTGATTGTCCCTCAGGATTGAGTAAAATAGGCTTGGGGAATAGCTGCTAGGAAGAAATGCGCATTTCTAGAGAGGAAGGCAGAGCCTTCCCTTTTAGGATTGCGCAATGTTGTCTTGGTGAGGCTCTTTGTGAGGCAGAGTCCAGGCCAAGGTTGGCCAGACTCACTGATGGGAAACTGAAAGTGACTATGAGTGTGAATGCATGTTTATACTGGGTGTAAGCATAAGTGAATGATCCTACATGAAAATGGTGAATGATAGAATTGAAAATGAAGCAACTGAGTTGCTGAATTAGTGACCGTTCGCGAAAAAAAGTTTCATGCATGTGACAATAATGAGATGTTGATGAAAACTGAAATGGTGCTAGGAAAAGCTAATAAACATGTAAATGACAACAAGCGTTCAAAGAAAACAAGGAAATAGTACTCATACAAGTGAAAACACAAAAAGCGACAGAAATGCAACACAAGGTATGCGAAGCGAGCCTACCCCAAAACAGCTGAGTTGAATGTGCCAACTGCCCCTAGATGTGATGTGGGATGTCAGAGTTGCAAGGTTGATGTGAGGAATGAGTTCTACAGTGTCCAGTTGATGAGTTTTGATAACATCGAGGTTATGATGTGCATGCCACAAATCTAGGGAAAGCAACACTTGATGGGAGGTTTCTGAATTGATCCTTGCATGTACCCTCCAACTGCTAAAAGTAGATCCCTGGAACAAGGGATGCCTTTGCATGCTGCCTTGGGAAAAGTAGCCCATGCATGCAAGTCAGTTTTACTCGATCCTGGAGGGAACCAGTCAACTCAACTGCACATGCAAGAGACTACTCAACTGCTGGAAGGAAATGCGCATTTCTGACTGGGAACTGGGCTATCTACCCAGGAGGGTTGCGCAATTTCTTAGTAGAGCAGTTGACTGCTGCCTAGATTTGTGCAAATTCTAGGCTGAGCAGCCTTGCTGGGGAAAATTGCATAATTCCTGTTGAGAGTGTTGATTGGCAGGATTGCGCAATCTTGGAGCCCAGTAGGCTGCCAGATAGGATTGCGCAATTTCTGGAGGAAATGTTGGTTTCCCTCTAGAAATGTGCAATTTTCTTGGGGAATATTCTCAGCCTACAACTGGACCATGTTTGGGTGAATAGCCTGTGAGGGGAATGCGTAACACTGTGATCAACGGGTTGCCTTTGTGCAAGCAAAACACTCAAGCTTGTGAACTTGATGAAGCAAGGCAAGCTACTGTGAAAATTGGAAGGGAGGCTCCAAAATGAAGCTAAGGAAAAATTTTGGAGGGTGGTTGTAGCTGCTACAACAGAAGGACATGAAAAAACAAATTGAAATGCAAAAGTGGTGATGCAACATCGCCCCCCTTTTTAGTGTTAAAATTCAAACATTTTTCAACCATGGAATTAAATAACAAATATTATGACTACAGAAAATTGCTAAAAGTCAACACTTTATGTTTGTTTACCTCTCTATTTTTTATTTTTTTTTAAATTTTTTTCAAAGTTGTCAAATTTTATTTTATTTTTGATGCTAAAATTACCAATTCATTAATTGACACCCCAAATTTAACCATTGGTATCATCACAAAAAAAGGAAGGTGAATGTGAATCTAAAAGTGACATTACATTTTTTTTGGTAAGTTGAGAGGTTTCTATTATATCAAAAGAGTTTACATTGCTAAATATAGTTCAACAAAATTCTTCTGGCCTCACTCTCACTATATTTATTGTCTAGAAGATAACATCCAAAAAAGATAGAAATTTTCCAGTTCAATCTTATTAACCAAAGTTGAAATGGCTGATGAAACCAGAAATTTTTTAAGACCATAATGCAACGCACAACCATCAGGGATTATAAGAGTTGATCAGAATAGGGTTCTTCAGTTTGACACTAGGTGATTTATGAGGTCTAAAGACACAGTGGACATAATTTTCCATTTATGAAAGCCTCCCTTCGAACCATTATAGCTTATAAATTATCCTTTGACCCCTGTACAAGGTGGCCAAATGGTCTTGCATTTTCCACTAATTATACTAGAGATCGTTCAATAATCCAATGACCACATTCCTATCATCATTATGGTCCCCGCTGATTTACTCCAAGAGGAGGGTCACATGTTTGAGTTGGAAGTCAAAAATGTCTCGGGGGGCAGATTACATAGTTCTAGGTGATCGTGCAGGTATGGGGACCACTACCTAACCAAGGCCATGATTACTCATAAAATGTTATTTGTGATGAGCCCAGTGTTGCAAAAATATTATTGCAACCCCTAAGGATACCAAATTAATTATCAATATGGAGTTTGTACAATCTTAAGGAGTGTCAGAACTATGCGTGCGACATGCAATGTGTCCTTCTTTCACTAACCTAATGAAATCAAGTGAATTGAGATGCAAAAATGCCACTTTAGAAAGCCCCCCAAAAAAGGAAAACTATCTAACGTATCTTCGCAAGAGATGACTAAAGAATAACTTGTTCTACTGCATGAAAGAAATTGTAATCTATGAAATAAAATTCCAGAAAAGAGATCCTAACCTTTTGTAAATTCCCCACCCCACATCACCCACTTTCACAAGCCCTTCAGGTAAATTCGAAGCGAAGTGCCACTATGATATGACTTGACCTCCTAGCTCCAATTAAGGAAGTGGGGCCTACAACTGAGACTTACTAACCACAAATTGACATCCTACAGGGACTACAAATCACCCAGAAGTTGAAGAAACAACCCAGGTGGTCAATCCCTAAGATGGAACTTCATTTTAGTGACCTAGGCTCCCAATTTCACCTTTGACACTACCTTTATGTAGTTAAAGGTCTCCAACTGCACTCACAAGCTTTGGTCCATGCAGTTCTGACTTAAATTTCTTAGTTCAGTGCTTGCGGTCCCGAGATCTGAGACGCAATTCTAGGCTAGCCTCCAGACAACTTCCCAGAAATTCATGAGACTTCCTAGAATGATAAGTAACTTTATGACAAGGCTAAAATACAAAATTGAATAAAAAACTTGACCTAACCACGCCTAGCCAAGACAATCATTTCATCAAACATATCGTGAATATGTAATCTGCAGGTCATGAATGCATATTTGAACATTGGAGTATAAAAATGTATCGGAGATTCACCAAGAAGGTCTAATGCCCTCCCATAATAGATGCAATAACATTTTTTATCCCATGCATTCATCAACCATTCATCAATTGATCAAAACATAACAATAGCCATAACTAGAAAATGTTATGGAACCATGCTTATAACCATCATATAACCAAAATATTAACCATGATAGAAAAACCATCAAAGCCACCTAATAGCAAGTACAAGTGCTCGTGAATCAGAATAAGAAAATAGCTCTTATTAACATATGAAAAATCTAAACATTTCATGGACTTCCATGTACCACCTGACCATAGATTGCACTAAACCAAATCTTTCTTTCAGCCAATAACTATTGGGATGGGGTCCCCTGGGTCAATTTTTTAGTTAAGATAACCCAAGTTTTGGTATATTTTTTGTAAATAATGTAAAGACTCCATGATTTGTGGATGCGGAGCACGTAGATGAATAGGAGTCAAAGGGGTTTTAGCCCCTTATTTTATGTAAGTTTTGAGTCAGTTTTGAGATTCACCCATGGTCCGTGGACCATGCCATTATATGAAAAATGATATAAATAGGTGTGTCTTAGAGATTCTAAGGCAAGGGAGAAGTAGTATGAAGAGGTGATAGTAGAAAAAGTGGATAAGATAGGAGAAGAAAGGCTTTGCATCTGAGGGTGTAGAGGCCTAAGTAGAGTCTACAGCTGAGTGCACGGACCCCTATAGCTCTGTGCACAGGGAAGTTTTGAGTCTGTAACCTTGAATTAAAGATCAATAAAAACAGTTTCCAAAGAATTATTGTTTATTTCTTTTCATATTTGTTTCTGTTAATGTTATATGTTGTCAATGAATGATGTGTTTTATTTAATATTGATTGAATTTTACGTGATTCTCTTGAATAAGTGTTAATGATGTACGCAATGCATGCATAAGTACTTTCACGAAGACTCTGATGAGTTCTCTGATGTTTATTAATAACTTAAGTAAATCTACATGAACCCTAATTTAGGACTACTCTATGATGTGCATAAGTAGACAAATTGTCTGTTAAAGGTCTGCAAGGACTGATTATAGACCTTCACGAAGGTCTAAAGGCTGTTTGACATAGTTGCAGCGATGATCCCTAAGATTGTATCGATTTTTGTGGAGGTAGATTTGAGGTGTTGGATGACATCACACTAGTCTCTGGATGCAGAAACTTGGTTATTGCATCCCCCCATATTGTTTCGGGCGCGATTGCTTCCTGCACTATGTAGGTTGTTTCTGAAAGGACCAGTAGTGTAGGGTTTTCTTGGTTGGTGCAGCTAACTCTAAACCTGGGTTAGGACCCCCTAAGCCAACAAATGGTTATCCTGCCAGGACCAGGATCTACTTGAAATAGATGTGTGATGTCGTATCATTGGAATTTGACCAAGAAAGAAATTGAAAAGTGGTTGGTTCGGAAGATTCATGAGTTCTCAGCATAAGAAAACAACAATCTGTGCATTTCAAAGGAAGGGTGGTTGAATAGGTATCTGTATATAGAGATACACGAGATCTTCTTATGCACTTTTCCCATTAAACTAAATGAGTGGTTAGCTAAATTAATAGATAATCGAGGAAGGTGGAATCTCGATAGTTATAATGTGGACTTTAGAATTGGTGTGACAACTAGAAACCTCTGAAAACAAGATCGCGTGGGTTGTTGATCATTTGCTCAATCAAATTCTTGGAGGATTTGTTATGGAATTTGCAGTTGATAACTCAGTCATCTATAGTGAAGCGAAGCGGCGATTTTTCAAAGGGTCATGAGGTAAGTATTTAATGTCATTTAATACTTGGATTAAAATACTATTATGTGAAAAATGGGTGATACCTTTACGTTGATGTTCGGAGCTACGTGAAGCGGATGGTTCTTTAGAAATCATGAAGGATTAGGACCAGAGTATAGTCCATTAATTGGACCTCTCCCAAGTGATGATAAAGGGGCGTAATGGACTCCGACGCAAAGCGTTGTTCACCTAATCACTTAGGGGATTCCTCAACTAAATTATCCAACTACTCCACCTCCACAACGTACACCTTTTCCCACACCTATACCTCCACCACCACCATTCAACATGGTGAACGAAATAAAGCTATCGATTTTCAAGGGCATAGGGAGTGAAGATACAAAGTAGTTTTGGTTTGTTCTGAATGCTATGTGGACAATGCAATAGATTACTGATGACAATATAAAGAAGGCTTAGTTTCTTACCGCTTTGCAGGATCACGCGCTAACTTGGTATATTAAGTATTGTTCTGATAATCCTCTTGCATTGCTAGCAAAGACTAAGGTGGCTTTAAACAAGGAGTTTAGTAACCCTAAGTCTAACTCACAGTCAGTAATCAAATTCAAAGAAATCATGATGAGGGTTAATGAGATGCCTTGGGAATTAGATCAAAGGTTGAAGTGTTAGATTCGAGAAGCTAACATGTAGCTCACAAATAGTCAGCATCGCGAATGGTTTATAGCTTCGCTTCTGCCCCACCTGAGAATTTCTCTATCACAATAGAAGATAGGAATGTAGGAAGAATCCTTGGAAATCACAATTAGGTTATGCACATCACCTATTTAGGATGCAATATTGGGGTACAACATATCCACTCTCAATTATAGAGCCTACACCTAGAATTACAGAGTTTAAATAAAGACAAGCAGACTAAATCGAAAGTGTGCACGAAAGTCTGGTGTTTGAAGTGCAAGGGCCAAGGGCATGATAAAGACCCTTGTCCCATGTACGCGAATTATATTACAAGAGGGGGACCAATTCCCCTGAAGCCAGGAGCCCTAGCAGGGTAGAGCGTGGGGGTTGCGCTATGGTGTGCTATTTGTCAAGGTACTAGCCAACATGTGACGAATAATTGTCATTTACTTCAAAAGTTCATCCAAACACCTCAGCAGTTGTTCGATAACTTTTGCAAACCTATGGGCCACGATGAGTGCCACTATCGAAGCTATGAGTTGATGATGGAAATAACACCTACATACCAGATGCAAGAAGAAACTTGGCCTCCAATTTAGGGTGCCGAAGGGGTGCGTGGAGGTTATCATGGATGAGGACGGGGATGAGGAGGAGGAGGATATGGTAGAGGCTAGGATTAGATTATCTGTTACAACGACAGACAACTAGGACACTATGCACAAGAATGCCAGAATCAGGCATGCCCATCATGTCAATACTACAGCTACAGGGGTCTGCGCACTCAGCTACGGACTTCTACCCTAGGCCTCTACGCACTCAGTTGCAGAGCCTCTACCTATGCTATGACCTGAAACTTAGACTTCTTACTTCAGAGCTATGACTCTCTTAGCGACTATTGAACTACCTAGAACTTACTTACTTATCTCTTTTTATATAATCCCATGGTCCGCAAACCATGGGTAGATTTTTTACAGCCAACTTTACTTTACAAAAATAAGGGCGGACAACCCTTTATGACTCATGACAACTTTGCGCTCCACGGCCAAAAAATGCGAAGTCTATATAAGTTTATTACAAAATTCGACCCAAAACATGGGATTTTAGCCCCAAAAATATCCTTGGTGGATCCTTTTCCCAACAGGGAGAGTTCCTAGTCCTCTAATTCGGATGAGGAGTTAGAGTATTGGCAGAATCACTTGCATGATGTGTCTACATTGCGATGCAATATGATGATGAAGCCACTACATTGTGTTTCATCAGAGGTAAGGAAATTACCCTATTATGATGGTTTAACTGACATTGATCTGTTTTTGGATGAATTTGAGCGTGAAGTCCCTAAGGGTCACCGCTTCCAAGCATTAGAGTTGGCACTACGCACTACGCTTGCATGATGGTGGGGTACGCATAAGGATAGTTTTGTTGGATGGAGAGATTACAGAAGAATGATGAAGTTGTGGTTTGGGCGTGTTAACACCAAAATGACTGAGAAATATAATGGAAGGGATGATCCATGTGATCACCTGGAAAAATGGACTAAAGCACAGGGGACGGAACCGCAGTGAGATTGGGTACACATATTTTGCCATACTTTAGATACAATTCCTGTGAATTGGTATCTAGAAACGGAGCTTCGCCATGGCACCGCAGAATGGGATATATTGAAGGAAGGGTTCTTATTGACCTTCAGCTTTGAAGACGACTTTGTAAGCATTGAGGAAGCACTAAATGGGATATATTGAAGGAAGGGTTCTTATTGACCTTCAGCTTTGAAGACGGCTTTGTAAGCATCGAGGAAGCACTACAAGAGATTAAGACAGTCATCTTCAGAATGCCAAAGGAACCTATGGAATGGAGCCAACCAGATTGGAGCACCCAACTGTGCCATGTACTAGAATGCTATAATGTGACTGCTGAAGAGGAAGAGGAAGATCTGAGAAACGTTAATATTCCAGAGGCATAAGGGCATTGCAAAGTCGGAGGCCCACAAATATTAAACTTGGACATCTTTCCGTTGTTTAAGAAAAAGAAACTAAACATTGGCATTGAAGCAGATTCACCAAAGTTCACGAATATTGGAGACTATTGGGATGATATTGTCATGGATAAAGTTGTTGAGTTACTCTGCGAATGCCAGGATCTATTCCCTATAAATTTTTCAGATTTGAAGGGCATAGATGGCGATTTGGGTGTTTTGAAGATAAATTTGAAGCCATACGCGAATCCTATTAAACAAATGCCATGCTGCCTTAATCCTAAATACAAGGAAAAGGTTCACCAAGAGATGGATAAGATGTTGGAGGTAGGTATCATAGAACCAGTTGAGGAATTTGACTGGGTGAGCCCGATGGTGGTTGAAGAGAAGAAACAAAAACATGAAATAAGGATTTGCGTGGATCTTTGGAAACTTAATGATGCATGTGTCCATGACCCATTCCTAATGTCGTTTATAGATGAAGTGTTAGACAACGTTGGAGGGCAGGAGGCCTATTCCTTTACTGATGAGTTTTCTGGGTATCATCAGATTAAGATCGCTCCCAAGGATAGGAGAAAAATGACCTTCACGATGGAATGGGGGTTGTTTTCAATAAATTGTGTTGCCGTTTGGACTCAAGAATGCATCTATGATATTTTCCCGCGTAGTCATAACAACATTTCAAGAGTTCATTTATAAGTTCCTAGAAGTATACTTTAACGACTGGACGGTGTTTGGATTAGTGAAGCACCATGTGGCAAGGCTTCGTCTGATGTTGGATATGTGTCGCAGATACTAGATCACACTAAAGTTGAAGAAATGTATATTCTTTGTTCACTTTGGGATCTTGCTGGGTCACATGGTATGTAAGCAAGGATTGATGGTGGACCCTACAAAGATTGTAGTAATAGTGAATTTGGAGGCCCCTATGAACGTGAAGTAGCTATGCATGACGCTGGGACATACAAGATATTATAGAAAATTTATCAAAGCTTATGCTCAAATTACTGTAGCCATGGAGAAACTGCTGAGGAAGGATGCAAAATTCTATTGGGACGAAGAATGTTAGTGCAACTTAGATGTATTGAAAGAAAAAATGGTCACTGCACAGATCTTGATATTCCCTGATTGGACAAGGAGTTTCATGTACATGTGGATGGCTCTTGCACTGCATTGGGTGCAGTGTTAACGCAGGTCGGTGAAGGAGAAATGGCCCATCCTATAGCCATCGCAAGTAGGAATTTACCAAAGGCTGAGAAGAATTATTCAATGACTGAGCACGAAGGATTGGCCATGTTGTACGTGCTACAAAAATTCATGAATTATCTGTGAGGAAGAAATTTCAAGATGTATACAGATCATTCTGCCTTGAAATCCCTGGTCAATAAGCCTATGTTGGGGGGGGAAGATCTACAGATGGTTTCTATTATTCCAGGAGTATGACTTTGAAGTCATTGTAAAACAAGGAAGGTTAAATGTGGGACCTGACCATCAGTCGTAAATCAAAATAGGAGAGGAGCCTAATAATATGAAGGAAGGGTTCCCAGATGTGCAACTCTTTTTGGTGCACATAGCAGATGATCATTTTTCTGACATTATTCACTTCTTGACTATGGGGATGGCACCAGAAGGATATACAAGTTAGCAGAAAAAAGGAAATAGTACTGTGCGCAACTGATTTTTAATTCATTGTGGGACATTTGTATAAAATGGGTGTAGATGAAATCTTGCAAAGATATGTGTTGAACTTTGACCAAGATAGTATTCTCGCTGAAGCACATGGGGGTACCACGGGAGGTCATTATGCAGGTAAGGAAACTACACAGAATATTTTGCGTGCAGGTCTATGGTGGCCAACTTTGCACAAGGATTCCAAGGCGCATTGTAAGGCATGCGATGCATGTCAAAGAACTGGTAGACCATCGCAAAGAGATGAGTGGCCACTACATCCTCAAGTATCTTTTGAGCCCTTTGAGAAATGGGCAATTGATTTTATTGGGCCAATTTAGCCCCTTAGAAAGAAAACATGTGCGTGTTATATCATCACCACGATGAAATATCTAACCAGATGGGCAAAAGCACAACCAGTTAAGGATTATACATAGGCTATGGTAGCAAAGTTCTTGTTTGAGTATGTCTTAACCAGATTTGGCTGCCCGAAAGTGTTGATGAGTGACATAGGCACACACTTTCTGAATGAAGCAATCAGCGCAATGACTAAAGAATTCTAGGTCTACCATCAGAAGAGTACACTATATCACCCATAGGCCAATGAAACTATTGAAGCCTTTAATAAGATTTTGGAGAACGTGCTGATGAAGATATGAAATGCATAGCAAAATGACTGGGATGTGCGCGTACCTATAGTACTATGGGCTTATAGGACTACTTGTAAGAAGCTGATAGGGCAAACACCATTCATATTAGTATATGGCGTTGATGTGGTAATGTCAATGAAGTACATTGTGCCTAGTTTGTGCATAATAGTCTCGACGGATATGACAGGTCGTGAGGCCTTGGAGGAATGGCTCGCGCAACTGATGCAGCTTGAAGAGGATTTATTTTTGGTAGGATTTCATCAACAAGTATAGAAGGAACGAGAAAAAACATGGCATGATCCCCATATCAAGCTTTGCACATTCAAGGAAAACGATCTTGTCCTATTATATGATAGTAAATTCACTAAATTTTGAGGTAAATTCCAGATGCATTGGTTAGGTCCATATATTGTGAAAGAAATTACAAATGGAGGTGTAGTTCAACTCGTGAAGCAGAATGGGGAACCCTTCCTAGGAAGAGTGAATGGGAACAGATTAAAATTGTATATAGGTGATCCTACACAATGACTATATGACAGGAGGATATTTTTAGTGCTCTGGGTAGTTCCAAGGGAGCGTGGGACTATAAACTACACTACTAGGTTTAGAGGTCAACGCAGCGAGTAGGCTACGTAGAGAATGACGAAGAGACAATCCAGGAAGCTTCACCATGGGGGAAGATGTTGGACAATGCATCAGGAAAATGACTGTTGGAGTTACTATTCATGACTTGACAGCTAGAAGACGATTAAGTGGAGTGGGGTGGCGGTATTTAATGAAAAAATATTTGAATATCTATCGCCAAAACAACATTTATTGTTAGAAATTGGGTGTAATGGTCGGATTTGAATTCAAAACCCCCTATAAATTACGCGTGCTAGTTCAATGGAGAAAAATTTGTGCTCTAAGAGTTTTTAGTGAATTTTACTGTTTGTTGCCCATGAACTGAGCATTTTGGGAAGAATTCCTATCACAAACAAGAATTTATCCTAAATTTCGAGAGTTGTTTATGGAGAGAATGGCTGCCACCATCCTTGTCAAAGCCCTGAGTTCGGAAGCAACTATATCTGACGCATACGGACCAGATGTGTCAAGTGTAAAGGCTATACCTGCAGTGCCCATGGCACTGAGGTTGCCCAGGATGAAACAAACCATGACAAAAGATAAGAAACCTGTAACGAAGGAGAAGCAACTCACAAAAGGGAAAAGCAGAAAAATCTAGTGCCAGTGCATGCATCCCCTAGGAAGCATACCGAAATGTTGAAACAGAAGAAAGATAAGCAGCTGGAGAAAGTAGTGGACCTGGAGGTGGAAGAAGCCTAGGGAGAAAAGATATTGATGCTGAAGGAGCGAAACCCATAACAAGGTTACCCAAGTATATCCCTCTGCAGAATGGAAAAGAAAAGGTCACGAAGGACCCAGTTGAGAAGAAATTTACAATATCCACACCCTTGTTACCTGAGTAGGTCCCTTTTGAAGGCCCTCAGCTCACAAGGGTCCCGTTGTTAAAAATGGAGGATTGGGACCTCGTGGACCACACCAAGTTCGTAGACTTGGCGATGGAGAAATATATGAGGAGGGTTTATTATGAAGAAACAAGGGTTACAATGCTGGAAACAGAGGAATGGGTCCGCGGTGTTGAGCAATCAGGGTTGCTCAATTTTCTATGGGTGCCACATTACCATCACACCCCCATTAATACGATATGTGTGTACCAACTGCTCACCTTGGTGCATTATGAATGTTTATGGCTCTGAGGGCCTATCCCCATTATAGGCATGCTAATTCACAGAATCACACACCTGCCTTATAAGGGCATGAACACGGCTAAGGAGCTTGGAAGAAATATTGGGGAAAAAGACCTTATAGAAAGGATGAAGAGGGATTACGACCTCCTTAAGAAGTTGTGAGGGTATTCCATTATTTCCATAATAGACCCAATAGTTCAATTGGTTGCCCAAATTTTAGTAGGGAAGGTGGTGAGAAAATTCTGCACGAATGAAGTTACAACGCCTGTAGTTTCCATTGTTGCGCAATGCGTGAAAGGCATCCAATTTAATTTGGCACGATATCTTTGTCAAGAGTTCTTAGCAAACTTCTGAGAGGCCCCAAATGAAACCAAGTCATTTCACTATGCTTGGTTGTTGTTGTCAATTGTGCTCGTTACATGGGAATTGCTGGAGGATAGACAATTTCCTCCGCTCGAGGAAGGATTGTTGGAGGTAGTGTAATTCACTTCCTTATGGTCTATAAAGGATGTTACAAAGATTACAGAGACAAAGATATTTTGGGTTCTTATGGGAATGAATCTTTGCATGGCCATCAATCAGCATCAGAGGTTGTCACCAACCTTGTTCATGTAGTTTTCAACCTACGTGACATTCAAGGCTGAGTTACATAGAGTGTATATCCAAGTGGAAGGATCTAGAGTAGAAATGGCACCAGTTGCCCTATTTGGTGTCAAAACTAGATGTGTAGGAGATTGTATCGCAATGGCCTATAGAGTGGTGCGCCCTGTTAGACTTAGCTGCTTGACCAAGCACGGGTGCGAAATTTCTTCCCCGCAGAAATGCAAAGAGGCTTCTAAAAAGGATGTGCATACCCTGGTAGAACATAAATGAAGGAAGACACAGAAAAGGATCCCGTGGAGTAAGAACACACTGCTGAGGAGCAGGTGGAAGAAGAATAGAATGATTCACAGAAAGGTGACAAGTCACATTCTCTAGAGACGAAGGAAGAAGATCTTTTAGGACAAGGCGGTGGTGGAGATGAGGCATAGAGCACCCCATTTGTTTTGAAAAGATGTGGCAAGGAGCAGCTGGGTGGAACATTGAAGAAGAAGAAATATGATAGAACCACGGTTGATCCGATGGTACTAATAGAGGGAAATCTCGATGAGATTGGGGATAAAATTCACGACACTGCCATAGAAGTGTTGCAGCAGTTCGACCAACAATACATGCAGACATTGGGGGGAATTTAGAATGATCTGTGAGGGTTGCAGCTCCAAGCTACTAGAATCCAAGAAGATGTTGGGAAGACGAGTGATGCACAAGCCATTCTGACATGAGGAAAGAATACAGTCATGGATATGGCCTGGCCACAATATGTGAGAGTCTTCCCTTTGCCTGAAGGGTCAATCCACACAAAAACAGATGAACAGTGTGCACTGCTTCACAAAGTTATGAATGTTATAGACATTTTTGTGCCTTACAGCATTGAGCATGAAATGTCCATAATTCAAGGGATCCAAAGTCCCTAAAGATGTTCTTACAGCTCCTAAAGGAACAAGGTCAACCAATGACAGCTTCTCCCAGAAGTTCTCCACCAAAAACCACTCAGAAACAGTCAATTCAGGATCAATTCAGAGGCTCCACTAGCTGTCTACGTTGAAATGCAGAGATTACACTGGCTAGGTGCACTACAACGCAGGTAGAAGCACTACCAGGGTGCGCTGAGCGGGAAATGACAAATGGCAAGTTCATTCAACGAGGTGGAAAGACCCTGGAAGCTTCCAGAATCTTCTCCAATGACACTTGCCTCAATGAATTCGACTAGTGATGAGTAAGAGGTTCTCAACCTCCAAGTGGAAGCAAGAACTGACAGAGAGAAGCCACAAGTCAAAACATGAGCTGACTCATCCTCTCTGCTCACATCTATATATGGATCTCTCACCTAGAGGTTCAGGAGGCTGGAATTTTGTACTTTGCAGAGAATTGCTGTTGGTTTGAGATTGAGATTAACATTGGGTGATTTATGCTTTGTTGGAGGAGAGGAAGGGATTCTTTTGCTGGGAGGTAGATGCTGGATCGGAACTCACTTGGTTGTATCTCCTCTTGGACTTTATTATCTTATCAATAAGCTATTTGAGTTTCTCCTGCATGTTGTATACCAATGATGTTTTGTTATGCTTACATGTTTAGCTTAATCTGATCTTGAGCTTTTTATGAATGTATATCTGTATCTTTGTGTAGTTTCTCTTTCTTATGATCTTGCAGGAATTCGGTGATGCTAGGCCGGTGGAGGAGCAAGAAGCTGGGAGCTACTGAAGAGAGGAGTGATTTGGATCGACAAACTAGCAGAAGATACAGGTTAGTTTTATTTTGCGTCAGTTCTGGTCGTTTACTTGGCTTTGTAGTCTCAAAGGATGGGATTCGTCTCCACCCTTGCAAGGTCCAGGCAATCATCAATTTACCTCCACCTTCAAATTTTTTTCAGATTCAGAAACTCCAAGGGAAAGCAAACTTTCTAAGGAGGTTCATTCCAAATTACGCCGAACATGCTAAAGGTTATACACGTCTTTTGAAAAAGGAGGTACCCTTCGTCTGGGATCAGGTTGCGCAAGCTTCCTTTGATGCTTTAAAGGATTCCTTAATAAAAGCATCATTAATGTACGCACCCGATTATCAAAGAGACTTTAACCTGTATCTGGCTGCAGCAGATACGACCATCGCAATGGTTTTAGTTCAAGAAGTCGATGGAATCGAACACCCTATATATTATTTAAGTAGAAACTTAAATGATACAGAAAGCAAATATTCTTATGTTTAAAAACTAGCGCTTGCAGCTGTTCAAGCGATACAAAGGTTTCGACACTATGTCCTCTTTCGGAAAACTACCATTTTGTCTGATTGCAACCCCATGACTTATATATTGTCGCGACATTTTCTGGGGGGCAAATATTCAAAATGGATAGCAATCCTTCAAGAGTTTGATCTGGAATTTGTAAAATCCAAATCAAAGAAAGCTCTAGTTTTCGCAGAATTATTGTGCGATCTCCCATCGTCGTCCAATGATGAAACATCCGAAGAATCAATCGTGGACAAGAATTTGTTTCTGATATCTACAAGCAATGAGTGGTATGGAGATATAATAATTTATCTCCAAACCGAAAAGTTTAGGCCTAACACCTCTCACTCAGAACAGAAACGTATACGATACCAAGCAAAAGACTACATGATCGTCGGTGATACGCTTTACCGGCGTGGTATCGATACAGTTCTGAGAAGGTGCCTCACCCATGAGGAGGCCGAAAAAGCCCTGAATGAGTGTCATTCAGGCACGTGTGGGGGGCATCAATCTGGATATGCTACAGCACAAAAAATCTTACGAGCAGGATACTTCTGGCCAACCATGTTTAAAGATTGCATAACCGCAGTCAGAAGTTGCCATGCTTGTCAAATTTTTGATAGCAAAACCAGAAGACCACCCGCACCTTTACAGCCAATAGTTGCTGTTGGGCCTTTCGCCAAATGGGGCATCGATTTCATGACATGTAACCCCACCTCGACTGGGGGGCATGGGTATATTATAGTCACCATTGACTATTTTACCAAATGGGCCGAGGCAATGCCTACATTAGATAACACTGGTGAAACAGCTGCCCTTTTCTTTTTCAATCATGTAGTCGCCAGATTCGGCGTACCATAGGCTATAGTTACGGATCATGGATCGCATTTTCACAATCACATGATGGTTGAATTAGCTGCCAAGCTAGGGCTATCTCACGACAGCACTACCCCGTATTATCCGCAAGCCAACGGACAAGATGAAGCGATCAACAAAGTCCTGAAGCGCATGTTGCAAAGGATGATTAGAGTTCACAAAAGAAGGTGGCACCTAATCCTGTACTCAGCCTTGTGGGCCTACCGAACGTCGGTAAGGAATTCGACCAGGTTCACGCCTTTCCAACTGGTATATGGCCTGGAAGCAGTCTTACCAGTCCAGTGTGAAATCTCGTCTCTTAAACTCGCAATTGATCTCCTCCCCAGAACTTCAGAAGAAGAGGCCTGTTTCTTGGAATTAATCCAATTGGATGAAACCCGTCGTGATGCCGCGTTGGCTAACGAAGCCCATAAGAAACGAGTCAAGGCACAGTTTGACAAAAATGTCAAACCCCGTGTCTTCTCAGAAGGTGACTTGGTCTTGCTTTACGACCAAGAATCCGATAAATTGGGAGCAGGTAAATTTAATTCTTTATGGATGGGCCCCTATATTGTTAAATGAGTGTTAGCAAAAGGAGCCTACGAGTTAATGGATTATGACGTAATTCCACTAGCGCAACCCCGTAATGGGTTGTACCTCAAGCGTTACTATGCTTAAATAATAACCAGTATGCTTTTGTTGTATTTTGTTTTCGCTAAAGTGTTTGTTTTGGTCGAGTAATCCACCTTTTTACATTTATTTGCAGATGTCAAACCTTTTGGAGACATGTGTTGGATATACCGACGGAGCGAGTCGTAGTTCGCGGAACTTGTCCTCCACAACCTGGGCCATTTTTGATCCAAGCGGCGAGTTAGTAAGTTTCAGAGGTGTATGTATTGGGCAATCAACGAATAACATCACTGAGTATAGCGCATTGATAGAACTGCTCTCTGATGCCATCACCCATGGTATACGCCGACTAATCGTCAGGCTAGACTCACAACTCGTAATACTACAACTCAATGGTATATATTTCGTCCGAAATCCAGCCATTTATCGCATGTTTCTAAGGGTTAAGATTTTGGAAAGACAGTTTGATTTAATTCAATACCAGCATATTTCCAAAAACTTAAACACATTAACCGACTCATTAGCAAACTATGTGTTAGATAGACATTTGCAACATTTATAAAAAGAAACACATCATCAATGTTGTAGATGTGGATCACATAACTCAACCAGAATAAAACCCCGAAAATCAAAATATATATATATATAAGCTGTTTATGGTTTACATATAATGTTCTGTAACCAAGAAAAAATCGGTCACATGACCCAAAAACTCAAAATGCTAGGGGGCACTCTAGTCTAGTGATGCTCATGATAGCACGTCACGGCCTATGCGATCATGTGTAAGAGACAAGTCCATCGTCTAGGCACACCAGTAGTATTCCGCTGCAACTGTAGAGGTAACTCGTCGATCCTCACGTCTGGAATGCCGAGAGTAAGGCTCTCAACCTGCTCCTGCACAGCTGTGAGGGTCTCGGCTACATCAAGGTCACGAAGAATAACCCTCCCGGCAGCCTCTCCTGCTGGGGCAGCGGCTGGCACTCTCGGGCGAACTGCTGGACGAACAGGGCCAACATCTGCATGCATACATGAGTTTGATTAAAGTCTTGATAGAATAAAGCACAAGGACATTATAAATAAAAACAGTAAACAGTGATATGGTCGAAGATTTTACCAATAGCGCCCCACTGATCGCCGTCCGACAGTACCAAATCCGGATCGCCTCGGAAGTCCATGCCAACATATGGATACTCGGAATAGACCATCTCCTGACGCTCGAACCACCTGAAGAAGGTATCAGAGAAAGAAATCTGAGATTGACCGGCATGCCTAGACATGTGATCAACCCATCTCTGCATGCGTGGTTCAGTAGGAGAAGGCAAGTTGAGTGCAATGTACTGTGGCTGCATCAGTGGTATCTTCTCCAAAGCAAAGGGGGTCAAAATAGAACCAAACCCAAAGTTCTTCAACTTCCCGTCCTTTACCTTGGTTAACTGACTTTTCATCTGAAGAAGTACTGCATCACACCAGTTGAATATTTTCGGTTGGAGGCACTCCAAGGCATGCTGCATATAAGATCTGTTGGCCACATGAAGAGACGCACTACCGGCCATCCTACCAATAGTGTACAGGATAGACCTAAGGGACCTATCAGCAACCTCACGGATAGAAATCTTGCCGTCCTTACTCGGCTGAGATCCTTCCCTGCAATACTGGCAGACATAATCTCTCACAGAGTCACTCCCTCGGGCCGAACCTGACAAAGAAATGGGGGCACCCCGCCTCGACAAGCCAGTCAAGAAGTAAATGTCCACTGCAGTCAAGGGGATAGATTTGCCCCTAATCTGAAATACTTGGTTGATAGGATCCCAAGCATCGAGCAAATACTGCAGTAGGGAGATCTGTTGTCTCATGCTAGAGATACGGAAGAACTTCAGCAGGCCACAGTTCCGCAGCGCGTTCACCGTGACAGGATCATGTAGGGCAATCATGTCCTCTTCTTCATGTTCTCGTTCTCGCCATGTAAGGGTCATTTTGCTCCAATATCTCTGAAAAACAAACATGAGAGGAGTTAGATCCTGGATTTGATGAGAAACTGGCAAAATTTTCATCAAAAACTGTGCAACAAAACTCTTTTTCTGCGCCCAGCGCACCTGCCCAGTGTTCCACCTGCGTTGAAGGTCAAACTGCCTTCATACAACTTGACATTCAGCGCAGGTTTCGAGTGAACTGGGTGCGCTGATGGCAGAGCGACCCCATCAAACCCCAGGGGCTCAGAAAAACAAGAAAACAAGCACAGAATGCAGAAAGGAAACCATGAAATGAAAGAGCTCAGGTTTAGCTCCTACCTGGTCCAGACGGCGCCAAGAATCATCCACAGAATCTCCCGAAATCAGCTGGTGAAAATCAAGGGGGAAGAGGCACCTCCAAAGCTCCAACAAACCAAGTTCAAATGAAATGGTAAAATGAGAGGTAAAAGTACCTTTTAATTGTTTTTACATAGTTCAAAGCAAAATATTAGGGTTTTAATCTCATTTTCAAGCAAATGTTATTCCTTTCTAACTAGTTTGATGCAGCAATTGAAGGTACAGTACTATCTTTGAAAAGGGAAAAGCTAGTTATGGTAAAAAATCAAAATTAGACCATAAGATCGAGCAGTTTTAGCACATAGTTCATGCTCGTTAAAAAATAAACATAAGACTGAGCAGTGTTTTTCCGCGTTTAAGCTCGTTAAAAAATTAACTATCTTCCGGTAAATAACCATCGTGAATGTAACATTATCAGCCATTAAAGCCTTGGTCGTGTTTGCACCGTCACCTCCACTTTTCCATTGGCCGATTGTTCACCTCCATATGATTGTTTACCCATTTTTAGGAACAGCTGCGAAGAGTGATTTCACTAGCCATCCTTGTGACAATGCCGTGATTGGAAAATTCCAACTCTTACCTGGAATCAACTGCTAACCCGTTTTATCACTCGTTCCTCAAAAGACGAGTCTTCTTTAAGCTCTTTTCATCTGACTCGTAAAATATGAAAAGATTGCCGAGTTTTGGCCTTCCAGCTCGTTAAAGCGACCGGAAGTGCTATCCCTCCTCTAGATTTTAATCTTTTTGGATCTAAGGGATTATTGCACAAAAAGATCGAGCGCTTGTTTTGTTCGGCTCGTTAAAACTATCGAAAATTCATCCCTTCTGTATTGTTTTATACTTTTTCGGACTTAAGGGATTAGATGACGAAAAAGGACTTTCGGAGTTGACTTTACGTACCTTTTCAGACTCTCTAAAAATGAAAAGGACCGAGTTATCTTTGTCGTTAGACTCGTTAAAATCATTAAATAGCGACAAACTTGTCTTTAGACGAGAACGAGTTTCACTATCGCTAGGCTCGTTAAAACATAGCGATGGGTTTGACCGAAGGGCAAATTATAGAACAAGCATATGTTATCCTCCTCAAGCTTGACAAAAATAAAGAGGTACTGGTCAGCAATGACTGGGGAAAAAATTGGGAAGAAACTCAAAGAACTTTATTGGTAGCAAGTCGCTCTTGAACATGACACTTCCACTCCGTGCTTGAGTCGGGTTGGGTTGTTTCATTCACCGGTCACATCACCATGGTCTTGCCATACCATCCACCTTTGGGGTAAATGCTACCAATCCATCACACAAGTGTCGCCGATATGTTCAAGAGAAGTCATCCAGAGAAGTCAACCATGTCCCATCCACTACAATACATTATCCTTCATCCTTTCATGACCGCCACCCTGAACCATATATCATCAGATCGTTTTCACCTCCATCAAAATCATTTGCTCCGTTCCGTGTCACTGATGTGGGATACATTAAGGCGCTCCTTTGACGGATCGCTTCTTGTCGACGTCAGCACATTATCCAAGAAGTTGATCTAGGAACAACCCCTTCAGTACTTTGAAGCTTGCATGCCTCAATAGAAAGTTTCTCACTTCCGGCGACAGGTATACATCAACGACCTTCGACCGAAAGATTTTGCGTGGTGTTCGACGCCAAGTCCTTTATTCACACCACGTGAATTGTACTGCAGTACCTTGAGGGTCATTATCATTATTGGTGATTTCTCTCGCGCTTGTTAACGGTTTACCTCATTGACCGGTAATCAAGCGATGTCTTTCCATGTTCGACTTCAGAACATCTCTCACATGGATCGACTTGTACTTAGAGTGAAGATCGAATGAGTTTGAAGACCCCGGATCTAGTTTCATCCATCCGGGCTGTGATATATATTCAGGAAAGATAAAGACATTGACATGTACATCATTGCAGCAGATAATCATCCTACCAAAAGGATGATGATTTCATCAAAATCATCAGTCTACCATCAGACGATTGTCTGTTCTATGTACAGAAAAATGAATTTATAAAGCTGAGCATGGGAATGCCCGCCTCAGCTAGATCATGAAAGCAGTATGAAAAATAATGTATTGTATTGTATCTTATTACAGGTCTCCTCCCAGCATTGGAAGAATTTCGGATCCTCCTAATAAATCATTTCACCCGATAAACGGCCTCATACTTTAGGGGGCAACTGTTATAGACATTTTTGTGCCTTACAGCATTGAGCATGAAATGTCCATAATTCAAGGGATCCAAAGTCCCTAAAGATGTTGTTACAGCTCCTAAAGGAACAAGGTCAACCAATGACAGCTTCTCCCAGAAGTTCTCCACCAAAAACCACTCAGAAACAGTCAATTCAGGATCAATTCAGAGGCTCCACTAGCTATCTGCGCTGAAATGCAGAGATTACACTGGCTAGGTGCACTGCAACGTAGGTAGAAGCACTACCAGGGTGCGCTGAGCAGGAAATGACAAATGGCTAGTTCATTCAACGAGGTGAAAAGACCCTGGAAGCTTCCAGAATCTTCTCCAATGACACTTGCCTCAATGAATTCGACTAGTGATGAGTAAGAGGTTCTCAACCTCCAAGTGGAAGCAAGAACTGACAGAGAGAAGCCACAAGTCAAAACATGAGCTGACTCATCCTCTCTGCTCACATCTATATATGGATCTCTCACCCAGAGGTTCAGGAGGCTGGAATTTTGTACTTTGCAGAGAATTGTTGTTGGTTTGAGATTGAGATTAGCATTGGGTGATTTATGCTTTGTTGGAGGAAAGGAAGGGATTCTTTTGCTGGGAGGTAGATGCTGGATCGGAACTCACTTGGTTGTATCTCCTCTTGGACTTTATTATCTTATCAATAAACTATTTGAGTTTCTCCTACATGTTGTATACCAATGATGTTTTGTTATGCTTACATGTTTAGCTTAATATGATCTTGAGCTTTTTATGAATGTATATATGTATCTTTGTGTAGTTTCTCTTTCTTGTGATCTTGCGGGAATTCGGTGATGCTGGGCCGGTGAAGGAGCAAGAAGCTAGGAGCTACTGAAGAGAGGAGTGATTTGGATCGACAAACTAGCGGAAGACACAAGTTAGTTGGATCCTTCTTCCTTGCTTACATTTCATAAAGAAGAATACTAAAATAAGTTTACCTGTTTGTTGCTAAGGCACTATCACCTCTTAGAGTGGGATAGGGGCATTTTGTATTGGATACTTTTCCCAACAACAATGAACATTGGACTGAACCTTGTTGCGTTGTCCCTTGACTCTCTACATGCATTACTACAGGGAGTCGCAGAGGAGCTCAAGATCAGAGAGAAGCGGGAAATCTCTACTGTCAGTGAGATTAAAGTCAACATTCAACAACTATTCACTAAAAAGATGTAGGCTTTGAAGGAAAAAGAGCCACTACAGGTGCATAGTTTGTGGCTAGAGTCAGCAGTAGCGGAGGCATGTAAGATAGTGCCCGATCTTCACATCCCAGGGGATGTACCACCAGAAGCCAAAATTAGAAAACTTGTCGCGGGTGTGCGAGAGGCTAAAGATGAGGTTGGATGACTCACATTTGATCTCAACATGATTATTATAGAGATACATGTTAAAGTTGCATCCCATAACTCTTCTTGAGGTTTGGGAGCAGTGCAGAGTTGCAATAAAGGAAGGCATGGCTACCTTAGATACCACAGTCACTGACTGTGCAACATTATTCAAGTAGGCTATGGAGCTAGTGACTAATCTACAAGAGGATCCAAATCTAAATATGTTGAATAAAAAGGTACAGGAGCTACACTGCCAATATGATGAGTTAAGGGTGACTGTCTACTCCTTACCACCAGTACAATGCCTTGCCAAGTTACAGGAAGGAAAACTATTGTTGGCACAGGTGGACGAAGCACATAAGAAGGATGCCTTGCTAAAGGACAGGTTGTAGCCTTGGTGGTAGGAGGCTTATTAAGTCATGATTTCAATTTAGGATAATCTTAAAGGACTACAACAGAAACATAAAACAATGAGGTTGGCCATAGAAGGACCAGCCATAGAAAAATTAGTCGAGGATGTTCAACAGGTAGCAATGCAGAGCGCTACCAAAGTTGCAATGGTCCAAGTGGAGCTGGGGGGTCTTCATAGTAAGATTGCAGTGCCAACAAAGTGACTCAAGGGTGAGTCACGATCTTTGTGTTTAGGACCTGTTGGGATGGGGTCCCCTGGGTCAGTTTTGGGGTTAAGATAACCCAAGTTTTGGTACAATTTTTGTAAATAATGTTAAGTCTCCAGGATTTGTGGATGAAGAGCACATAGATGAATATGAGTCAAAGGGGTTTTAGCCCCTTGTTTTATGTAAGTTTTGATATGGTTTTGAGATTCACCCATGGTCCGTAGACCATGGCATTGTATGAAAAAGGCTATAAATAGGTGTGTCTTAGAGAGTTTAAGGCAAGGCAAAAGTAGTATGAAGAGGTGTTAGGAGAAGAAGTGGGTAAGATAGGAGAAGAAAGGCTCTATAGCTGAGTGTGCAGAGGCCTAGTTAGAGTCTACAGCTGAATGCACGGACCCCTCCAAATGTGTTTCCAAGGTAGTTTTGAGTCTATAACCTTGACTTAAAGATAATAAAGATAGTTTTCAAAGAATTCTTATGTATTTTTGTTCATCTATGTTTCTCTTAATGTTATATGTTGTTTGTTAGAGCCTAGATTTACCTCAGGCTGAAAAGGTAAGATTCTAGGTCCACATCAAACCACGCTCAGCCTCATAGCTAACCCTACGAGGATAGGAGAGGGCTCTCTCTGGGTCAATCTTAGCAAAAGATAATCGATGGGGCTTGAGGCCAATTTAACAATTAATCTTAGGCTAGGTATGAAGTGCAAGGTTTTAATTTGAGTTTTTGAGGGTTTTGTTGGAAAAAGGGAAAGGCAAATTTGGGTTCGGGGATGAGGCCTAATTTTTGCAGAGTTCTGCTTGGGGCAAGGTAGGCAGTAGTTTTGATGCTTTAGATTAAATGAATGGATGGAAAATACTGATGAGGAGCTGAATAGTGCAAGAGGCTACAAGAATCCTCTCCAAACAGATGAAAACATATAAAACTAAACAAACTTTAAGGCAGAGCACAGCAAGCCAAATGAATTCTACCTTTGTCACTCAATTTGTTTAATTTTAGAAGAAAAGAGAAGGGAAATGGCATACATAAAACATCAATGAACTTACAATTACATGAAGAAAAACACCATCAAAACACAGAGCCACAAGGATCCCAACAAGTGCTGTAAAACCCTGGTTTTTCCTTTGCCAAAAATGCAGAAATCAAATGTACAATGGAGTGCCAAGCAATCCCAAGTGTCCAACCATGTTAATGACTGAAAGATCACAAGATATAGGCAATACTAACTCCTTCCCATGCCTCTAGGGGTCAAGCTCATCATTCTAGGAGCTGTTTCAACCATATCTAAACAAGGAACTGAAAAATAGGCAATGAAACAACTTGCCTCTATATGTTAGGAAACTGATTCATTCAGTTGTTTTTCAATTTTTAGTGAATGAATCTAATAAAACAAGTAAATATGTGCCAAAATGACATCAAGTTCATGAAATTAAATCAAGTTAGATCAAGAGTTACATGAAAAAGTAAAACTAGTCAAAACTGGGCGAAATTCTGAGCTGCTGAGTAAAAAATAGGCCAAAATTCTCTATGCGCCACGCCCAAAACCTGTATGCGTAGCACAACTTTGGAGCTGATTTTTTGGCACTTCTCGAAGTCCAAATTGAGTTCATGATAGCTCTTTGGAAAGCCCTGCCTGTCTACTTTCCAACCCAAGTGGAATTTCTAGATTTGGATGTCATTTTCCCTACAAAACTTCAATCTCCCAAGACTGCTTCCTCTGAGTGCAAAAGGTGGCAAAGAGGTCATTTTTAGGGTGTTTTTGACCCTTTAGGCAACCTAGAACTTGATGAAATCTCTTGGCAATTCCTGAGCATGCATAATTTATCATAAAAAACCAAAAAATATCAAGTTTTCCTCCAGAAGATGTCTCAATCATAAGCGTGCGCCAGGTGGCGCTACGCGTTGGGCAGAAAACTCTATTTTCTGACCAAAAAAATAAAAAATGACAAAATTTTCTCCAAATTCCTTGAAATTTGGATTATAGGTGCCTCATCAAGTATCATGCTTAGCTAAAGAGGCTACGGCCAAGATTCAGAGCCGATCTTGCCTTTTACGCTGTTCCAGTGTCCTCCTCGTCCATGTAGTTTCAGTTGTAAAGTCACTGTCTTGGTCATATAATGTATCGGTGTCTGCCTTCATGGTGTTTAAAAGTCTATTTGGCTTCAATGAGATGAAGAATGAGAATTTGGTGCAATTTCCAAATGTGGGAGGGACTATGGGAAATAGGGTAGTGTGGAGAGTGGGCTCTTGACAAGTGATAATTTGCCCTTTAGAATTTTGACAAATGTAGGAAAAATGGACAGTTATTTAAATGTTTGGGTATTGTTTGGGGTAACTTGAGGTTTTTGGAATTTTACAAATGATATGGGGAAGGGAAAATGATGGGAAATGAAATGATTCTATGAATGGGAAATGACTTGAGATATTAGGGACTCTCTGCAAGTGATATGGGAGAGTGATAGTGATGGGCAATGATAGGGGAGGTGTGTAATGGTAATATTAACAGTGAGGGGGAGAAAAAAAAAAAAACAATGAGGAATAGAAAATATTGGCACCAAAACTAACTTTAAAACTCTACTTTCAAAACCATGGAGAAAATCTCAACACGGTGATAAAGTTAGGTTTTGGCATGCAAATCCTCATAACTAATCTCAAACATTTTTAAATGAAAACTGGAGGGTCACATGAACTCATTTGAGCAGAAAAAACTGAGTCAATTTGAGTTTTAGGAAGCAATGAATGAAAATTAGTGTTTCAGGCTTGTGCACTGTGCACCAAACCCAACACGTCGCGCCTGTGTAATTTTACACTGTGGAAAATGGCCCTATGCACCGCGCACGTCCAGTGCGTCGTTCCACTTAACGAACGCATCGCACAGCAAAATTTACACACAGTTTTCCTTCAATTCGATTGCGTTGCTCCTCCATGTTTCCACTTTGGCTCTTTGATGTATTTAGTATGCAAATGAACTCTTGGAACACAAAAATGATATATATGCCAAGGATTTAACTCTTGATTTTCAAAAGCCAATTTGTCATGTTGCAAACTTTGACACTTCACTTTGAAACTCTGTTTTGCTTCTTTGTTTCTCTTGGACTGAATGGTTTGATTTTCGATTGTCTTGCAGGGATGAATGGCCTAGAACTTTGCAAAGGACCAGAGTTGCGCTTGAAGATTTTTGACAACTGAAAAACCTTGAAAATATACATGGAAATTTATTACAAAGAACGACATGACGATTTTCCTCAAAACAGAGTTTTGAAGAAAAGTCATGATCAAAGATTGCGATGAAAACTTATTATGAAACCTCCCTCATGTGTCTGCTGGCATTATTGGACACTTAAAAAAAAACCGTAGACCTAATGACTGAAATGACTCTTTGCTGACCAAGAAACCATCCATGACTATGAATGACTGTAAAATTGATTTTGATGAACTTTGATGATCACACACGAACCAACAGATACATGACATGAGGGAAATTGAAACACAAGAACCATCCATCAGAAAATCAATGCTTCTAATGGAATGTAACTGAACGGATGAATGAGACACCTAAAAATGGAATGCGACAAAGAGTTTTTGATCTCTGACAGAGGTATGACTATACCGACTCTAACATTGTTGATGAATGATGCCCTTTATGGAATATTGAATGAATGTTACGTGATTCTCTTGAATAAGTGTTAATGATGTATGAAATGCATGTATAAGTACATTCGAAAAGACTCTGATGTTTATTAATAACTTAAGTAAATCTGCGCAACCCTAATTTAGGACTGCTCTCTCATGCGCATAAGTAGACAAATTGACTGTTAAAGGTCTACAAGGACTGATCATAGACCTTTGCAAAGGTCTGAAGGCTATTTGACAAAGTTGCAACGACGAGCCCTAAGAGTGTATCGATCTGTGTGGAGGCATATCTGAGGTGCTGGAAGACATCACACTAGTCTATGGATGTAGAAACTTGGTTCTTGCATCCCCCCATACTGCTTCGGGTGAGACTGCAGCTTGTGCTATGCAGGTTGTTGCCGAAAGGGCTAGTAGTGTTGGGTTTTGTTGGTTGGCACAGCTAACTATGAACCCAGGTCAGGATCCCCTAAGCCAACAATAACCCCCGTGCCATATTCCAAGCATGAAAGTGGAACTCAAGACATATAAAGCAAGGGCTTCCCGTAGATTAAACCATGTCCACCCTGAGGCTACTATGGTCCTGCCAAAATTGGTCAAGAGATCACAATGCCCAGAAAAAGCTTAGATGCCTCAGAGTTTCTTCACCAATATCTTGAGAAATTTTCCTGTCTCCACCCTCTTATCGAGGGCTTCCCATATATGTAACCACATCCACCCCCAACCCTTGGGAATTTTCCTGACACCACCTCACCTAGCTCCGAAGCATTATAGCAATCCAAATCTCAACCAGAAAAGAATCACATAACACCATGCCTATCCAGAAATGGCAAGGAAAGGTTGAAACCACAGTCACACCCAATAAAATCAATGCTAATGATAACAAAAGAACCAAATAAAAAATGCATGTACCATGCATACGACAACTAGAAAGGAAATCACACATGCAGCCCATTACTTGCAAATCTTCCTATTGAACCTACTTGATCCAACCTTCCTTGCTTATCCTTTTCTTTCCCTGTCCTTCTTTTTCCTTCCTTTGCTTGCTTTCTTGCTTTCTCCTCTTGGTTATCTTCTCCCTTTGAAATTAATTCCAAAGACAAACTGAAAAAAATATGAGAACTGATCCCCCTGAGCCTCTTTAACATTGAGGCCTCTATTTCCTTCAATTTCCTCTATTTTCTCTTCAATTTTCCTCTCATGCAGATTTGTGACCCTTCATCTCCCTTTTATTCCATTTTCCTTTATTTTCATAACTAAATGACAATTAATGCCTTTTTTCCTTTTCCAATTCCATTTCCAATTTCCTTAGCCATAATAAATCGAAATGGACACCCACTAGGATGTTTTTCCCAACATTTAGCTTGGAATACGTGCCCCATGACAGTGGTATTATTTTTCCTTTATTAACTTTATTACATGAGCTTTTAACCTAAGACTATCACAACCCCTCCCCCTTGGGGGAACACTGTCCTTGGTGTTCGATGACACCTATGACCAGAAAACCGCTGAAAGAAAAACATACTACTTATGGAGCTTTATAACTTACATCGATGCAGTATTTACAATACAACTTGCTAAAATCAAAACAAAACATGACAACATGACAACCATACCGCTTATGGGAGCTTTATAACATAACTCATTGCAGTATTTACAATAAAAACCATACATGTATATGTACATATACCAAAACTCCTTTGCCTCAACCGATAAATAATGAATTTACAAATCCCACATCTAATCAGCCATCTCCCATGTAGCTTCATCGTGCCCAAAGTGTTCCTACTGCACTTTAAATTTCTTGATTTCTCAGTTCTAAACCATGAATTATTTTTGCTACAATATGCACTGAGGTTCCAACTAGAATTATCCTACTAGTTCCACATGAAATATAGACCATTCAATCATATTATCATCATCCTTCATATGTATCTTAAGCAACAAAACATGGAAAACATCATGGAATTTCACTATCAGCGACAGTGTAAGTCTGTAAGCCACTGGTCCAATCCTATCAAGGATCTTGAAAGATCTACAATACCAAGGTGCAAACTTGGCACATGACCCAATCCTCAAGGATATATTCTTAGGATTGATGCACAAGTACACATGCTCCCAATCCAGAAACTCTTTAAATTTCATGTGTTGATATGTATCACTCTTCTACTTGTCTTATGCTGATTTTAGATTATTCTTGATAACCCACATTTCCTGTTCCATCTTTTCCAACATGTTCGGTCCAATTAGTACCTTGTTCACTCAATCACTCAAGTTTATAGGATTATTACAACTCCACCCATAAGTTCCTCAAATGGACTCATCCACAAGGACTCCTTATATCCATTATTGTATGCAAACTCTACTGATACTCTTCCCACTTCTACTACTAATGCATGATGTACATCCTCAACATATCCTCAAGAATCTTGTTGACCCTCTCTATCTCTCCATCTATCTGTGTATGATAAGCTATACTAAAGTCCAAATCTTTCCCAAAACCTAAAAACAACTCCTTCCAAAACCTAGAAGTGAACTTCACATCTCTGTCAGATACAATCTTCTTAGGAACACCATGCAATCTCATTATCTCCCTTATGAGGACCTGAGCTACCTCACTAGATGAATTATTAGATTTCACTAAAATGAAGTGAGCTACCTTGGTCAACATGTCAACCACAACCATGATTAAATTGTGTTTTCTAGATGTCTTCAACAAACTTGTGATAAAATTCATGGAAACGATCTCCCACTTCCACTCTAGAAACATAATCAGTTGCAATAACCCACCTGGATACTTGCACTATGCTTTTACCCATTGATAGTCCAAACATATTGCGATGAACTCAACCACTTCTTTCTTTAGATTCGACGAATAATAGAACTTCTTCACAACTATCAAAGTCTTATGATATCTCAGGGGACCTAAATGGGTCTTAACATGAAATTCCCTCAAGATAAGCTTCTTGAGCTCACTA
The DNA here is from genome assembly GCA_031772625.1 of Pinus tabuliformis. Classification (NCBI taxonomy): domain Eukaryota; kingdom Viridiplantae; phylum Streptophyta; class Pinopsida; order Pinales; family Pinaceae; genus Pinus; species Pinus tabuliformis. Next base: position 408,477,911 of record CM062818.1, on the reverse strand, counting down.
TTGTCCACTAGATAAAACCTATCCCTATGTCTCAGCGAGCCATCTATCGTGAGATGATAATACACATCCTAATCAACTATATGTTGTTGTTTTAACCTGTGCTTAAGCTGTTGGTACTGATCATCCTATTGTCCTACCTACAAGATCTGATCTTGTAAGTCTATCTCATATGAAAACGTAGCTGCTATGTGATTTACCTGCACTCTTCTACTAGGAGAATATCCAACCTTGTTCTCCTTTCCCTTAATGTACCTGATCTTGAAATCAAACTCACTGAGCGTGGCCAACCATCTAGCTTTCTTGGCATTTATATTAGGTTGATAAAAAAATTACCTCAATCCACTATGATCACTCATTAATACAAACCTCTTTCCAAGAATATAATGCTCCCAAATCTTCAAGCCATCAATAATCATTGCCAACTCAAGATCATGAGTCACATAATTATGCTTGTGCACATTCCATTTCCTTAACTCTTAACATAGCACCTGTCCTTCTTATTTCAAGGCCCCACCCATTACCTCTTGCAAGCATCTGTACAGACCATGAACTCTTTATCTGGATCTTAAATCTTTAGAACTTGAGCATTTGTAAGAAACTCCTTCAACTACTCAAAACTAGTTGCACAATCTGCTATCCATTCAAACTTTAGGATAGGAAATCCATTAGAAGTTCCTATTGAACTGTGTGTAATAACCTACGAACCCTAAGAATGACCCGACCTCATGAAAATTCCTAGGAGTTTCCCATTCCATGATAACTCTGATCTTTTCTGAATCCATTGTTATGCCTTCCTTGGAAACAACATGTCCCAAGTAATGAAATTCTATCTAAAAGAAACTTCACTTACTAAGCTTGGCATACAACTAATGTTGTCTCAATAGTCTTAACATTGTTTCCAGGTGTTCTGCATGCTCTTCCACATTCTTAGAATATATCAATATTTCATCAATGAATACTATCATAAACTTTTCCAGACAAGGACGCAACACACTATTCATCTAACACATGAAAGTAGCTAGAGAATTATTAAAAACATAAGGAACTACAATAAACTCATAATCCCCATACGTGCTTTGGAACGTGTTGAAGCCTCAAAATGCATCTACTCCAACATGGGGGATAAACACCTGGTCTGAACCTTAAAGACAACTCCTTTTTCGTTTGATGTGGTGACTCCGACTAGGGATGATGGGATGAGTTTCCTAGAGTGGGTTTCAAAATGAGAATGTGTGGTTTTCAAGTGATGGTAACTAAATGATCTATTCTAGCATGTAAATCTCTAGCTAACTTAATATAATATAAACCCAGGGTATTCTGTGTGATATGAGATCTAGAAAGATATATGTTTGACATGTGATAATAAAGATCATTCACACATTAAACAAAGACGATAACATGTAAAGATAATTTCTTTGACTAAATAGTTAGTCAAAGAAATTTATAAACTGTATCGCATATATTAATGATCATACATGAAATTAAATACTTTCATCAATGCATCATACAGTAGTGAAATTAGCACATAATAGAAAGAACATATGTTGGAAATAATACTGAGAGGGGGGGTGAATCAGTATTATCAAGCAAATATTCCTTTTTTCCAAATCAAATGATATACGCTACTTCAGTTAATTAAACCCGCGTATATATGCAACTATGCAGAAGGAAACCCGCGTATACAATGCAAACTTTTAAATGAATTTATCTTTCTGATGATGATTATTAATCTATGTTTGAGAATCAAATAACCAGTAACCAGAAATAGTAAAATAGAGAAGAAAGACAATCGCACACAAGAACACAAGATACAAGGTGGAAACCCAATGTGGGTGAAAACCACCTGCTGCAATTCGTCTCTATCTTCTCTTTAATTAGAAACTTCTTTTTACAATTTTACTGGTGCAGTACTTTACCAGTACGCAGGCTGCAACCTGCAGAGAGCTACAACCCTCCCTCGTTTTCCAGCTTCTTCTGGAAGGGAGCTACAACCCCCTTAGCTCTTGCACTAGCCAAGATACTAGTACGTAGGTGCTGGCCTACAGAAGGCTACAACCTTCTCTTTCTTTCAGGGACCACATTTCATGAATTTTCAGACTGGATCCACAAATAGCATCAGTCAAACATCAAGAATTTCTGCATCAACCAATCACCTTTTCACCAATCAAAACTGAATCAAAATAACCACTTTTCTGACTACTGTACCCAGATCACAGTAACAGTAACCACACACCAAATCTAAACCTAGAACACTGCAGCAATAAATAGAAGCAGCAAGATCACAACTCAAAAAATTATATACGCTACTTTAATAGCTTGAAACCTGCATGCATACGCTTCTGTGTATGGAACAACCTACGTATACGTTGTTTTACTTCACTGAGCCAGCGTGTATATGCGCCTTCGCTTCACTGAACCTGCATACAAATCTACAAAGGATAATTCACTATTTCAGATATTCAAACACTAATTAACCCAGATTATCAGTTTTATAGATCAAACAAGCGCCACATATAACAGATCAAAATCATGCAAATATACTATCATTAAAGCTTAAGGATTATGATCCATCAATAGAACTTATCCATCTCTTTGCGCTAAGGTTCCTCCTTCATTCAGATCTAGATCTGCACCATAACCCAATTACTATTATTCCAAGTCTAGAACTTTATCAGATATTCGACAATAATTCTGATGATCCCTTGCCACATGATCTCCTTCCTCTTTTATAGTTTTAGGCCTTCCATAATACCACGGTCCAAAACCATAATAAACCAATACCACGGACCCAATACTTGGGATCAACACGTCTGACGAGGTACCATGGTCCAAAACCATAGGTTCAAATACCAAGGACTAACTACCACGGACCAAAGGTAAGTTCTCCAACATATACACGCTTTTCTTTGCATGAAAGTGTGTGTATACACACACACGCCTTTGAAACGTCTAACCCGCGTGTATACACATCTTCATCTAGATGAACCTGTGTATATGTCTTTTCCTTCATTCTGAAAGCTTGAACTGAGATCTGTTACCAAAGAGAGTTGCCATCAAGGACAACACCTGTGCCATGGCTCCAAACTTGTGCCATAATGCCAACAATCTCCCCCTTTGGACTTGATGGCAACCCAATATCCTCAAAGTCATTCTCCCCCTTTGTCATCAAGGGCAAAGGGTTGTGCTCCCCCTGAGTATATGCTGAAATTTCGGCCCTGCTGAGCTGACCATGATCCCCCTGACTATAGGAAAGATCTGCAAAAGATGTTCTTCAAAAAGAACCATGACTTATACATCATAAAAGACCTTCCTATCACCAAAAGATTCAATACATACATCCATCACCCAACAAGTGGGGATCATCCACCCAACCAAGTGGGGATACATCAGAAATTTACATAAGACAACCAAGTTCATTACATATTCATCCCAGGCATAGTGGGGAAACCAAAATAGACCGTTACATGACCTTGACACCATAAAAGAGATATCACAAAAGAGATACATGACATAGAGATGAAATATTTAGAACAAGACTTATGAAAGTCACCAATAACTGATAGCAGCAGCATCTGTCAATCACCATTCAGATCAGAAACCAAGATTTCATTATGTTCTTCCTATGCATTTGTTCCACCTGAAACCAACAATAGTTGTGAACTAGAACCAAAAGCTTCTAATATAATGCCAACAATGCATTATTAGAAGATTATCTGCTACCCCTGAACTTGTGTCGGATGGTCTCTGTCAGACCCATATCAGAATATCTTCAACCAAAGCCTGTCCCTACTGATATGCCACTGTCTCTGCACAAATCGGTGTATGTATGCAGATCCTCCTCAGGAAACTCGGGTACACCCATTTTTCTATGAAACAGACAAGATCTAATAGCAAGATGATGCATCAACTACTCCCAACTTCTGTCTGAGGTATTCAAATGTCTCCGTGGGCAGTGGTTTGGTGAAAATATTAGCAACTTGTTCCTTAGAAGGAACATACTCCAATTTGACCTTTTGTTCCAATACTTGTTCTCGGAGAAAGTGATACTTGATCGGTATGTGCATGGTCTTTGAATGCATGACTAGGTTCTTTGAAATGTTGATTGCACTTGTATTATCACATAAGATGGAGATAGGTGGTGTACATGTGATTTGAAAGTCCTGCAAGGTTTGCATCATCCAAAGAAGTTGAGTGCAACAAGATGCAGCAGCCACATATTCCGCTTCAGCTGTAGATAAAGCAATCGAACTTTGTTTCTTGCTGAACCAAGATACTAATCTGAAACCCATAAAGAATGCACCACCAGCCCAATCTGCATCTGTATAAGCATGAAGAGTGAGATCTGTATCTCTAGGATACCATAAGCCATAGTTTTGAGTTCCTTGAAGATACTTGAAAATTCTCTTCACTGCCTGAAGATGAGTTTCCTTTGGATTTGCCTGAAATCTTCCAACTATTCCCACTGCATGCATGATGTCTGGTCGTGTACCTGTCAAATAAATTAGACTTCCAATCATAGATCTATAGGTTGGTTGATGCACTGCTGCTGATTCATCATTTGCACTGAGGCTGTATCCTGTAACCATGGGGGTGCATACTGGTTTCGTATCTTCCATGCCATACTTCTTCAGAATCTGCTTGAGGTACTTGGTTTGAGACAAGAAGATACCGCCTTCATTTTGTTGGATTTGCAATCCAAGAAAGTATGTTAGTTCTCCAAGCAAGGAAATTTCGAATTCGTTCTACATCACCAAGGCAAAGCTTTGACTCATAGCTTCTTCATTGCTTCCAAAGATAATATCATCTACATACACAACAAGTATTAGTAATTTGTCATTTTCAATTTTTATATAGAGATTGCTATCTACTGATCCTTTTGAAAATCCTTGTTGATGAAGATATTTTTCCAAATGGTAGTACCAAGCCCTTGGATCCTGTTTAAGACCATAGAGATCCTTTTTTAGTCTGCATACAAGATTTGGATCATTCCCAAGAATGAAACCATCTGGTTGCTCAATGTACACTTCTTCTTCTAAGTCTCCATTCAGAAAGGTTGATTTCATGTCCATTTAAAATACTTTGAAATTTTGAAATCTTGAGAGAGAAAGGAACATTCGAATGGCCTCAAGTCTAGCAACGGGAGCAAAAGTTTCTTCAAAGGCTATTCCTTCTTGTTGAGCATACCCTTTACACACAAGTCTGGCCTTGTTTCTGATTACTTCTCCATTTTCATTCAACTTATTTTTAAAGATCCATTTTGTCCCTATGACATTCTTATCTTTTGGTCTAGGAACCAACTCCCAAGTGTTGTTCTTTTCGATCTGCTCAAGTTCTTCATCCATTGCCTTGACCCAGAATTCATCTTTGCATGCCTCTTTTACATTTTGTGGCTCAGTGGAGGAGAGCAATGCCAAATAGCTTGAGGCTTTTGCAATTGTTCTTCTTGTTTGTACACCTGCCTCTTTCTACCCCAAAATCTGAGATTCTGGATGATTCTTCTGAACGTACCTAGATGGAGTCTTCTCTTCTATCCTTATCTGTTCCTCTGGTGCCTCTTGGGGTTCTTCTTCATCATTAGTCTGATTTGGAGAGTAGTCTTCATCCTCTTCGATATTTTCATAATTTACTTGCCTAGGAATGTACCCTTTTTCATCAACCACTACATCAATGTTGTCAACAATTCTTCCAAGTCTTTTATTGTAACACTTATATACCTTGTTGTGGGGAGAATAACCAAGGAGAATGCCTTCATCTGCTCGAGGTTCAAGTTTGCCAAGTTGTTCATCATTCTTCTTAATATATCATTTGCTTCCAAAAATTTTGAAATGCTTTACCAAAGGAGTCTCACCATACTAGAGCTCATGAGGAGTTTGAGTGCTATTCACTCGGACATTTGTTTTGTTAAGAATAACAACGACAGCAAACGCAGCTTCACCCCAAAAGGTTGCGAGAGTTCCAGATTCATCAAGCATAGCACGAGCCATTTGTTGGACCGTTCTATTCATCCTTTCCACCACTCCATTTTGCTGAGGAGTCCTAGCTGTAGATAATTCCCTTCTTATTCCATGTTCTTCACAAAAATCGAAAAATTCATTTGAGGTAAACTCCTCACCTCTGTCGGACCTGAGGCACTTAATTTTGTGATCTGATTCGTTTTCAGCCAAGGCTTTGAAGGATTTGAATTTTTCGAATGCTTCGTCTTTGTGCTTCATAATTCCTAACCAAACCATCCTAGAGAAGTCATCAATGAATAATATAAAGTTTTCTTCTCCTCGAGGTGACCTTGTCATAAATGGACCACAAACATCTGTATGGACTAGCTCAAGAGGCCTGCTAGCTAATCCTTCCTTCTCAGGGAAGTTAGTTCTGGTTTGCTTACCAAACTGACATGATTTGCATATTGTGTTGTCTGGAATTTTGATATCTGGAAGACCACAAACTGCCTGGTATTTGCATGCTTTCCTTATTTGTGAAAAGCTTAGATGCCCCAACCTCTGGTGCCATAACCAGTGTTCATCATCCTTGCTCAAATAGCATTGTTGTTGTCCTTCTTCAAACATGTATAAGTTATTTGGAGTTCTTCTACCTTTGATCACTGTTTTTCCCGTATCAAGATTATGAACACTACATCCATTTGATCGAAATATTACCTCGGTTCCTTGATCACACATCTGACTGACACTCAGTAGGTTATGCTTCAAGCCATCAACATACAAAACATTTCCAGCTTTGACCTTTTCCTTTTATAGCTACAGGGGTATCATTTCCAAAAGTGACTTTCTTTCCCTTTTCTAAAGCAGTATATGATTCAAGTTTTTCTTTATCACCAGTCATATGCTTCGAACATCCACTATCAATGTACGATAGATTTTCCTGTCCTTCTGCATAAAAAGCTATCCCACATCTTTCTGGTTGTGGTTCCTTTATTCTCCATGTTCTGGTGCTTGAGGCTTGTTCCTTTGTCTGCCAAAACCTGCTCCTGCATTCAGAATCTTCATGACCGAAGTTATTACAAATAGAACATTCAATTTCATTTTCAAGGGCCGAAAAGTTGTTATAGGTCATTTTCGTAATCCCAGTCATACTTCTTTGTTTTTTAGCTTCTCTAGTCATGATTGTCTTATAGGCAACACATTGAGTTGCTTTTTGACCAAAGTTATGGCAAGAGAAACATTGGCCATTGAAGAAAGTTCTGCAATTATCAAATCTACCAGCCAAATGATTGTAATTTCTATTGTCATCCATTCTTGAAGCAAATTGAGAAGTTTTTACCTGTGGCTGATTGTAGCTTTTGTTCACCCTTAAGATGGATTGCCCCTGGTTTACCTGGTAGTCTTTGTTTGATCTTGATGTAATTCGTCCCTACTTTACCTGATGATCTCCATTGGGCTTTTGCTCATTCCTCCTTGCTGCATCAAGATAACTCTTTGAGGTGGATGCTTGAGATGTTTCTCCATTATAACCCAGACCTGTCTTGATTAGTGGAGAACGTTGTACATTGATAATCTCATCCAGAGTTTCAGATCCTTTAACAAATTTAAGATTAAGAGCCTTTGTTTTCTCAATTTCTTTTCTAAGGCCAACAATTTCACATTCTAACTTCTCAAGAAATTTTTCTTTTTCATCAAGTTGAAATTGCAGGGTATCAATGATCACATTCTTTTCTTCTAAACATGTCTTGACTCTAGAAATCCCTTCATAAAATCTATCCACGTCTATAGCATCCATGTAATCATTATCTTCAAAAGCCATTAAAAGTTTATAGTCATTACCTCGTTCATCTTCATCACTATTTGATAGTCCATCACTGTCTTCATGAGTGTAATAGCTTTCCTTATTTTCATTCTGTTTCTTGTTCCATCTAACAGGTTCCTTTCCCTTGTCAATCTTATCCTTATGAGGACATTTGGCAACATAGTGACCTACTCTTCCACAAGCAAAGCATTTGAAAGGTAACTTACCTTTGAATCTTCCAGTACCCCGTTGAAGATTTCTGACAAAATTTGATTCTTCTTCTTCTGACACGTGTCCTGACTCATAGTACTCTCCTTTACCTGAAGCCTTGAAGGCAGCTTCTCTCCTGTCTGATAGACCTCCTTTCCTCATTTCACAAGCAGTTAGAATTCCATGCAGCTGTGACATTTTAAGGTTTTGTAGATTCTCCTTTTCTTCTATTGCAGAAACTTTAGATTCAAACCTTGGGGATAAAGATCTTAGAACGTTTTCAACCACAACAGCCTCTTTTATTTCTTTGCCCAAATTTTTCATACAATTAACAATCTCATCTACACGAAGAAAATAGTTAGCCACGCTTTCATCATTATACATCCTGAGATTTTCATGCTGAATCCTAAGGGTTTGAAGTTTTGCTCATTTTACCTGATCATCTCCTTCATAGCTCAGAACAATCTTGTCCCATATCTCTTTTGCGGATTTAAACTGCATTACCTTGACAAATTCTGATTGAGATAGGCATCCTAATAGAGCATTGACTGCCTTTGCATTTGTTTCATATTTCTTCTTCTCAGCCGGATTTGTAGGAGTTGTTGATGGAAAAGTATACCCTGTTTCTATGATATCCCAGACTTCTGTACCAAGAGATTGAAGATAGGCAGTAACTCTTACCTTCCAATATATGAAGTTTGTCCCATCAAAAATCGGTGGCCTGATTGATGCTTCCCTCTCGTAGTTGCTCATGATGAAAGATCTTCCTTCAAGCAATCAAGCTTCTTCTGAAGGACCTGCTCTGATACCAATTGTTGGAAATAATACTGAGAGGGGGGGTGAATCATTATTATCAAGTCAAATATTCATTTTTTTCAAAATCAAATGATATACGCTACTTCAGTTAATTAAACCCACGTATATACACAACTATGCAGAAGGAAACCTGCGTATACAATGCAAACTTTTAAATGACTTTATCTTTCTGATGATGATTATTAATCTGTGTTTGAGAATCAAATAACCAGTAACCAGAAACAGTAAAACAGAGCAGAAAGACAATCGCACAGAAGAACACAATATATAAGGTGGAAACCCAATGTGGGTGAAAACCACCTGCTGCAATTCGTCTCTATCTTCTCTTTAATGAGAAATTTCTTTTTACAATTGTACTGGTGCAGTCCTTTACTAGTACGCAGGTCGCAACCTGTAGAGAGCTACAACCCTCTCTCATTTTCCAGCTTCTTCTGGAAGGGAGCTACAACCCCCTTAGCTCTTGCACTAGCCAAGATACTAGTACGTAGGTGTTGGCCTACAGAAGGCTACAACCTTCTCTTTCTTTCAGGGACCACATTTCATGAATTTTCAGACTGGATCCACAAATAGCATCAGTCAAACATCAAGAATTTCTGCATCAACCAATCACCTTTTCACTAATCAAAACTGAATCAAAATAACCACTTTTCTGACGACTGTACCCAGATCACAGTAACAGTAACCACACACCAAATCTAAACCCAGAACACTGCAGCAATAAACAGAAGCAGCAAGATCACAACTCAAAAAAATATATACGCTACTTTAATTGCCTGAAACCTGTGTGCATATGCTTCTGTGTATGGAACAACCTACGTATATGTTGTTTTACTTCACTGAGCCAGGGTGTATACGCGCCTTCACATCACTGAACCTACGTACAGATCTATAAAGGATAATTCGCTCTTTCAGATATTCAAACACTAATTAACCTAGATTATCAATTTTATAGGTTGAACAAGTGCCACATATAACAGATCAAAATCATACAAAGATACTATCATTCAAGCTTAAGGATTATGATCCATCAATAGAACTTATCCATCTCTTTGCGCTAAGGTTCCTCCTTCATTCAGATCCAGATCTGCACCATAACCCAATTACCAGTATTCCAGATCTAGCAATTTATCAGATATTCAACAATAATTCCGATGATCCCTTGCCACATGATCTCCTTCCTCTTTTATAGTTTTAGGCCTTCCACAATACCACGGTCCAAAACCATAATAAACCAATACCAGAGACCCAATACTTGGGATCAACACGTCTGACGAGGTACCATGGTCCAAAACCTTAGGTTCAAATACCAAGGACTAACTACCACGGACCAAAGGTAAGTTCTCCAACATATACGTGCTTTTCTTTGCATGAAAGTGTGTGTATACACACAGGCGCCTTTGAAACATCTAACCTGCGTGTATACGCGTCTTCGTCTAGATGAACCTGCGTATATGTCTTTTCCTTCATTCTGAAAGCCTGAACTGAGATCTGTTACCAAAGAGAGTTGCCATCAAGGACAACACCTGTGCCATAATGCCAACAACATAATCCATATATAATTCATGAAAACGAAATGTTATCACTAATTAAACAAAACATAACTGAGAATACAAGATAAAGTACCATATGTGTGAGGTTCTGCTCATTTGACTAATGACATATATCAGCTCCTTTCTTCAAATCAAATTATTATCCAAGCATACAATAGTGCATCAACAAAGGAAAGTAGTTTGACAATCAAAAGTAATGACAGTGTTCCATAATTTCATCAAGGCATTCACAAACTTACAGAAGTGCATTCTTTGCAATTTTTTTTGATAAAATTCTGGACCCTTCTCTAAATGCATGAGAAGGGTATAAATACTATCTAACTAAAGATCAAAAATATATTATACAAAATATCTTGGGGAGGTTTCAAACAACCTTCCTCTTAACTAGAAACTAACTCTAAAAATTAAAGTGATTTGGTGACCACAGGTTATAAAGATGTCTTGTTGTCTTCTATCTTTTCCTTTAGATCACATATATCGGCCATTGGTTTCACTTGACGAGGTGCCTTGAATTGCGTCCTAACATGTCCTACAAAAATGGCATGTGTGAGAGGTGGCAACATCCTTTGTGTTGAATTGAGTGAATGATTCAACGTCATAATTTGTCTGTGAGTTTTGACAAGGAATTGCCAATATGCCTCCCAGTCAGTCTTCAATAATTTTGTGATCACCTCACTTCGGTCTTTTACCTTTGCCTTCTAGCTTTTATCCAACTCATTCAAATCTGGCAGTGATTTTGGGTTACCCTCTTTTATCAAGTTGGTAGCATGAAAAGTGTGGTTGACTGCTTTTATTATATTTTTAGCCACTCTTGTTGCTCTCGCTACTGCCAACTCTGCCTGCTTGATCCGCGCATCCCAATCTATGAACAATATATCCTTATGTGTCTCTTCAATCTCGGGCAGATTAGCACTCCTTCCCTCTTCAGTTTCTTTCCATTCAATATATTCAGAGATATTAGTATTTAAATCATTAAATTTAGTTCTCTGATCAATCACCTTATCTGTTAACTGATCACTACTAATCATATAAGGAGTGACATGCGACATTCTCTGGCAGAATAGATCTTACTGTTTTGATAGAATGGAATTAAGCTCTAATGCTTCTTTGATGAATTCATCGACAATAGGGAAATATTTATACTTTGTTATGGCTTCTTGCAATTCTTGTATTTTCACTTTCTTTGAAAAGATGTCCTCTTCGTGGCTTATCCTTAGGACTTCCATACTCTATTGCAAATGGACTATTTTTTCAGCGGCTTACTTGTTCACATTTATTTTTCTATCTCTAACTCTGCTCGAGCTGCTCTATCCTCTCTTCCTTTTCCCTTAACAAAATAGATACCTATGTGGCTTTATCCACGGTTGCGGTAACATATGCCCCTATAAATTGTGATCGTCTGGTTAAATTTTTAGCTCAGTTTGCAGGAATAACCCTCCAAAATATGTCCATCGATTCATTCCCAGGTAGGATTTTGGGTGTTTCTACTCTCCTTATTTTCCTCTGTCTTCTTACTACAAACTTATGCAGTGGGTTGTAGAATATATCTAAGGGAGGTATCTCTGTAACCTTTAGAATAATTTCAGATATCAGAAACATGGGGATGATTTCTGTGTTATGCGAACTTGTCTCTTGCTCATTCATTAACTCCGACTCTAAAATTTTCTAAGTTGGCTGTGGAGTATGACATTTTGTGGTTTCTGGGACATCTGTTGTCTTGGGAGTATCTTGGTAATTTTTATTAAATTGGTCCCATTCCTGCTCAAAATCGTTGCTTTTGCGTTGGGGACCGATATCATTAGTTAGATCACTTATGACTCATTTTTAAGCTGACCTTTTACTGGATTCTACTATAGTCTCTATCTCTGGTGTCTTCCCTGTATCCTGGGCTGTGTTCACCTATAATTCTACACGACAATTTGGCCCTTCATTGTTGATAGTTACATTGGGCATAGGCTTGTCATCAACTCTTAACAAATGCAATGGGATTGTCTCGAGCCTTTGATTTCTGAATTCCTGAAACCTTTCAAAATCATTAGGATTCAAATTTTCCTTCACCCAATCGAAGGCTTGTTCGAATGATTCAGTTGTTTGTAAAAGATCTTCGAATTGTTGAGCTTCATGGACATAGGGTTTGAGCTTTAGTGTTGTAGTAACATTTTGCGCTACTTTTTATGGGTCAAATTGTCTCTTTGGCAGAGTACGGATTCTGAGGCTCTCTAGGCTTAGTAACTCTTTATTTGCATGGTTTAAGTTTTCTAAGGAAAAAGAACCATACCGGATGGGAAAGGGTGTCCATAATGATCTTTTGTTATCTTTCAAGGTCTTGGTCAAGCCCTTCCCAACAATTTGGTGAGCTATCTCTCTTGCTAACACTTTGTTGGAGACATACAAATGGAGTATGTGCAGGTCTGATGTACCACCATAAACTCTGATATACGTAAACCATTGGTCATCAAAATACTTGCCTACTATGAGAAGGTCCATAGTGGCTTCTTTAGAAAATTTGGGGGCTTTCTTATTAAAAATTAATTGGTGTAATGGTAAAATAACACCATGGCATATTTTGCAAAAAATGGGGAATAAAATGGGATTCCCATATTTGTTTGTGACTGAGATGGATGGGGTAGGGGTCTTGTAGAGTCCATTTCCAACCCATGATTAGAAACTTAGTACAAAAACATATGACATCCATGATATCGGCGCTGAAATAAAATGGAGGGAGGTTCTTTGTGGACGTGGATCTCTTTTAGAGATATTAGGAAATAACATTAGTTAGGTTATCAGATAGGATAGTGGCCCAATTCATTATATGGGAATTGGTGGAAGCATCAATTAGAGGGGCCCATTCTATAGAGAATCTAGTATTATTAGGCAATCGATATAATATACATAACATAGAAGCTGAATAGTTATAGGGATTGGGTAAAGAAGCAAAGGGGTACATACCCATATTATCATATTTGAACTTGTTCTCTAGGACTCTCTAGCCCTAAATCATTTTCAAGGGTTCTTCATTCTTCTTTGTGAAGTTGGCCGTAAATGGTTTGTCATATATATCCTGAGGGTTAGGAAGATGATACATTTGTTTCAAATATTCAACTTTGAATGATCCCATTAGCTCTCTCTTTGAGTTCCTGAATTGTATGTCTTCTATACTTAGACTTTCCACAGCCCATCTAATCCTATCAATATATGGGAGTATTTTAGCTCTTGCTCCTATTATGTGAAGAAAGGATCAGGAAACATCTTTGAACTAAACACCGAAGGGTTTTATTGAGTTCATTGTTGCCTTGGTGACAGTAAATTTAGGCCGCTCATCTTCAAGCATGTTGTAGATGACTTCCCATGTTGTTGCTCCTCCATCGGCACTGCAAACTGTATCAGCAAATACGAGTGACATTTTTGAAACCTCAGACTGTGAAATGCTTTGTTGCTTCTGCTTTTGCATTACCTTTCGCAATGACATATCTTTTGAAGCTTTCCTGAAACAAAAGAGATATATCAACGCACACAATAGAGGGAAATTAAGGCTGAGATCTCTTTGAAATGACTTTGAATGGTGGGAATATTTTAAATGCAATTTCTGTTTTAACTAGCCATAACTTGAAAACATCAATTCCTCTCCTTGAGCTACTAAACATTAATTACTCTGTCAAACCACTTAATATTTCATTAAAACTCAGTAACTTCCCATGCTTCATAACTTTTTTGTCGCATCGTAGTTTTTTAATGTTTCCATATAACATTTCTCAGAGATAATGTGAAATGTGACAAATCGTAATATCATATTTCACAAATTTTCAAGGTGTGACACAATGGCATGATGTATTAATTTGCGACTTGCTAAATGCGATCACATGTTATTAAAGTGTTGTGATCGGGAAATCGCAGTGGGGGTTTTATCATATATCACATTTCAAAGTTTTCTTCAAGATATTTATATTTGTCACACGGAAAACTGCAAAATGCGATTTGCAATAAAAATTCTAAGTATGGGTTGTATTCTAAGGTTTTTTAGGGAAATTTGTAGAGTTAAGATTTATTTTCAATTATTAACTATTGGTCCATATAAATGTGGGTGGGGGGGGGGGGGGGGGGGGGGGGGGGGTTGTTGTGTTGTAACATAGTACAACAGAAGGAAATTTTGTAAATGTGCTATTATTTGATGCATACTTCATGACGTCCTGATCTCAAATCAATATTCAATAACATGACTTCTCCCTTCAACTAATCAAACGAATCATCGACCCTCAACAATGGGTACCTGTTCTTGATCGTCACCTTGCTCAATTGCCTATAATCAATGCACAAACTAAGGGTAAAAACCTTCTTCTTAAAAAAAAACATTGGTGCACCCAAAGGTGATACAATTTGCCTAATGTATCCCTTGTCAAGCATTTCCTTCAACTGCAACTTGATTTCCACTAACTCTGTAGTGCTCATCTTGTAAGGTACCTTTGATGTTGGTGCTGCCCTTGGTACCAACTCAATAGAGAAGTCCAATTCCCTGTGAGGTGACAACTCTAAAATATTTGTTGGAAACAAATCCATAAAATGTTGTAAAACTAGATACCTCTTCAAGAATTCCACAATTTCAACATCCTTACCTTTATCACTGGAAACATGCACCACAAACAATACACACCCTTTCCTGCAACTGTATTTTCTTGCATAGTTGCAACCATTCTCACGGATGTAAGCTAATTCTTAGCCAAAGACATCCTCTTTTCTCCATTATCATCCAAGCACTAGATATCCTTCTCATAGCAGTCCACCTTAGTCTTGTGAAGGTACAACCAATCCATACCCAGAAGCATATTGTATGATTGTTGGGAAATTAATTGCTTAATAATAAAATAAACACAACTAATCACTCGAACATTAATTATCAACCCAATCAGTGTATTTTTAGTTCAAGGAAATCAACAATATATATGTAAACATCTACCAACAATGAATATTGGTTCCACATGATTGTGTTCTACACTACGAAGCTCATCCAAGAAGAAATAAAATGTAAGACTTGACTAACAATACTAATTTAAAGAGAAGAAAGTAAATGATAGAAAAAATAATAATGCTAATCATATGAATTGAATCAATACTAAATTAAAACAAACCTTACTAAATTGGAAATTTAACCTATTGCACCCAACATAATTCAAATGCTAATCTAGAGCAGTAAATTAATATAAAACTAGAAATTGCAGGAAACAACAAATCTAGAAAATGTAGCAGCGAACAAATTACTTTAAAAAAAGGAAATTTAATTTAAGGAACAACAATTGAAATTAAAAGAAACAACAATTAATTAAAAAGAAGAAGTACACAAGTAAACTACTTTACATGTTCAAGGCAACACCTCGTCCAAGGTAGTTGGCCCAACTGCCCAAGAGTTAGTTTTTCCTTGAAAAATAATTCAAATCAGATTACAAGAGATGTAGAACTCAATGGATAGATTTTTTCATTAAACTATATTAGAGAAATAATTACACCAGAATGAAGTTCTTAAATTTTCCCCAAATTCAACAATTGTCCCCCCTCCTCGTTGATATTTGTCTTCATTTAAATATACAGAGAGCAAGGGAAAATTACAACTAAATTTATTACAAAATAATTTCCGTTACAATTGTAGATTTTCCACAAAAAATTCATCAGCAAGATCAGATTTGAAAGATCTCTCAGTCATGATTCAACCGAAACAAGTCGAATCTAGTATTGCAATTGGGAGAATTTGGAAAACGACCACACCAATAAATCTAAGAAAATCGCCTTCAAGAAACGTTGCATTTCTCTCAATCTAGACCTAATTTTGGAGAGCTTCTAATTGCTAAACTAATTTGTCCATTCTGCACAAAACCCATGTCTCATATTTTCAAGATTCATCTTCATTTTCCTGAAATGTCGAATTAAAAACTATCACTTTCTATCCTAGCAAATTTCTGAGTTGAAATATTTGATTATGAGAAGAAGATCAAATTCACAATCTGGAAGACATACTGGAGGCTAAAATCATGAGTGATGTTATAACAAAGTCATTTATAAACCATCATTGGAAAAATCATCCATAATAATCATCAATTTATTAAAAATAAAGGAGAACAAGTATTACTTATCCACAAGAGCATAAATTATTATGAAATGGAATTATATGATAAATTATGATAAATGATGTAATAAAGAATGGTATAAATGGATGAAATATGTGCCAAGAAATGCTAAAAATAATGATAATTTATTTTCCCAACAATGATCCCAATAAAAGTACATTTAGATATGTTTATGTAGGCATACCACGCAGCTCAAATAAGCTCTTACCCAATGATGAACCCTTTTCTTAGAACTTGTAGTCAACTGCACCAACCAAGACTCTGCATGCACTTATTTTCTCAAACCACACTTATGCACTAGGTTAGAATTAACATAACTATAATTAGATCCAGGGTTAATCAAAATGGAAATAAATAAATCACATAGATTGCCTTCCATCTCAATAATAGATGCCTAATGATCCACTTTCTCGTTATCAAAAGTTGCATAGATCTGATGAATTCTCTAGCCCACATCCCCAACTACCTATGCCTCCTGAGAACTATAGATATGAGGTTTGCCACTCTGATATAATGGAAAATCCTTCTTACACTGATGCTTGCTACATATCCAACATTGCAATGCTTCTCTGCCACTACCTTTAATCGGCTACTCTCTAGGCTGAGACCTAGGTCCCTTCTCGTCTACATTAAGCTTCCTGTAAGGAGAAACATTTTCCTTCTCACCGTCATCTTGAGGTCTTCCCCACTTCGGTGGCCACTTTCCTTTAGTCTTTTCATTTCCTTTCCAACCTCTATTAGACTCAGCGTTGTGGTTTGATTTCTCATAACAATGCTTCAACTTCCTAAGGACTTCTTTTAGCGATCGAGGCTCATCATACTCAATCTGATCCTTAAATTGTAATGGAAATCTACTGATAAATATTTGAACTTTTGTCTTCTCATCCTTAAGATAGGGTACATACCCCAACAACTAAAGGAACTTAGTCATGTACTCCTCGTCTATCATAAATCCCATCTTCAACTCATAGAACTCCTTGGCCTTTCTGTCATATTATCTTTTGACAAGTACTTCTTCTTAAAGAGTCTCTTAAATTCATTCCAACTCAACTCCTCTATTCTGATCTCTCTAACATGATTCACATGTTCCCACCAGGTTTCTGCTTTCCCCTTGAATTTGAAAATAACTATCATGGCCTTCATGTTCTCTATATAGTTATGCAACTCAAAGAACTTCTTCCTTCCAATAAATCATGCCTCTCCATCCTTCAGTTTATTCAACTCTCAATCGAATATAGGTGGCTTGAATTTCTTGAACTCATCCGAAAAATATCCCCTCTTACTCCTCTTGTAAGGATTATAATGATGATGACCATGATAGTTGTCTGAACTAAAGCTAGAATATAACTTGTAACCATTGTCTCTCCTATCAGGTGTATCCAAGAACCTACCATCTATGATTGTTTTATCCCTATCCAACCTGTGCTCTCCATGAGATCTTCTACCATATCTCCCATTAGTGTTGTCTGCTTGTCCATAAATGATCTGTAGATGTCCCTATCTTTTCAAATTTGACAAAATCTGAAGGATAAATGCATTGACTTATGCTTGTACTTCCTATACCCTGACAAGTCTTTCCTTTGACTGAATGATTCTATCATTATCTGCTTTACAACTTCTGATTTCTACCTTTAGAATTCTCAAAGTGTCTGCTATGTTAGGAGAGTACTCATCTATGTGCTACTCATTTGATCTATAAGGAGAGTCTTGTGAAATGTAATCCACCATTCTACTAGTCATCTCCGATCATCTTCTTCTTGTAAACATACCATGTCAGATAACCAACATACCTCAAAGAAGTTTAGGGGAGGTTATCCGGTACACAAAAGCAATCTATATTAGAATGATACATGTATATACATAATCATATCAATATATCAACATCATGCATGATAACACTAAATGCATACAATGACCTCATGCATGAAAACCATAACCATGAAAATGCATTCATAACAACCACATAGACATTGACATGCATTCATGACAAAGCATATTCTTTCCATCTAGTTCAAGTATTGAACCATGCTCTAATGTCAATCTGTAAGCACCCCAACCCACATTTACCTGCTTTCACAAGTCCTCCAGGTAAATTTGAGTTTAAGTGCCACTATGACATGAACCAAACTCCTAGCTATAGTTAATGGAGTGGGGCCTACAAGTGAGACTCACTTACCACAAACTAACATCCTACAGGGACTACAAATCACCCAGGAGATTAAGAAACACTCCAGGTGGTTAGTGCCTGAGCTGGAACTTCATTTTAGTAACCTAGACTCCCAACCGAACCCTTGACACCCAACCGCACCCTTGAAACTACTTGCATGTGGTTGAATGCCTCCAATTTCACTCACAAGCCTTGCTCACTGCGGTTGTGAACTAAATTTATCAGTTTAGTGCCTCTAGTCCCAAGATTTGAGCCACAATTCTAGGACAACCTTCAAACCACTACCCAAAACTTCATGATACTTCAAATAATTATAAGTAACTTGATGACAAGGCTAAACATACAAACTTGAATAAAAACTCGACCTAATTAGAACTAACCAAGAAAATCATTTAGAAAAACATATGGTGAACATGTAATCTACAGTTCGTGAATGCATATTTGAACATAGGAATCTGAAACTTATCTAAGATTCACCAAGAATGTAATAATTCCCTCCCATAATAGCTACAATAACATCTGCTAGCCCATGCATTCATCCACTATTCATCAACTAATCAAAACGTAATAAGAGCAATAGCTAGAACATGTTATGGAACCATGCTTATAACCAACGTATAACTAGAATATTAACCACCATAGAACAGACATAAAAGCCACATAATAACAAGTACAAGTACCCATGAATCACAATATGAAAAGATCTCTTATTAACATATTCAAAATCCAACCAAGTTAGGGACTTCCATGTACCACCCGACCATTGATTGGATTGAACCAAATTTTTCTTTCATCTAATCACCCTCATGCCATATTCTAAGCATGAATGTGGGAACTCAAGACATAAACAACCAGATATTCACAGATATTAAACCACCTCCACCCTTATGCTACCATGATCCCACCAAAACTAGTCAAGAGATCACAATGCCCAAAACAAGCTTAGATGCCTCAAAGTTTCTTCATCAATACCTTGAGGAATTTCTTGTCTCCGCCAACCTGTCGAGGGCTTCCTGAAGATTAAACCACCTCCACTCCAAACCCTTGGGAACTTTCCTGAGACCGCCTCACCTAGTTCCAAAACCTTCCGGCAATTCAAATCTCAACTAGAAAATAATCCCATCGCACCATGGCTATCTGGAAATGACAAGGCACGGATGAAACCACTATCACACTCGAAAAAATCCATGCCAATGATAGGAAAAGAACCAAATAAACAAATGAATGTACCATGCATTTACAAACCAGCTAGGAAATCACACATGCAACCTGTTACCTACAAATCCTCCTGTTGAAGTTGTTTGATCCAACCTTTCTTTCTTATCCTTTTCTTTCCTTGTCCTTCTTTTCCCTCCCTTTGCTCTCTTACTTGCTTTCTCCTCTTGGTGCTCTTCTCTCTTTGACACTAATTCAAAAGCCAAACTGACAAAAAGTTGTGAACTGATCCTTAGAAGCCCTTTTATCATTAAGGCCTCTATTTCCTTCAATTTCCTTTGTTTTCCATTCAATTTTCCTCTCATGCAAATCTATGGCCCTTCATCTCTCTTTTCTCCTATTTTCCTTTATTTTTGTAAATAAATGCCAATTAATGCCTTTTCGCCTTTACTAATTCCTTTGCTAATTTCCTTAGCCATAATAAACTGAAAGCAATGCCCAATACAACATTTTTCCCAACATTCAACATGGAATACATGTTCCATGACCATGGTCTTATTTTTCCTTTATTAAATTTATTACATGAACTTTTAACTTGGGGATGTACACCTTTCTTACATAATACAAATGACAAAAAAGTGATCCCAATCTATCTTCCATAAATTAAATGGTAGAAAATAACTCTGATTTACCTTGCATGAAACAAATCTATTCCATTACAGACAAGGTAAATTCTATTCTACTTGCGTAAATTCAATCAAATGCTCAAAAGGTAAATTACTTGCATTATATTTTACAAAAATAATCCACCCTAGTTTCAGGATTGAAGTTATAATGATGGATGTAAATCATATAGAGGGTCTTTGGTCTTCTCGAGTTCATATTTAGGGCCTATAGGATATTTTGGAGTGATGAAGAGCAAAAAGAAATCTTTAGAGGAAATTTTCGATGTGTTCTAAGGAATTTTGTGCACTGCCACATGATTGCTATAGGAAGCCCTATTTTTCTACAAGATTGCATCCAAGAGAAATATAATGGTCGTAGGAGTGGTATGAAGGTGGTAGAAGGTGATAGGGAGCTCTTTAATGGTGCAAGAGACCTTACCAATCCTATATATACTTAGTAGACTAACTTGGGAAAGGTAAAAGAAAACTAACTGTCTTCCTCTAGCTCGGTGAGGCAATTCCTAGTACGCAGACAATTCTAAAAAATGAGTAGAAATGGAAGGTGAAGTGTTGGAGGAGGTGACACTCATGAATGGAAAATGATTTCATTATAATTTATAAACCAATAAATTTTATTTGCACCAAAATTAAATGTTCAACTTATGAAAGCAAAGTGATCAAATGACGACCAAAACATTAACTGCAGAAAGAAAAATGCATGTAGAAGGATGAGATGAATTTTGGAAAAAAATATAATTATAGCATAAAAAAAGTGGTGATTTTTCACACAGGGTACACAAACAAACTTCCAAAGAGAGCTCACTTATCAACTTGCAGAGACAATGCTTTTCTTATAAACTGGATTTGCATAACAATGAACTAGTAAGTTGATCTAGGTACCCAAATGCCTAATATAATCAAGTGAAAATACTATGGGATATTTTTTTTATTAAGTTGAATGTTTTTAGACCTAAATCCAAGTGGAATCAACTCAAAATATATTAATTATCATGTTCTAAAATCCAGTAGAAATTTACTACTAAAAACCAGAAATTTCAAAACAATGAACTAGTAAGCTTAATTAAGTACCCAAATGCCTAAGTTAATTAAGTGAAAATGATATGGGGTAATTTTTTTATTAATTTGAATTTTATTAGACTTCAATCAAAGTGGAATCAACTTGAAATAATTATATTCACATGTGCTAAAATTCAACAAAAATTATTACTTAAACCAGAAATTTCATACTTGTGAACTAGTAAACCAATCCAAGTAGGTCAATGATGAATATGACTTTGCAGAGTTGTTCTAAGGATGCATCATAACTGTAACTATTTAAATGCCCTACGAAACCACTCATTTTGATAATATAACTAATCTAACATGTTTTTCCCCAGAGACAGTTACTATATGCAAGGGAACTAGTGCCTGGGACATCTCAAGAATAAGGAGAGTTGTTAAAACCTGTGACTAGAGGGAGAAGCCATGATGGTTTGTAA
Source organism: Pinus tabuliformis (assembly GCA_031772625.1). Taxonomy (NCBI): domain Eukaryota; kingdom Viridiplantae; phylum Streptophyta; class Pinopsida; order Pinales; family Pinaceae; genus Pinus; species Pinus tabuliformis. Next base: position 408,456,002 of record CM062818.1, on the reverse strand, counting down.
TGAATCTTCTAGTTCTGAAATCTATCTTTAAAAAAAAATTGGCCAATATAGATGAGGATTGCATGGTTTTATATTAGAAAGCAGGTTGGAAGAAATAAAATGGGATGAAACTTTATGTCTCAACCAATTAAAAATCTGGAATTAGGTTCTGTATAATGAACAATGAAAAGGAAAAGAATCATGGGTGAATTTCCAGCATGGTGGAGCTCCCTTTAAGGTTTATTTAATTAATATTTGCAGGTACTCTCTGCTATTGATAAAGGATTAGTAAATCTTCTAATTAAAATAATCCAGCAACTTCATTACAGTCATGGTAACAGAGGAAAAACATTAATGGAGAAATGATACAACAAAGAAAAATTTCTACAAATTACCCAAACACTGGAATCAAAATGGTCTTCTATCATTCAATTTTAAAGAGCTTTATTCAATACAAAAATTATCATGATCCTCGTAATCCAAGACTCCCAACCCCTACAATTGCTTTTGCCAAACTTTTATTTCCACCCTAATTTAACTGTTTCAATCAGTTTCCAAAACTGATTCTTGGCATAGTTATAAAAATTGTCTCTTCCATTTCTTTTTTCCTTTTAAAATATTTACAAATAAAATAAAAGATATTATATATATAATAACATATATATAATATTTATGTTCCCTTTTATAAAACAAAACCCGACATGTATGTATATATATATATATATATATATATCTATATATATATGTATATACATATCTATATATATATGTATATACATATATATATGTATATATATATATATATATATATATATATATATATATATATATATATGTATATATATACATATATATATACATATATATATGTATATACATATCTATATATATATATATATATATCTATATATATATATATATATATATATATATATATATATATATATATATATATATATAGATATATGCAATATAATCACTTTCAGATTTTTCTAGACTCCCATGTCCCATATGCAAATAAATTATAAAGAAGAATCAACGTTATGTGGATCCCTAGTAATGATTTTGGAAAACCACTTTCTGCCTATGGGACCACCCATGATGGTTTTTTAAAAGTAATAGCAATGTTATCATAACAAGTGGTGAATGTAGATATCTTGGATGATGGTTTTGAAAAATTTCTCTTCGACATTACACAAGTCATTATATTTCATTGGGCCATGTGCCGTTAGTCACCATCAGATTTGAGCATGAGTGTTGCAGACCATTGATGGTGTAAATACCTACAAAGATATATATTCTTCTTTTGTTGACCAGTGCTTTGTAATCAGGACTAATTTGAAAATATTCATGTTTCCTTCTCTGGGAACCAATCATATCTACACTCACATTAATATCATCTTATCAGCAATTAACAACTCCAATCCATGGATGTAAAAATATTATATACTTCCTTCTCTGAATAAAGACTGCAATTCTTATGTGACTACTCCCTTTTTTACTAAGTGATTTTTAGGTTTGACTCTTCAATAGAAAATAACATAAGAAACATATGTCTTTATCTTATCTTTATTAACAAGAGAAACATGGTTATCATCAAAATTATACCACATGCTTTCCTCTATTAAATTTACATATGCTATGTAATGGCCACCTCCCATACTTACATAATGTTTACTTACTACAAACAACTCATATAACCTTTTGGACACCTAATCCTCTAAGGGTCGGTGTGGAACCTAAACAACCAAAGGGAGTCCAGGGACCACTTGGAATATGAAACCAAGGGTCACTCCTATGTATTATAAATATGTATCATTATGAATAAGAAAAGTAATCTAATGTTTATCCTTCATATTGCTTCAGCCATGTATGTGTTTAACTTGGCATCAGAGCGGGCGATATCTAGCCCTGCTCATATTTGGGCCACTTGTTTTATGGCCTTTCTATGCAGGTCAGTTCTACCACCAATTCTACATTTCATAAATGTTTTCTTAGCTAAATTCTAGCTGCAATCTCTACTCACATTTGCATGTAGTAACGCTCTTCCTTCAATGTAGTCCTTCCTGCAATTTCATTTATTTATCTCTCAGTTTTTGTGCCTTCTCGAATAGTATGTAGGTGGTCATTTCTTTATCAGTGTGTTAGGCATTTTCTTGGCGAACTCCAAAACGCTTCTTTGTTGTTCTCTGAGAAAATATTTTCTATCGTGAATGTATGACTATTCAGAACCCTAACGCTCTTTTCATGCTCAATCAAGCGATAAAAAAAAATAGGGAAATCAAAATGCATGCACCTGGGGGAGGCTATGAGCAATGAGTTCCATCATACTATTCCAACTTGGCTCAGCATTTTTGTAGTCAGTCAGTTCTCTGCTATGTTAACGCTCTCTGTAACCTCACATTTTTTGTGACACAACTCTTTGCTGGAGTCTCGACCTTCCCAGACTACTATTTCCTATTCCCCTTGCCAACGCAACTTCAATATCATTAACCCTTAGTTCGATTCTCTCCTCCTACACACTGTGGTAGCACTTGGACACACCTCCATGTTACACAGTCCAACACTTCTCATAGTTTATGTTTTCATTGTGGCTCCAACAAGACTCTGTTGACCACATTGGGGTCCGCTAAGACCACAAATTTGAAGTAGCAATAAGTGCCCTCCATCATCCACCATTCTAGCGACTCAAACTTGCCACCTGAGAATGCCATTCTTAGGCACCATTATATGCTGGAAAGGAAGCCATCCGAGGAATGGATGATCGACCATGCCATTGGAGAAGTTGTGAGTAGGCTTACTGACTATCAGGAAAGCAAGGTCAAGGTACTCATTGGTGCTTTTGAGATAGATTCTTGATGAAGACATCATTGGGATGAGGAACTCATACTGTTGGGAACAAGATCCCCCAAAGGACAATTTTGGGGCTAAAAGCCCATGTTTAAGTCAAATTTTGTAATAAACTTGTAAAGACTCTGCATTTTATGGTCATAGAGCGTGAAGGTGTCATAAGTCATAAAGGGGTGTCTGCCCTTAGCTTTGTAAAGTAAATTCGACTGTAAGAGATCTTCCCATGGTTTGTGGACCATGGGGTTATATAAAAAGAGCTAAGCTCTAAGTAGTTTTAGAGACACAGAAGATAGGAGAGCCATAGCTCTAAAGTAAGAAGTCTAAGTTTCGAGTCGTGGTGTAGGTAGAGGCTCTGCAGTTGTGTGTAGAGGCCTAGAGTAGAAGTTCGTAGCTGAGTGCGTGGACCCTTGCAACTATGTGCACAGGGTGGATAGAAACTGTAATCGCTTGGAAAATATCAATAAAGGGAAATATTTTGCAATTTTTGTGTCTTTGTTCTGTTGATGCATCTTGATATTTTATGTATGAATTTCCTTTATAATGCTTATGTGATGCGCGAATGTGAATAATTATGTTGTATAACTGAATGCAAATAAGAATATCTGTTTATGCAGTGCTAACTGTGATTATCTAATAAGAAAAGTAGGATTCTTAAGATAACTTGACAATCTGTGCAATATGTTGCCTTAGCAGCATGAAAGTGTGTAAACCAAAGGCTAGGGCTGCACAAAGGTCAGTCGTAACCTTTTGTGGACGTATTGAAGGATGGAATGAAGGGCTCATTTGGCAAGCCCTAGAGCAAAGTGACCTTCGTGAAGGTAGGAATAGAGAGAATTAACTGACATCAAAACCATCTTAGGGTGCAGAAACTTGGTTCCAGCATCCCCCCATACTGCTTTGGGTGAGACTTCAGTCCACACTCTGCGGGTTGATGCCGAAAGGGCCAGTAGTGTAGGGATTTGTTTGGCTAATTAACATTGAACTTGGGTCATACCCCATCAAGCCAACAAATGGTTATGTTGCTAGGACTAGAATCTACATATGAAATGTGTGATGTCATATCATTAGAATCCAACTAAGAAAGAGATCGAAGACTAGTTGGATAGGAAGATCCACAAATTCGTGGTGCAGGAAAACAAAAACCCACGACTAACAAAGGAATAGTGGTTGGACAGATACCTATATATAGAGATCCATGAAATCCTTTTCTGCTTCTTTCTAGTTGAGCTATACAAGTGGATTGCGAAGCTAGCAATAGCCAAGGAAGGTGTAAACCTGACGGTCCTATTGTGTGGACCCTAGAGTAAGTATAGAAATTGGAAGCATATGAAGACAAGATCACTCGTGTTGTCGATCATTGGCTTGATCGCGTCATAGGAGGATTTGTAATTGAATTCATGGTCGATACCTCAGTCAGCTACAGTGAGGCGGAGTAGCACTTTTTTAAAGGACCGCGAGGTAAGTATGGGAAATCTTTGAATACCTGGATTAAAATGTTATTGTGTGAAAAATGGGTTATGTAGCTACCTTGATGTTTGGGGCTACGCGAAGTGAAAAAACGTACAAGAACAAAGGAAGAAAGGGTCATGAATATAATCCGTTGATTTCACCTCCGTAAGGTGACGAAGAGGGAATAGTGTAGGTTTCTCTACGAAGTGCTATTCAGTTAATAAGACAAGGATTCTCGCGAATACCACCTTCACCCACACCACCTCCAACTTCACCACCATCACCTGCGACTTCACACATACCACCTCCACCTCCATTGTAGTTCAGTATGGCAAATTCAGTGAAGAGGCCTTTGTTCAAAGGCTTGGGGAATGAGGACCTGGACCAATTCTAGTTCGCTATAAGAGTTGTATGGGAAGCACAAGGTGTTACAGATGATAACATGAAGAAGGCAACCTTGGTTAGTGCTTTGTAGGATCACGCGCTAACCTGGTACATCAAGTACTCTAATGATAACTTAAATGTTGGAGTGGAAGACACCTAGACCGCGTTGAACAAAGAATTCATTAGGCCTCAATCTGAAGCACATTCTATTGTGGGGTTCAAGGAAATTGCTATCTAGATAGGCAAGACACCTTGGGAATTAGATCATAGATTGAAATGTAAGATCTGCGAGGCTAATATGATTTTAACAGAAGGACATCATCACGAATGGTTTATGGCTTCGCTACTGCCACACTTAAGAGTTGTGTTATCACAACAGAAGATAACAACTCAGGTAGAGGCCTTGGAAATTGCAATGAGATTGCATCAAACACCAATGAAAGATCCAAATTTGGGGGTTTAGCAGATCCATGCGCAGTTAAAGAATCTGTGCCTTGAGATGCAGAGTCTGAAGTAGGACAAAAAAGTTCAACTAGAGGTGTGTGAAGAGGTATGGTGTCTGAAATGAAAAAGTCAGGGGCATGACAAACACCATTGTCTAGTCTTTGCGAACTATATTGCAGGAGGAGGACCAATGCTTTTTAGGCCGGAAGCTCAAGCAAGACCAAGTGTGAAGCCTACATTATGGTGCATTATATGTCTGGTAGCAAGAAAACATGCCACGAATAACTATCATTTGCTACTGAAGTTTGTATAGGCACCACAAAAACTGTTCTGCAACTTTTTTTAGTCGCTAGACATGATGATTGTAATTATAGGAGTTATGAATTGATGATGGATAGAACTCCCACCTATAGGGTTTAGGCAGAAACACGCACCCCTGACCAGAGTGTAGGGATGGTGCGGACATGATTTTCGGGGCGTAGATGAGGTCGAGGTAGAGGAGGACCTGGCAGAGGTTGGGGATAGTTGATTTACCATAATTGCAGAGGACCAGGACACTATGCCCGTGGTTTCACTAACCTTACACGTCTGTCATGCAAGTATTGCACTTTGTTTGATCATGAAACGGAAGATTGTCCTATGCTGATAGCTAGGATATGCGGAAAAGTGGTGCTACCACCTCTGCCAACTTAGGACCTAGAGATGATGAGGTATGAGCCATGCAAAGAGGATCCAAATGTGAATATAGTGCTCCAAAGTCGAATCACAATAGGAGATGACAAGGGGAAATAGCCCGAAGACAGTACATGGGTGTGTAAAGCTCTGATGAAGGAGGCTAAGTTTGATTTGGAGCGTGCACATGAAACCTTCATGGAAGCAAAGAAGAGCTTCACTATGGCCTCCACCTTAGGAAGAAAGGATAAGCATGATCAGGAGATGGACCCTTCTATTCTCATAACCTTCCTGGAGAATTGTATGAAGTTACTGCGCAATAGAAAGGTTGTGAAGGGGTTATAAGATCTCATCAATAGATGTGCTGGAGTTGCACATGGTGAGCCACGCATAGTACGAAAGATTGGCAAGCATAAAACAAGGATGGGACGGGAGATGAGACTGACCGCGCAGATAGGAGAGTATGAAATGGATCAGGTTATTTTGGACCTAGGGTCAGATGCAAACGTCCTACCAAAGCAAACTTGGGAACAGATGGGGATACCTGCACTGCAATGGTCTCTGATTTAGTGAAGAACGGAAAATCAACAGAAGATCATCCCCATGGGGTGGCTACAGGGGGTGACTGTGGATATTGAAGGTGTGAGTGCATTGGCTAATGTTGAAGTAATAGAAATTGTGGATGACAACAACCCCTATCCTGCACTCTTGGGAATTGATTGGGCTACTGATATGAATGGGGTAATCAATCTAAAGAAGAAAAAGATGATATTTGAGAAGAAATCACTACGCATGATAGTAGTTGTAGATCTTGCTAAAGAATCGTGTTATACTGAACCAGTCCGTGATTATGAGAGTGATGATGATCTGGACTGTATCTATAAGATAACAGCACGAGACCAAGATTGGGTGAATCTCACCGCAGATGGACAAATTACATGGGATTGCGAGAGTTCCTGCACCTCAGACTTCGATGAAGAATTAGAGCACTGGTAGAGTCGGTTACATGAAGTGAGTACACTGAACTGTAACATGATGACTTGGTCGTTGCACTGTGTGTCCTCAGAAGTAAGAAATCTACCTACTTATGATGGCCTAAATGATGTAGATATCTTTTTGGATGCATTTGAAATGGAGGTACCAGAAAAGCAACACTTCTAGGTGTTGGACTGGGCACTGCATGCTATGCCTACAGGATGGTGGGGTATGCATAAGGGAAGCTTTGATGATTGGCACAAATGTGGGAGAATGATGAGAACATGCTTTGGGAAGCCAAAGGTGTGAATGACAGACAAGTATGATGGGCAGGATGATCTGTGCATGCACTTGACCAGATGGACCCAGGCTTATGAAGAGAAGCCCCAACCTGAATGGGTGCACTTGTTCTGTCACACCTTGGATGTTGTCCCGCTGAAGTGGTACGTAGAAAAACAACTCTACTATGGTACAGGTGAATGGGATATTCTACATGAATGATTCATAATGACATTCCATTTTGAAGACGGGTTTGGCTGTATCGATGAAGCACTACAAGAGGTGAAAGCAGCAATGTTTAAGATACTGCAGGACCCTTTAGACCTGATTCAGCCTGAGTGGGCTACTCAGCTGAGTCACACACTAAAGTGCTATAATGTAACTACTGAAGAAGAGGATGAGGATCTACGAAATATTAATAGCTCGGAAATAGAGGGTCAATGTGAGGTTGAAGGTCTACAGATTGAGAACCTTGACATAACCACACCGTTGAGAATGAAACAAGTAAACATTGGTACGGAGGTAGAACCCAAATTCACAAAGACTAGACATTACTGGGACAACACGACAGTCGATAAGGTCACTAAATTGCTTCGCGAATACCAGGATTTATTCCCTAGCAAGTTTACGGATCTGAAAGGGATAATCGGGGACCTGGGTGTTATGAAGATCACATTAAAGCCTGACACGAAGCTAGTTAAGCAAAGACCTTATCGTCTCAATCTGAAGTATAAGGAGAAGGTCCACTTAGAGCTAGACAATATGTTGGCATTATGATTCAGGTTTGGCGCTATGGCATAGGTGTTGTACTTTATGGAAACTCACTCAAGTGGAAAATCTCTGTTTAGGCTCTCAAAATGATAGAAAATAAGGGGTTCGCAAGTACTCCGTTCAAAAGGTGTGGACCTGCAGGCACGCCATTCATAAAGTGCGGTCATGTCCGCAGGTTATTCGAACAGAAGGTGCGGACCCTAGTACATGCACTTTCATGGAGAGAAAAGTGCTCGCACGTGGGAAATCCTATGGTGGTCCATGGTATTTAGTCTGTCGTATATGATCATATGGTTTTGGTCCGTGGTATAGGATCTAAATTATTGAACCCCGATTTTGGATCCCTTGTATTGGTTTTTGATGGTTTTGGTCCATGGTTTGAATAAGGGCTTGCCTATAAAAAGGAAACGAGATCACTTGGCTAGTCACTTGTGAAATTTGAATATCTTAAGATCTGAAATTTTGGGTGATCGTTTTGAAAAGCTAGATCTAAATCAAGGTGAAATCTATAAATGTTAAGGCGAATCTATTGATAGGTCGTGATCTCTCTGGCGCATGATCAGATCTGTGGATCTGACTGTCTATGGCACATTAGAGGACTGTTAATTTGGCTCTATTCAGAGGTTCGCAGGCGATCCACAGCGCAGGTGCGGGGGTCCGCAGCGCAGCAAAAGGCGCAGGTGCGGGGGTCCGCAGCGCAGCAGAAGGCGCAGGTGTGGGGGTCCGCAGCGCAGCAGAAGGTGCAGGTGCGGGGCTCCGCAGCGCAGAAGAAGGCATAGGTGTAGGGGTCCGCAGAACAGTAGAAGGCGTAGGTGCGGGGGTCCGCAGAGCAGCAGAAGGTGCAGGTGTGGAGCTGCGCAGTCCAGTCACAAAAGAACTGCGGATATTCAAAGGTTTCTATTAATGAAGTTGCGGACTTTTCTTAAAATATTTGTTGGCTGCCTTTTATCTATTGCTGCAGAGTTCTGGGTTTAGATTACTGGTATTGCTTTTATGGTTACTACATTCAGAGAATTTATTCATTAAAGGAGATTGGATGATTCACATGTAGTTGATGATTATTTGATGTTCATGGATCTAGTTTGAAAATTTATGAAAAGTGGTCCTTGGAAGAAAAGAAGTAGGTCAGCACCTACGTACTAGTAGTTCAACTAGTACAAGAGCAAAGGGGGTTGTAGCTCTCTTCTAGGAGAGATTGGAAAATGAGAGAGGGTTGTAGCTTTCAACAGGTTGCAGCCTGCGTACTGGTAAAGGACTGCACCAGTACAAAATCATTGTAAAAGAAGTTTCTAATTGAAAGAAGATAGAGACATATTGCAGCAGGTGGTTTTCACCCACATTGGGTTTCCACCTTATATCTGGTGTTCTTTGGCGTGACTATCTATTTTTTCTTGTTCTTGCTCATTATTATATGATACTGACATACAAATTAATGATCAATATCTGAAGAATAAATTAAAGTATAAATCTGGATGATATATTGAAAAGAATTTGATAATACTAATTCACCCCCCCTCTCAGTATTATTTCCAACGATTGGTATCAGAGCAGGTCCTTCTGAAGAAGCTTGATTGCTTGAAGGAAGGTCCATCATCATGAGCAACTACGAGAGAGAAGCATCTATCAGGCCACCAATTTTTGATGCGACAAACTTCGTATATTGGAAGGTAAGAGTTACTTCCTATCTTCAATCTCTTGGTACAGAAGTCTGGGACATCATAGATACAGGGTACACTTTTCCATCAACAACTCCTACAGATCCAGCTGAGAAGAAGAAATATGAAACAAATGCAAAGGCTGTCAATACTCTATTAGGATGTCTATCTCAATCAGAATTCGTGAAGGTTATGCAGTATAAATCCGCAAAAGAAATATGGGACAAGATTGTTCTGAGATATGAAGGAGATGAACAGGTAAAACGAGCAGAACTTCAAACCCTCAGAATTCAGTATGAAAATATCAGAATGCACAAGGATGAAAGTGTGGCTAACTATTTCCTTTGTCTAGATGAGATTGTTAATTGTATGAAAAATTTGGGTGAAGAAATAAAAGAGGCTGTTGTGGTTGAAAAGTTTCTAAGATCTTTGTCCCCTAGGTTTGAATCTAAAGTTTCTACAGTAGAAGAGAAAGAGAATCTATGAAACCTTACCATGTCACAGCTACACGGAATTCTAACTCCTTATGAAATGAGGAAAGGAGGACCATCAGATAGGAGAGAAGTTGCCTTCAAGGCTTCAGGAAAAGGAGATTACTATGATTCAGGATACGTGTCAGAAGAAGAAGAAGAATCAGATTTTGTCAAAAACCTTCAACGGGGTGCTGGATGATTCCGAGCTAAGTTACCTTTCAAATTATTTGCTTGTGGAAGAGTCGGTCACTATGCTACCAAATGTCCCCATAAGGATAAGATTGACAAGGGGAAGGAACCTATTAGATTGAACAAGAAACAGAATGCAAATAAGAAAAGTTATTACACTCATGAAGATAGTGATAGACTTTCAAATAGTGATGAAGATGAACGAGGTAATAATTATAAAATTTTAATGGCTTTTGAAGATGATGATTACATGGATGCTATAGATGAAGAAGGTCTTTATGAAGAGATTTCTAAACTCAAAATTTGTTTAGAAGAGAAAAATGTGGTTATTGATTCTTTGCAATGTCAATTGGCTGAAAGGGAAAGACATCATGAAAAATTGGAATGTGAAATTGTTGGTCTTAGAAAAGAGATTGAGAAAACAAAAGATATTAATCTTAAATTTGTTAAAGGATTTTAAACTCTGGATGAGATTATCAATGTGCAGCGTTCTCCACTAATCAAGACAGGTCTGGGATATAATGGAGAAGCATCTCAAGCATCCACCTCCAAAAGTTATCTTGACGCAGCAAGGAGGAGCGAGCAAAGGCCTAATAGAAATCATCAGGTAAATCAGGGACATGTTACCTCAATAATGAATAAAGACTATCAAGAAAATCTGGGGCAATCTAATTTAAGGACAAACAGAAGCCTCAACCAGCCACAGGTAAAATCTTCCCAATTTACCTCAAGAATGGGTGTTAGTAGAAACTACAATCAGTTGGTTGATAGATTTGATAATCACAGGAGTTTCTTCAAAGGCCAATGTTTCTCTTGCCATAACTTTGGTCACAAAGCAACTCAATGTTTTGCCTAAAAGACAATCATGACTAGAGAAGCTCAAAAACAAAGAAGTATGTCTGGAATCACGAAAAGGACCTATAACAACTTTTCTGCCCTTGAAAGTGAAATTGAATGTTCTATTTGTAATAACTTCGGTCATGAAGATTCTGAATGCAGGAGCAGGTTTCGGAAGACAACTCAGAAGGAACAAACCTCAAATGCCAGAACATGGAGAATGAAGGAACTGCAACCAGAAAGATGTGGGATAGCTTTATATGCTGAAGGATAGGAAAATCAATGGTACATCGACAGTGGATGTTCGAAGCATATGATAGGTGATAAAGAAAAACTTCAATCATATAGTGCTTTAGAAAAAGGAAAGAAAGTTTCTTTTGGAAATGATACCCCTGCAGTCATAAAAGGAAAAGGCACTGTTGAATTGAAAGAAAAAGTCAAAGTTGGAAATGTTTTGTATGTTGATGGCTCGAAGCATAATCTACTAAATGTCAGTCAGATGTGTGATCAAGGAACTGAGGTAATATTTCGATCAAATGGATGTAGTGTTCGTGATCTTGATATAGGAAAAATAGTGATCAAAGGCATAAGAACTCCAAATAATCTATACATATTTGAAGAAGGACAACAACAATGCTATTTGAGCAAGAATGATGAACATTGGTTATGGCACCGAAGGTTGGGGTATCTAAGCTTTTCACAGATAAGGAAAGCATGCAAATACCAGATAGTTCGTGGTCTTCTAGACATCAGAATTCTAGACAATACAATATGCAAATCATGTCAGTTTGGTAAGCAAACCAGAACTAACTTCCCTGAGAAGGAAGGATCAGCTAGCAGGCCTCTTGAACTAGTCCATACTGATGTATGTGGCCCATCTTGGAAAAGGTCACCTCGAGGAGAAGAATACTTTATATTATTCATTGACGACTTATCCAGGATGGTTTGGATAGGACTTATGAAGCACAAAGACGAAGCCTTTGAAAAAATCAAATCTTTCAAATCCTTGGTTGAAAATGAATCAGATGAAAAAATTAAGTGCCTCAGGTCTGATAGAGGTGGGGAGTTTACCTCAAATGAATTTTTCGATTTTTGTGAAGAACATGGAATAAGAAGGGAATTCTCTACAGCTAGGACTCCTCAGCAAAATGGAGTAGTGGAAAGGATGAATAGAACGGTTCAACAAATGGCTCGTGCTATGCTTGATGAGTCTGGAACTCCCGCAACCTTCTGGGGTGAAGCTGCATTTGCTGCAGTTGTTATTCTCAACAAAATAAATGTCCGGGTGAACATCACTCAAACTCCTCATGAGCTCTGGTATGGTGAGACTCCTTCGGTAAAACATTTCAAAAACTTTGGAAGCAAATGCTATATTAAGAATAATGATGAACATCTTGGCAAGTTTGAACCTAGAGCAGATGAAGGCATTCTCCTTGGTTATTCTCCTCACAGCAAAGCATATAAGTGTTACAACAAAAGACTTGGAAGAATAGTTGACAACATTGATGTAGTGGTTGATGAAGAAGGAAACATTTCTAGGCAGGTAAATTATGAAAATATCGAAGAGAATGAAGACCATCCTTCAAATCAGACTGATGATGAAGAATAACCTGAAGAGGCACCAAAGGAACAGATAAGGATAGAAGAGAAGACTCCATCCAGGTATGTTCAAAAGAATCATCCAGAATCTCAAATTTTGGGGCAAAAGGAAGCAAGCGTAGAAACAAGAATAACAATTGCAGAAGCTTCAAGCTATTTGGCATTAATCTCCTCCACTAAACCAAAAAATGTAAGAGAGGCATGCAAAGATGAATGCTGGGTCAAGGCAATGGATGAAGAACTTGAGCAGATCGAAAAAAACAACACTTGGGATTTGGTTCCTAGACCAAAAGATAAGAATGTCATAGGGACAAAATGGATCTTCAAAAATAAGCTAAATGAAAATGGGGAAGTGATTAGAAACAAGGCCAGACTTGTTTGTAAAGGGTATGCTCAACAAGAAGGAATAGAATTTGAAGAAACTTTTGCTCCAGTTGCTAGACTTGAGGCCATCCTGTCACATAGAATAAGTCGATCTTGCGGACAAGATAGACCTTCCTAGAATCTAAAGAAGACCTAATGACAAACAAACCAACCAGACACTATCTTTCTCTAAATATGCTTTTATAAACAATGGCAAATAAGTGTTTTTAGGGCCTACCTTTGGTCCAACGCAAGTTTGTGGATGACCTCGCTCCTTTGATCCAAATGAGCTCCTTTGTTGCGAATCTACAAACACAAACAAAGCAAACAAATTAAATAGCACCTGAAAAGCCAATGTCATAAAACATATTTAACATGAAAGTCAAGGAGTCCATGAAACAAATAACATAAGATACTTGTTGAGAAAAATGAGTTTGATTGTAGTAATTCAAAAGAAGAAGAACTTTACAACCTTTGCCTTGACGCTGTACAAGCTCCTCCCAGGGTCCAGCAAGAAGTCTCCTCTACTTTGACAAGTTTCACTCACTCCCCAATGAAGCCAAAAAGGTATGTGATCTCTCCTCTTAAGCTCAACTAGGAAGTCTTGATTTCACCAGCATTTACCCTCAAAAAATTTCAGCTTCTAACCTCCTCAGCAACCAGCCCAATGCCTGTATTTACAGTGCAATGGAGGGAGGTTACTAGGTCCTCCTTTAAAGGGATAAAGCCCTGCTTCAAAGGGATAACTCCTCTCATCAAGGGATTAGCTCCTTCTCTTTTGGGATGCATGAACCACCTCAGAGCGAACAATCCACATCAAAATTCCTTCTAGAAACCTCTAGAATTAACCCAAAGTGAGTTTTTTAAGATAAAACTTGCGCCTTTTGACTTTCACAGGGGTCCGCACCCACACCGTTAGGGACAGAGCGGGCAGGTCCGCAGTTTTTGTAAACAGAAGGTGCGGGACCACATGTGACAGTGAGAGAAAGTGTGGAACCAGAGTTACATTGATTTTTAATGTCTTTCTCTCATTTCCAAAGCTTGACTTGAAGAGTTGAGGTCTGAGACTTGCCTAGGAGGACAGTACAAGTGATGATAGACCCATACTGACTGCGAATAATCATGGTGACGATATTTTTGTGTAACAGATTGCCCCCTAAAATGCGAAGTCTGTAGTAGATGAGGATTTCATTTATCATTTAGGAAGAGTGAAGTACTTTATCATTTCGAGGATCATCTTGTGGAGAGCCCGGTTGGAACTTGTAAAAAAATTCAATGCAAGATATATATATGAGATCATATCATTGCTGAGGTAGGCATTCCCATACTCAGATCAAAACTGACTAGAAAACTAACTACTGCTCTGATACAGGAATGATCTTGTAAAACATCACAAGTATAGACTCATGTGGACACAGTATGGACGCAGCCATCTGTTTATGAATATTCCATTATATAATGAATACAAAATTCCTCGCAGCCTGGATTGTGGAAACTAGATCCAGGGTCTTCATTTCTACTTCCCGAAACAGTACGATTCTATCCATGCGAATAAATGTGTTGATGTCGAACATGGTAGAAACCAGTTGATTACCAGTCAATGATGTAAACTATTAACAAGTGTGAGAGAAACCACCAGTGATGTCAATGGCTCTCAAAGTACCCAGTACAATCCATGAGATGCGAATAAATGTGTTGATGTCGAACATGTCATGGAATCCTTTGATGGAAAGTCAATGATGCAAACTGTCATCAAAGGCGAGAAACCTTCCATTGAGGCATGCAAATCCCAAGGTACTGACGATTTCTAGATCATCTTTCTAGATAATGAGCTGAAGTCGATAGAAAGCGATCCGTCGCAGGCAAGCCCACAACACGAAATCATAGATCAAGTTGAAGAAATTTAGTTGCAAGGACTGACTCAGGGATGGTCAAGATGGATGACAGATATTTTGCAGATGAATGGCTTATTGGCAGTGACCTCTTGAACACATAACGACACGATAGATGGCTTGGTGACAATTGACCCAATGTTAATACCCAGAAACCGGCTGAAGACTTTCAATGTGGTTTGATCAATTGTTAGGCAAAGGATTTCACAACCCAGGTGAATAAAAGTGTCGTGTTCAAGAGTGGTTACAAAGTATGACAAACAGACTCATTTTTCTCTCTTTTCCCCCACCATTTTTGGCAAGTACCTCTTTATTTTTGACAAGCTTGAGGAGGATAACATTTGCTTGATTATAAGCTCATCCTTCGGATGAGTCCAACTTAGTTTAAATTCGAACCCTAAGAAGGAGTGGTTCGTTCATGTTTGTAATTGAACAGGTCCTTTATTGTGAGATTTTAACAAGTCCAGTATAGGAGAAACTCGACGTTTTCCAATTTTAGAGAGTCTGAAAAACTTAAGAAGACTCCAGGGTTGACCTTTTTCGTAAATTTGTGTCTCCCAAGCCCGAAAAAGTATAAAATAATACTTGAGAGAACTGCTTGATCTTTTACAACCAAGGAGTACTTTTCGTCATTAGTTCCCTTGATCCGAAAAAGTAAAAAAGCGATCAACGACACGTCGCTTTATAATCGATATCGAATTTGAAACGACAAAAATCCGGCAATCTTTTCATGTTTTTACGGTCAGAAAAGAGCTGTAAGTGGACCATCTTTTAATTCCGTTTTAACGAGTTTAAAAGAAGAACTCGGCAATCTTTTCATGTTTCAGGAGTCAGAAAAGATCTTAAAGGTGACTCTAAATGTTTTTTCGTCGAAAATGATAGATTTCGCCTGAATAATCCGTTATCCTGCACAAAAGCACAAACATTACTCATACCTATTTGAAATGGATAAAAATGTCACAAAAATACCTTTTCAAAGTGAAACATAAACAAATTTGCAATTTATTTACTCAAAAAACTTATAAAAAGGGCCTTCGTCAATTCATTTTTACCATTTGAGTTTTGGGTGAGAAAATAGTGCTTTTGCTCAGAAAACTTCCCGTGAAGATTGCGGAAAATCCAACCGTTGGAATCGAATGCCGTCTTCTCCAGGTAATCCACATCATCCTACTCTTCATTTTTAACCATTTCAATTTTTGTTTTAGTCATTTATTTCATTTTTGGGAGGGTTTTTAGGCATGAAACCCGCGCGCGGGGGCCCGCAGGTTTACCACTGCTGGCCTGCAGACCCTGACTTTTTCTCCATTGGGAAAAAGCTCGGGGTCCGCACCTTCCATGTAGACAAAGTGTTGTCCCACGCACTGTGTCTAACCCTAAGGGTGCAGTCCCCGTCGCAAGGGTTTTTAACCCAACAATTCTCAAAAACGGACCAATCAAAATAATTTCTAGCAATTTAATCTATCCTTATGCTTGATGCAGAGAGTACATCATGCTATATTGGCGTGAACGAGAGCATGAGGACGTGGATGTTGCCGCATGGAATCATCAGCCTTCACTTGATGCTTTGAGGGCATGCGGCTTGTACAAATTCTAGGCCATTCCTGGCATGAGGGCTCAGGTGGATTTCTTACAGTGGTTGGTTGACAGATGGAGCATACAGGACTAGTGCTTCTTCATTGGCGGCCACCAGCTCGAAATCGAGCCGGTGGACATATATTTATTGATTGGTTTGCCTAAGAGAGGCGAAGACTTGAATCTGTTTGGGGCTAGGGAAGGTGGCCAGTCTGTCGATAGCCTCATGCTAGAGTACTGTAACAGCCAGGCTAGAGACAAAGGGATAGACATAAAGACCATATCCCGTCCTGAACTCATGGTGATTGCGTTTACTGTCACCAGACTTTGCGGAGCTGCTGCATTACATATTGCCACCAGATCCCAGATGCGTATGGCAGTTGATTGCTTTCGAGGCACCATCTTCAACTGGTGCGATGTTGTGTTGGCCAATGTGAAAGGGCAACTGACCAGGGCCAAAAACGAATGGCTAAAGACCTTTGGTTATGGGGCTTTGGTTGTGAATTTTGGCCTAGAGAGGGTTCCTATGCTGATCCCGCAGCACCTTACTGTTGGAGCTAGGCTTCCCCGAGAGCCCAAACTGATGCGATGGATCGCAGTTATGGCCCGTCACCCAGACGAGAGTACAAAGGTTGCTCGATTCAAACCTGAGTATTTCCAATGGCTGGAAAACCAGGTCGTTTATATTTAGGACTTCCCTTACACTGGGATAGATTATCGTGGTGACCCAGACATGGTTCTTCCACCAGGAGAGCAGTGGGATGATTCAGGTAAAATTAATTTCAAAATTTTCCTATTTTGATTTTTTTATTATTTTTCCATCGTCTCAAAACTGATAGAAAAAGTTTCAAATGCAGGTGTGGGTCCACAGCGACCAGCCGCTCTCCGGCCTTACAAGAGAAAACAACCAGTTGCATCCGTGCCAGCCCCACAGGATGAATCAGCAGAGGTTTTGGTTGAGTTGGAGGGTCATCTTGAGCGCTTGACAGGAGATATTCCATAGACCACTATAGATGATATTCCTCGTCGACTTCAACGCTATGTGATTGGGGTCCCGGGACCTTTTAGGAGGTTCCTTTGCAAGGTGGCCCGTGCAGTGGTTTCTTATAGAGATCATCACCAGTGATAGGATGATCGCCTATTGTGGGCACATCTGACATTTTTGTTTTTTGTACTTATCATTTTTTCTAATCACAGGGTGTTTTTTCAACCTATGATCGAGGACGATGTATTTTTCGACACATTCCTATATATATATATATATCATTATTACCGGCTTATCTTGTAAATCATGTTATGGAATGGTTTTAAATTTACATGTATGATTATTGCAAATGTCTATTTAACATTCGAGAAGCAATTGCATCTGCTAATGTATTTAAAGATCATGGAATATGCTGATATTCAATATAATCAAATTCACGTTCCAAGAGAAGCACTCTCAAAAATAATCTTAATAACACTGGATTTCTAATGCCATACACTCTATTAAGCTGTAATACAACGAGTTTAGAATCTAACCTCTCTATCAAACTCCGAATCCCAAATGAAATAGATTCAGATAATAACTCAATCACTGCACTATATTCAACAATGTTGTTCGTTGTTTGACCGAGGCTTACCCCATGCATAGATACTAACTCGTCAGAGGGCGAATAGATAACCGAAGCTGCGGAAGAGATGTTCTGTGTATTACGACAAGCACCATCAGGGAAACCAATGTATGTTTGGAGAGGCATCGACATCTGCAATATCAAGAGTAAAACCAAGATAATCAGGAATAATGACGAAAAAACACTCTCTAAGCTAAGCACACTGTTTAAACTAAAACACACTAGCTAGAAAGAAAAACTATCCTAACTAAAAATCTCCATACCCATCCTTTAAGCATAATACCTCTTCAAGTAAAGACCATTTCTGGGTTTACCCAAAGAGTCCCCGTCAAAGTCTACCAATTCATAGGCCCCTTTGGCTAGCTTTCGCTTGACAACATAGGGACCATGCCACATAGGAACGAATTTTCCAGCGCCTAATTTATCATTGGCTTGATCGTAAACCAAGACTAGATCTCCTTCCGAAAAATTTCGAGGGGTCACATTTCAATCATACTGAGCTTTCATGCGTTTTGCGTGAGTCTCGATCACCAATGCGGCATCACATCGATTCTCATCTAATTGAGCCAAGTATAACAAATGGTTTTCCTCTTCGGAAGTGGCTGGAAGTAACTCCATGGCCATTTGCAGTGACTGGATTTCGCATTCAATGGGAAACACAACTTCCAGACCATAAACTAGTTGGAAAGGAGTGAACCCTGTTGATGTTTTTACTGAAGTTCGGTACGCCCAAAGCACTGAAAATAGCATTCTGTGCCAATTCGACCGATGAATCCCAATGATTCGTCGGATCATGATAACTAAAAAATTGTTGATGGATTCAACCAGACCATTCGCTTGTGGATAATAAGGGGTTGAACTATCGTGACGTAAACCAAGATGGCCTGTAAGTTCGGTCATCAGAACATTTCGAAAATGGCACCCATGATCAATGATTATTGCTTGTGGGACACCAAACCTAGCAATTATATGATTGAACATGAAAATTGCAGCTGTCTTGCCGTCTGCCTCAAATGTAGGCATCGCCTCGGCCCACTTGGTAAAATAATCTACCGCAAGGATGATATACGCATGCCCCCCGGCCGAGTGAGGGTTACATGTAATAAAATCGATACCCCATTTGGCAAAAGGACCAACGGCAATTATAGGGTGGAGAGGAGCAGGTGGAGCGTGCATCTTTCAATCAAAAATTTGGCAGTTGTGGCATTTTCAGACCGCCGTAATACAATCTCTAAATAAAGACGGCCAGAAGTAGCCAGCGCGCAATATCTTTTGGGCTGTGGCATACCCAGACATATGACCGCCACACGCTCTAGAGTGACAGTCATTTAGAACCCTTTCAGCTTCCTCGTGAGTTAAGCAACGTCGAAAAATAGAGTCCACCCCACGGCGATAATGAGTATCTCCAATAATCCTGAATTGTTGGGACTGGAATCGAATTTTTTGACGTTCTGACCTTGAAATTTCTGGCCGAAAGGATTGGGTCTGGAGATAAATGATGATATCCCCATACCACGGATCTAAAGTGCTGATTAGAAACAAGGATTCATCCGCAATGGGCTCCTCCGCCACAGTTTCCGTGTCAGCACGCGAGAAGTCACACATTAACTCCGCAAAAACTAAAGATTTCTTAGACTTAGATTTCTCAAATTCCAAGTCGAACTCCTGCAGGATAACAATCCATTTAGAGTACTTGTCCCCTAGCAATTGCTTGGTCAAAATGTAGATCATAGGGTTGTAGTCCGAAATTACTGTAGTTTTACGTAGTAAAGTGTAGTGACGAAAACGTTGGACATCTTGAACAGCTGCCAATTCCAATTTCTCCACATGTGAGTATTTTAGCTCAGTTGGATTTAAAGTTCGACTAAGATATATATCACATGTTCAGTTCTAAATTCATCTTTCTGAACTAAGACCATTCCAATGGTGGAATGAGAGGCAGTGAGATACAAGAAGTAATCCTGGTTGTAGTTGGGAGGATGCAACAACGGTGCATGGGTCAACACGTGTCTGAGTGCATCAAAAGATTTTTGAGCTATCTCATCCCAATAGAATGGAGTATTTTGCTTCAACAACCGGGTAAAACCCTTTGTAACCTCGGCGTAGTTAGGAATGAATCGTCATAAAAAGTTTGCTTTCCCTTGCAAACTTTGGAGTTGGCGAAGACTCGAAGGAGGAGGCAATTTGACGATAGCTTCGACCTTCGAGGGATCGACCCGAATGTCGGCTTTCGAAACTACAAACCCCAGCAATCAACCCGTTTCTATACAGAAGACACATTTGTGTGGGTTCAAACGAATCCGATAATGCCTACACCTCATAAAGATTGCTCGTAAATGGACGAGGTGATCAGCTCGATGTAATGAATGAGCAGGAAAATCATCGAGATACGGTTGCACAATGTGCTTGATGTCATGAAACGCATAAGACATCGCCCTTTGAAAAGTTTCTCCGGAATTCTTAGGCCCAAAAGGTAACTTGCAATAAGAAAATGTCCCCCATGGACAAATGAAAGCCGTTTTTGGTTGATCAGCAGGTAGAATATTGATTTGATTGTATCCGGAAAAACCGTCCATGAAGGAGAATATTTCGTTGCCGGCACAATCATCAATGATTTGATCGATATAGGGAGTTGGGTAATTGTCCTTTGGACAGGCTCGATTAATGCCCCTATAGTCGATGCGTATTCTTATTGTTCCCTGTTTTTTGTTAACCGGAACAATATTCGATACCCAATCCGTTAACGGGATTGGAAAAATGAAACCTGCTTTCAATAGTTTCTCAACTTCTGCTTTAATTGCAGCAGCTTTTCGTGGGTGAATCTGACGCAAACGTTGTCGGACGGGTTTAGCGTCTGGGTAAGTCTTGATCTCATGAACAACAATCGCGGGATCAATTCCTGGCATTTCCTCATAGGACCAGGCAAACACGTCACGTAATTGTTGAAATAGGGCCTTATATAGATGAATTTCATCATATGTACACGAGGCACCTATATGAATGTTCTCAACAATTTCGGGCTTAACCGAAAAGTCAACAGGAATAGTTCGAGAGATGTTTCCCAAATTTAACTCTGAATCGGGATGTTTCATTGGATTCTGAGGTTCCTCGACATATTCAGTTGTAAAAATTGATGAGAAATCATTTTCAAAACGATCATCCTCGGGTAAAAACAAAGATCTGTGATGGAGATCTTCCCATGGTAAATCATCTACACATAGGATTTCACGAATTTGCTCATCATAGTGAACAAGTTCAGAAAAACATGATTAAATCCAAGCTTGATGTGAAAATTGATTCCTCACAGACCACATTCATGAAGTCATTTTTGGTTGAACATGGGTCAGCAAACGACTGCATGGCTTCATAGGCAATTTCATATGGACTCAAAGGCATGGCATTACCAAATGAGTCTATCTCAGATTCAGAAGGAATGATCCAAGGATCATCATAAAAAATGGTGTCTGATGTGATCATATGAATAGTTGCAAATGAAGACGATGCATTGATTGGAGGAAAAGGAAAAGTTCCCAGTAAACCGGCATCTTTAACTAGTCCTACTCCAACATCCTTATATGGGATAGTCATTTTACCGACATGTTGAATACTCTGAGAAGAGGCTGGGTCGGATGAAAATTAAGCCAGCTGGTCTATTGTTATGATCTTTCCATTATGTGGAAACTTTATTACTCGAAAGACCGATGAAACGACCGCTGTCATAGCGTAAGACCAACTTCGACCCAAGAGCAGGTTGTAATCTAGAGGGGCATCAACCACCTCCACATCTAGACTAACGATTTTTCCTTCAACCCCTATAGGCAAATCCTGTAGAATGCCAAAAGGATGAAACCCATAGCCATCAAAGGCCTTTAGAATCGTCGGGGATTGGTTTAGTGAAGGAGAACCAAGCGATCTCCAACACTGTATCGACATAATACACATTGAGGCTCCCTCATCAATTATAGTCCGATGAATAGGCCTGTTTTTGACTATCATTGGAATCTGGAAAGCCATTTGAAGAGGCAAATGCAGTGTACTGTTTTCTATATCGAAAATTATTAGATTCGAGTCCTGAACATCAACAGCTCCTATAGCCGACAAAAGTAATTTACATTGCGCTGGACATGATTGCAGCACTTCCAAAGCCGACATTGTTGAGGGTGAAACAACTAAATCCTCAACAATGTTATAATTCTGAGCCGCTCTCGCATGTGGATTGAAAGATGACTTTCGAAGTATACCCTTGACGGGCGGTTTGATTACCAAGACTGGATTAGGTTTCTCGATCTATAGTGGATCGGAACCGGGAGCTGAGGTTGATGGATTAGGATGAGAAGATTCTGCTTCTTTACCATCAACAGGACTTTTACTACCATAATCTTGTGATAGAGTCGCAATCCTAACATGGGACATCATCAGTATGGGTCCTTCATTGGCACTCGAGGATGAACCTATCATCTTACTGTATTGAGCTGGAAAAGGATCCTTCAAAATAGCAGGAATTTGGGATCCTTTGACAATCTTCGCAACCTCTGCACAATGAGGGCAGTCTCTTGTAAAATGTTCATCGTCACAAATGAGACAAGGATAATGAGGTTTGCGCTTTTCATCATTGGATTCCGCCTTTTCAGGTTTCTCCTTTGAACTTTTGTCCGTTTTGTTCTTCTTCTTTCCTTTCTTCTTCCCACCGGATTTTGATTTGGCTGTAGATGACTCTACAACGTGAATATCGGCGGAAATCTCTGCAGAATAATCTCCTGTTGGAGAATCAGGCAAGGTTATGATAGGAGAAGAATTCTTGGAAGATTTCTTCTTACTTTTAGTGTTAACCGTACCAATCATACCATCGGTGGCATGAGATCCCAAAGGAGTTGCAGCGATTTCATTTTGCTTGGGAAGATCGGGGATTTTCTCGTGTAACGTACCTGACTGAGTATAGACCAAGTCAAGGTACTATGCTTGAGCAATTACTTGCTCCTCAGTAACAACTCTGGCTTTAGCAACATCTTCAGTGATCTTAGGCAACAAAGATTTTACAAACCACTCAGCCAAGATCTGATCCAGAATAAACACCTTCACTAAACACCGTCGAAGTCTCCACTCATGAATATGATCTAAAATATAAGTAGACGTCGGTTGTTTTAATGAAGTTAACAATTCCGTGCCATTGTCATATCAGACTGGCAACTGAAAATGAGTTAAAAATGAGGTAGCTAACTGACTAAAATTATAAAAAATGCCTCGCGGTAACTCAATGTACCACTTGGCTGCGAGACCAATTAGAGTGCGCTGGAAAATTCTAAGATGGATTGAATCATCTAAAATGGAGTTAGACGCACACCAGAGGTGGTAAGTCATCACATGGTTCGACGGGTCCTCTCCTGATTTACCTTCGAACTTGGGAATGTCACTGGGCAACTTATTCG
Source organism: Pinus tabuliformis (assembly GCA_031772625.1). Taxonomy (NCBI): domain Eukaryota; kingdom Viridiplantae; phylum Streptophyta; class Pinopsida; order Pinales; family Pinaceae; genus Pinus; species Pinus tabuliformis. The sequence goes on along the minus strand of CM062818.1, from coordinate 408,432,580 downwards.
GCATTGGCGGCCAAAACGGAAAATAATTAATGGGATCGTTCATTAGGCACGACAAGTTAGGCAAGTCTAAAGTTGCGATAAATAGTAACTTCCGATTAGGATCCCTAAAACTTTGGGTCATGAGACCAGCCCCAGGAGGAGGATATCCAGGATAACTACGAATAGGAATTGCGTTTGGGATATTGTATCCTCCCGGAAAACCAGGATTAACCAGACCGTACTGGAGTTGTTGAGGTTGTTGATAAGTGTACCCAGGATACGGTTGATACTGATAGACTGGCTGCTGCACAACATGACCAAATTGGTACCATCCCTGGTACGGTTGATAAGTAAATTGTGGTTGACTTGTGACAACCATACTTGAACCAGGTTGTCCTACAGGCATCTGAACCAAAGTTTGAATCGTAGATCCAGACGGTGGTAAAGATGTTTGAGGAGTAGATACAGGGATAGTAGAAACCAGAGCTGTCGATACTCCAGAAGTAGGTGGGGTAGATTGAACAGATGTTGCGGAAATTGTAGCAGTCGTTTGAGGCGGAGTACGAGGTGTACTAGGCCCAGGCTGAGAAACTACCGAAGGTACAAAAGCTTGAATGTTAGACTGGACTGGTTGCTGGGGTGTACCAGAAACTAAGGGTTGTCCAGTTTGAGATGACAACTGTACATTTGGCTACAACACCTGTTGAGTTTGCGATGGATCCCACACTATATTCATTCCAGGGTACTGACCCATAACAGGTTGAGAATACTGAGGACCATAACCGGGTTGAGGGTAGGATTGATAATTGAAAGGTACATTTCCCATTCCTTGAACATATGTTTGACCGGAGGGTGGTTGGAAACCTTGATTCGAGTACTGACCTTGGGGTTGATACCCTTGAGGCACGTACTAATACTGGGGTTGACCTTGAGGTATAAATTGATATTGGGGTTGACCTTGGGGTAAATATTGAGTCTGGGTTGACCTTGAGGAACGTACTGTCCCGTAGGTATGTACTGTCCTTGAGGTTGCCCCCCAGATGCAAATTGTGTACCTTGAGGTTGCCCCTCAAGCGAGAATTGAGGCTGCCCCCCAGGTGGTAACTGGCCGCCTTGAGGTTGAGGATTGGAAATAGAACCTAACATCATAAGAATGTCTTCTACGTTCAACGGCTTAGTACCATTGCTTCCAGTTAATAACCCTTGCTCAATGGGTTGAGGAGATGCTCCCGAAAAAGTACCAGAAAGTGGCTGATACCCGGAGGGAACAGGAGGACCGCTGTACAAAAAGGATTCAGGCGATTGGGTAAACATGGATGACTGTCCTGACATATTTACGGGAGTATAAAAACCTCTAGGTGTTGGGTGATAAGGAGCACAAGGTGGTGAAAAACTTAACCCTGAGCTTTCTAAAACATTAGTCAAAGAAAGATACCAAGAACTGCTCCTAGGTGGATTGTAAAAAATTGATTCACGCTCCCTTAGCTCAATAACAGGTTGATTTTCAGGGATAGGGATGCCTACTTCTTCTTCCGGAGTAGCAAGTTCTTCAATAGCAATAAGTCCAGAAGGAAGATCTTGGGTGATTACTTTTTCTACCCTAGGTGAACCAGGACCACTAGAAGTTGGAGAAACAAACCCCGATGTCGGAGTAGTAGCAAATTCACTTTCAGTCTTGGATATTTTAGGTTCCTCACCTATATCACTAGTAGATGAAAAGCTACCAGTAACTTCGGAAACGAACACTGACTGTGGATTATAATCTGCCACTAACGGTTGAAAATCAGGATGTACTATCAAAGAAGATTCTCCTTCTTCAGGTGACCCAACTCTACTATCTCTAGGAGTTACAAGGACTTTCAAGCCTTCAAGCTGGCTCAGTACCTCCTCAAGAGGTTGGCCCCGAAGTTTACAAGACTTCCTCAGTAACTCAGCCACGTTTACAAACTCAGGAGATTGGTCCCGAAGTCTACGGGACTACCTTGGTAATTCAGCCACAGTTAAAAACTTTTAACTACTTCACACGCAAACAAAGTAAAATCTCAATGAAAAGAACCTAAAGTCTCTAAAGAACCAAAAAAATTTCAATCACACGCCTAAAGAATCTAGGAGATCAAACACACACAAACAGTAACTTTCCGTATTGAAAACACTAGTTGGTGATGAAATCCAACGTTGCAGAGTTCAATAGAGAAATGGCGGTTGGAATAGTTACCCCGGCAAACTGCTTAATGAATAGACCGGCACAAGTTCCTCTACTTAACCGTCTCGAGTGAAGAGAACCCCCCAGAAAATCCAAGTGAGTCTAGCCGACGTCTGCTCCAGGTATAGTGGGATCTTCCCACCACTGTCACCTCAGGAAGAGTCCTAAAGAATATGGCCACTAAGGTTACCAAATGAAACAAATATACCTGGGGGAACAGTCTACGATCCAATACACATGCAAGGGCAGAGTAGCAAGCTCAATCCCCTTGAAGGCTCCTTGACATAATACAAGGTTTACCAACATGTGACCCCAGGCTCCTCGACAATGGTTAATCCGAGGTTTACCGTTTTTAATACGTGAATATCTGGCGTCGTTCCCAATGAGGAAGGATTGATTCCCACACTAGTTCGGACACGATCTCGTGCTTCTCCTTTAAGAGGAGCTTTCCAGAGCATAAATGCAACAATTGGATTTCTTCCCTACCACAAGATACAACTACTTGTTTGTTTTTACTGTCTTGGAGAGTTAATTACTCTCCTACTCCAAGACACTAGCCTAAGCTAAGTTGGTGTATCAGAGCCCTAGAAATAAAAATGTTACTAGATGAATTTTACTTTAAGCGTAATTTTTTATTGGTTTTTGTTTAAGTCGAAAGGTGTGGAGATGAAACTCGTGGTATGAAGACTCAACTCAAAATCACTAAAAATGCACCTAAGATGATTTAAACAATCTTTTTCTCTTCGATGAACTTCTAAACTAAGAAAGAGTTTGAGAATGCAAATACTTTTGTAAACACAAATCTTTCCTAATCAAACAAATTAAAAGAAGAGTTTTTTGTCCTTTCCAATGCACTCAAAATGAGACAACTAGTTATTTCACAAAAATTTCCCTTTTTCATTTCAAAGCATTCAATCACTACAAAAACAAACCTTTTTTTCCAAAAGAGATTTTTTATATTTTTTATAAAACACTCAAAACTATGAAAATGACTAACTTTGAGATCTATAAATTATAAAAACCTATTTGAAGTCAAAGCCTACTAAAAGTCTTTTTTAAGGATGTTTTACTTAGCTAGATGTAAGCTAAGGACCAATTTATGCAGAATCACAAATAAGTCAAGAGCAACCAATTTTGTTTTCTTTTTGAAAATGAACATCCAAACTTTTAAACACAAGCTTTTCAAAGTTTTGTAAAGAGAAAAATCAAAGCGGATTCCTCAACAAGGGGAGATTTCATAAATGGTCAGACTCATAAGAAGGCTGGTAGACACTAAGGTGATCTGAAGTCCCTACATCTTCTAAACTCAGAGCCACTACACAACCAAAATGAAAAAACAAACCCAACAAGCAAAACTCCTAGAAATTTCACCTAAAACCCTAACACTAACAAAATCAACCTAAAGAAAGCTTCTGACAAGTTATATGCAGGTCTGGGTAGTGGATAACAATTTCTAAACAAAAATTAAGTTGGCTAACAGAGGAAATCTTAGGTTTTTCAAAAATTTGACATGGTTCGCAGGCCCACAGTTGACACAGGTGCGGTCCCGCTCTGTGCTAAAAGCCAAGCTGCGGGTAGGTACACACTGTGTCAAACGGCTAGGGTGCGGTCCTCTCCCAAAGCTATGAAAAACAAAAAATAACCCTGGATCTACAAACTCTACCCAATTTTACACACAACAAGCCAAAAACAGAAACAAAAACACAGTTTCTCAGGTCAAAGTAAAAACAAGGAAAACAATCAAGTCCCCACTAGAGTCGCCATTTTGTCACACAGAATAAGTCGATCTTGCGGACAAGATAGACCTTCCTAGAATCTAAAGAAGACCTAATGACAAGCAAACCAACTAGACACTATCTTTCTCTAAATATGCCTTTATAAACAATGGCAAACAAGTGTTTTTAGGGCCTACCTTAGATCCAATGCAAGTTTGTGGATGCCCTCGCTCCTTTGATCCAAATGAGCTCCTTTGTTGTGAATCTGCAAAGACAAACAAGGCAAACAAATTAAATAGCACCTGAAAAGCCAATATCATAAAACATATTTAACATGAAAGTCAAGGAGTCCATGAAACAAATAACATAAGATACTTGTTGAGAAAAATGAGTTTGATTATATTAATTCAAAAGAATAAGAACTTTACAACCTTTGCCTTGACGCTGTACAAGCTCCTCCCAGGGTCCAGCAAGAAGTCTCCTCTACTTTGACAAGTTTCACTCACTCCCCAATGAAGCCAAAAAGGTATGTGATCTCTCCTCTTAAGCTCAACTAGGAAGTCTTGATTTCACCAGCATTTACCCTAAAAAATGTTCAGCTTCTAACCTCCTCAGCAACCAGCCCAATGCCTGTATTTATAGTGCAATGGAGGGAGGTTACTAGGTCCTCCTTCAAAGGGATAAAGCCCTCCTTCAAAGGGATAGCTCCTCTCATTAAGGGATTAGCTCCTTCTCTTTTGGGATGCATGAACCACCTCAGAGTGAACAATCCACGTCCAAATTCCTTCTAGAAACCTCTAGAATTTACCCAAAGTGAGTTTTTTAAGATAAAACTTGCACCTTTTGACTTTCACAGGGGTCCGTACCCACACCGTTAGGGACAGAGCGGGCAGGTCCGCAGTTTTTGTAAACAGAAGGTGCGGGACCACAGGTGACAGTGAGAGAAAGCGCGGAACCAGAGTTACATTGATTTTTAATGTCTTTCTCTCATTTCCAAAGCTTGACTTGAAGAGCTGAGGTCTGAGACTTGCCTAGGAGGACAATACAAGTGATGATAGACCCATACTGACTGTGAATAATCATGGTGACGATATTTTTGTGTAACACATCCGAATGTTCCTTGCTCTCTCAAGCTGTTAGAAGTTCAAAGTATTTCAAATGGACGTAAAATCAGCCTTTCTGAATGGAGACTTAGAAGAAGAAGTGTACACTGAGCAACCAAATGGTTTCATTCTTGGGAATGAACGAAATCTTGTATGCAGACTAAAGAAGGCTCTCTATGGTGTTAAACAGGCTCCAAGGGCTTGGTACTACCGTTTGGACAAATATCTTCATCAACAAGGTTTTTCAAAAGAATCAGCAGATAGAAATATTTATATAAAAATTGAAAATGACAAATTGCTAATACGTTGTGTATGTAGATGATATTATCTTTGGCAGCAATGAAGAAGTTATGAGTCAAAGCTTTGCCTTGGTGATGCAGAAAGAATTCGAAATGTCTTTGCTTGTAGAACTGACATATTTTCTTGGATTGCATATCCAACAGAATGAAGGCGGTATCTTTTTGTCTCAAACCAAGTACCTCAAGCAGATTTTGAAGAAGTATGGCATGGAGGATTCAAAACCAGTATGTACCCCTATGGTTACAGGATGCAACCTCAGTTCAAATGATGAATCAGCAGCAGTGCATCAACCAACCTATAGATCCATGATTGGAAGTCTGCCTTATTTGACAGGTACCCGACCAGACATCATGCATGCAGTGGAAATAGTTGGAAGATTTCAAGCAAATCCTAAGGAAACTCATCTTCAGGCAGTTAAAAGAATCTTCAAGTACCTTCAAGGAACTCAAAACTATGGCTTATGGTATCCTAGAGATACAGATCTCACACTTCATGCTTATACATATGCAGATTGGGCCGGAAGCGTGGATGACAGGAAGAGCACAAGTGGTGGTGCATTCTTTATGGGTTCCAGATTAGTATCTTGGTTCAGCAAGAAACAGAGTTCGATTGCTTTATCTATATCTGAAGCGGAATATGTGGCTGCTGCATCTTGCTGGACTCAACTCCTTTGGATGATGCAGACCTTGCAGGATTTTCAAATCACTTGTACCCCACCTATCTCCATCTTATGTGATAATACAAGTGCAATAAGCATTTCAAAGAACCCAGTCATGCATTCAAAGACCAAGCACATACCGATCAAGTATCACTTTCTCCGAGAACAAGTGTTGGAACAAAAGGTCAAATTGGAGTATGTTCCTTCTAAGGAACAAGTTGCTGATATACTCACCAAACCACTACCCAGGGATACCTTTGAATACCTCAAGCAAAAGCTAGGGGTAGTTGATGCATCATCTTGTTGTTGAATCTTATATGTTTCAGAGATTGTTGATTGTACGCAAGTTTCATATGGGGTATACGCGTACATTCGTTGGTTTATGGATTGGTCAAAGCCCATCTGGCACAGGTTCAGGGGGAGCATTTATTCTTCTAATAATACATTGTTGGCATTATTATAGAAGATCTTGGAGGAGAAAGTTCAAAAGGATACTGATCTGAATATTGCTGCTAATGTTGTGTCTCTATGTCTTATATCTCTTTTGTCAAGATCATTTATGGTGTATGGTTGATTATGGTTCTTCTTGAAGAAATTTTCTTTTACAGATATGGCCTACAGTCAAGGGGAGCATGATTAGCATATCAGAGTAGAGTTTTAAGCATGTTCTCAGGGGGAGCATCACTCTTTGCCCTTGATGACAAAGGGGGAGAATGACTTTGAAGATCATGGGGTTGCCATCAAGTCCAAAGGGGGAGATTGTTGGCATTATGATTCAGGTTTGGCGCTATGGCACATGTGTTGTACTTGATGGCAACTCACTCAAGTGGCAAATCTTTGTTCAGGCTCTCAAAATGATAGAAAATAAGGGGTTCGCAGGTACTCCATTCAAAAGGTGCGGACCCACAGGCACGCCATTCACAAAGTGCGGTCATGTCCGCAGGTTATTCAAACAGAAGGTGCAGACCCCAGTACACACACTTTCATGTAGAGAAAAGCACTCGCACGTGGGAAATCCTATGGTGGTCCATGGTATTTAGTCTGTCGTATATGATCATATGGTTTTGGTCCGTGGTATAGGATCTAAATTATTGAACCACGGTTTTGGATCCCTTGTATTGGTTTTCGATGGTTTTAGTCCATGGTTTGAATAAGGGCTTGCCTATAAAAAGGAAAGGAGATCACTTGGCTAGTCACTTGTGAAATTTGAATATCTTAAGATATGAAATTTTGGGTGATCAGTTTGAAAAGCTAGACCTAAGTCAAGGTGAAATCTATAAATTGTAAGGCGAATCTATTGATAGGTCATGATCTCTTTGCTGCATGATCAGATCTGTGGATCTGACTGTTTGTGGCACATTGGAGGACTGTTAATTTGGCTCTATTCGAAGGTCCGCAAGCGATCCACAGCGCAGGTGTGGGGGTCCGCAGCGTAGCAGAAGGCGCAGGTGAGGGGGTCCGCAGCGCAGTAGAAGGCACAGGTGCGGGGGTCCGTAGTGCAGCAGAAGGCGTAGGTGCTGGGGTCCACAACGCAATAGAAGGCGTGGGTGCGGGGCTCCACAGAGCAGTAGAAGGGGCAGGTGCGGGGGTCCGCAGAGCAATAGAAGGTGCAGGTGTGGAGGTATGCTGTTGGGTAGACAGTGCAGGTGTGGAGCTGCGCAGTCCAGACACAGAAGAACTGTGGATATTCACAGGTTTCTATTGGTGAAGTTGCGGACTTTTCTTAAAATATTTGTTGGCTGCCTTTTATCTATTGCTGCAGAGTTCTGGGTTTAGATTACTGGTATTGCTTTTCTGGTTACTGCATTCTGAGAAGTTATTCATTAAAGGATATTGGTTGATTCACATGTACTTGATGATTATTTGATGTTCATGGATCCAGTTTGAAAATTTATGAAAAGTGGTCCTTGGAAGAAAAGAAGTATGTCAGCACCTACGTACTAGTAGTTCAGCTAGTACAAGAGCTAAGGGGGTTGTAGCTCTCTTCCAGGAGAGACTGGAAAATGAGAAAGGGTTGTAGCTCTCAGCAAGTTGCAGCCTGCGTACTGGTAAAGGACTGCACTAGTACAAAATCATTGTAAAAGAAGTTTCTAATTGAAAGAAGATAGAGACATATTGCAGCAGGTGGTTTTCACCCACATTGGTTTCCACCTTATATCTGGTGTTCTTTGGCGTGACTATCTATTTTTTTCTTGTTCTTGCTCATTATTATATGATACTGACATACAAATTAATGATCAATATTTGAAGAATAAATTAAAGTATAAATCTAGATGATTTATTGAAAAGAATTTGATAATACTGATTCACCCCCCCTCTCAGTATTATTTCCAACACAATATGCCTGCGGTAGGCATCATTGAGCTTGTGGAAGATTTTGACTGGGTAAGGCCAATGGTGACAAAAGGATGAAATAAGGATATGCATTGATCTTAGATAGTTGAATGACACTTGTGTACATGATCCTTTCCCGACTTCGTTCACTAATGAAGTGTTTGAAAATGTAGGTGTCCGGGAAGCATATTCATTCAGTGATGGGTTCTTTGGGTACCACTAGATCAAAATCACATCAGAGGATAGGAGCAAGACAACCTTCACAACTTAGTGGGGTTGTTTCCAGTACACTGTAATTCCATTTGAGTTGAAGAATGCACCTACAATTTTCTTCCGCGTAGTCGTTGCTGTATTCAAAGAGTTTATTCATAGGTTCCTAGATGTATACTTTGATGATTGTACTGTGTTTGGGCTGGTGAAACGCCATGTAGAAAGCTTGTGCTTGATGCTGGATACCTATTGAAGATACTATATCGTGCTTAATCTGAAGAAGTGCTTGCTTTGTGTTCCCTTTGGGACCCTGTTGGGTCATGTGGTTTGCAGATAGGGACTAATGGTAGACCTCGTGAAGATCACAGCGATATTGAACTTGGAGGCGCCAAGGAGTGTGAAGCAGCTACTCACTACCCTAGGACATACGAGATATTACAGAAAGTTTATCAAAAGTCTATGCCTAGATCATCGCACCTATGGAAAAATTATTGAAGAAGGATGTAACATTCTACTAGAATGAGGACTGTAAAAGGAGCCTGGATGTATTGAAAGAAAAGATGGTCACTACGTCAATCCTAGTTTTCTTGGATTTGAAGAAGGAGTTTCATGTCCATGTCGATGTGTCATGTATAGCACTAGGAGCAGTACTGACATAGGCTAGTGGAGAGGACATGGACCATCCTATAGCATTCACAAGTAGAAGGTTGTCCAAGGCGGAGAAGAACTATTCCACCACCGAGCGCGAAGGGTTAGCCATGGTGTATGCGCTCCAGAAGTTGAGGCAGTACTTGTTGGGTGGCCATTATAATATGTATAAAGATCCTTCTGTGTTGAAGTACCTGGTAAATGAGCCTGTGTTGGTGGGGAGAATCTACAAGTGGCTCTTATGATTCTAGGAGTATGATTTTGAAGTTATTGTGAAGCTTGGATGAATGAACGCGGGACTAGACCACCTGTTGCGCATTGAAATAGGGAAAGAGCCCGCTAATTTGGAGGAGGGATTGCCTGACGTGCAACTATTTGTAGTGCACATCGTGGATGGTCATTTTCATGATATAATACACTTATTAACAATAGGAGCTACCTCGGAAGGATACACCGTCTAGTAGAAGAAGGAGTTAGTGGTGCACACAACAGATTTTTCTATCATTGTTGGGCATCTATACAAAATGGGGTTTGATGAGATATTGTGATGATAGGTACCTGAGTTTGAAAGAAGTAGCATCCTTGCAGATGCTCATGGGGGCATCATGGGAGGACATTGTGAAGGAAGAGCGACCGTGCAAAAGATTCTACGCACAGGGTTGTGGTGGCCAACCCTCCTCCAGGACTCAAAAGCGTATTGCAAGGTGTGTGATGTGTGTCAAAGAACTGGTAGGCCATTGAGGAGAGATGAGATGCCTTTGAATCCACAAATGGCGTTGCAACCCTTTAAGAAATGGGCGGTAGAATTTGTGGGACCCATTCAGCCCTAGGGAAAGACGGGAGCAAGGTACATTATCATTGTGATGGAGTATTTGACTTGTTGGGAAGAGGCACAGCCTGTGAAGGATTGCACAGTCACAAATGCTGCAAAGTTCCTCTTTGAGAATGTATTGACGTGATTTGGCTGTCTAAAGATCTTGATGAGTGATCGCGGTACACACTTTCTGAATGAAACGATTAGGGTGCTAACAGAGGAATTTTAGGTATATCAGCATAATAGCACACCTTATCACCCGCAAGCTAACGGGACGATGGAAGCATTCAATAAAGTGTTAGAGAATGCGCTAACCAAGGTTTGCATTACTAAGTGAAGTGATTAGGACCTACGCATACCTGCAGTACTATGGGCTTATCAAATGACATGCAAGAAGTTGACTGGACAAACCCCCTTTAGGCTTGTCTATGGCATTGAAGCGGTAATACCTATGGAATATATTGTGCCTAGTCTGTGCATAGCGACGCTCATAGGTATGATGGATCCTGGAGCCCTGGAGGAAGGGCTCGCACAGCTGGATGAGCTTGAGGAAGAAAGATTTGTAGCGAGATTTCACCAACAGGTCCAAAAGCAGTGCAAAAAAACATGGCATCATCGACACATCAAGCTGCGCACCTTTAAGGTAAATGACACAGTTTTTTTATGTGATAGTAAGTTTGATAAATTTCCAGGGAAGTTTAGGATGCACTGGTTAGGGCCCTATGTCATTAAAGAAATTACTGATGGAGGAGCGATACAACTAGTCAAATTGAAAGGAGAACCCTTCCCAGGAAAGGTGAATGGGAGTCGCTTGAAGCCATACACCGATGGTCTGACCAAGTGACTAGATGAAGGTAGCACAGTCTTAGTGCTCCAGGCAGCTGAAAGGAGGCATGTGACTATAAACTAAACTGCCCAGGTTAGGGAGCTACACGATTGGAGGATTGTGCGAAGCAAGAAAGTGTCACAATGTCCGCGACAACGCGAAGGGAGCTACACTACCCATGGAGAAATTGTGCAGACCAACCATAAATTGACCATTAAAATCACTGTTCATGATTTGATGGGAGAAGTGAGGCCAACTAGAGTGGGCGGTCGGAATTTAAGACAAAATTTATGGCTCAAATCCTTGAAAATCTATCGCCAATTCAAGATTAATGAACTGAATTTGGGGGAACGGTTGGATTGGAATTCAAAATGCCCTATAAATTACAAGTGGTTGTCCAACGAAAAACACTTGGCATTTTGAGAATTGAGTTGTTGAGCTCTTAGGTACCCATGAACTGAGAATTCTTCGAGGCTTTAAAAGAGACTCCCGCATTTGCAAACTTGCCAGAGACATCACAAGCACTGTTAGAAAGTGTTATGTCAGCACTCATAGAAATTATAAATAATGAAGAAGTAGTAGAGGAGTCGGCATAGGAGATGGAAATAGAGGCAGAAGTAGCTACTCTAGAAGTGGCCGAAGTATTGGAAGAAGTCCCTAAATTTCCGAGGATGGCAAGACCAAAGCCAACCCCAACCAAGGAAACCGTGAAGGACAAGAAGGGAAAGCAACCTATCATACTGGTGCGTGCATCGCCAAGGAGAAACCCACAAAAACCCACGACACAAGAGAAAGGCAAGGCTATAAATTTCGAGTCAGAAGAGGAAGATATTGAATACATCCTGATGGATGATGAGGATGTGGGAGTCAAAGTAGAGGAGATTGAAACCTAGGGTGCAGACCCTATTAATCGATTGCCAGAGTATGTCCCTCCGCGCAAGCCTAAGACCAAGATACCAAAGGACATCGATGAGAGCAAGACTCCCCTACAAACCCCTCTACTGCCAGACAAAATTGTTTTTGATGGTCTGCACTTGGCATGAGTGTCATTGTTGAAACTTGAAGACTGGGACTTTGCGGACCATGAGAAGTTCCCACACCTGGCGATTAAGCAGCTGATGTGCCACATCATTGATATGAATATGGGAATGACTGCATTGGAGCTACCGAGGTGGCTCAAGGGAGTAGAAAAGGTAGGGTTTCTCAACCTACTTTGGGTACCGCACTACAACCACACCTCGGTGATAGTTTTGGTCATCAAGCAGCTGTTGTGCTTGGTGCATTATGGGTGTCTATGGTTGGAGGAGCTGATACCCATAACAGATAGGTTGCTTAATTGGATAACACGACTGTTGTATATAAGAGAGAATCCAGCCATGATCTTTGGCAGAAAAGGTGGCAAGCAGGCTCTCGCTGAATCAATGAAAGAAAAATTAAAATTGGTGAAGAAACCGTGTGGGTATGCTATATCCAACATCTGCAACCCTACTGTGAAGGTATTCATGCAGATCCTCGTAGGGATAGTGATGAGGAAATGTCATGCCAATGTGGTGTCAGTGCTTGTCATTGCGCTAGTAGCACAGTGTGCTGAAGGAGTCCAATTCAACTGGTCGAACAACCTTCGCGAAGAGTTCCTGGCAAACTATTGTGAAGCACAACAGCTCAGCAAGACATTCCACTATGCATGGCTCTTGCTATCAATTGTGTTGGTAGTGTGGGAACTAACAGAGGATAGCCAATTCCCTTCAGTCGTGCCAAACCTCCCAGAAGTAGTGAAGTATGCTTCGCTACGGGTGACCAAGGATGCATAGCGAGTCAGGGACAACAAGATCACTTGGATCTTGATGGAGATGAACATATGGATGGCCATCCATCGCAAGTTGTGATTGTCACCCACGGTGTACGCCAACTTGCAGGGCTACACTGAATTCAAAGCTGATTTCCATCGAGTATCCATTAGGGCGTGGAAGGACCCAGCGCAGAAATGGTACGACTTGGCTTATTTGGCAATGGATGACACCATTGGTGTGGTCCTTGATCAATGATCAGCGGAGTGGCACACTACCACGGACTTGGCGGTGGGTGGGAGCAAGTCCACCACGTAGAAGAAGAAGGAGGAGGCTAAGCTTAAGATGGCACAACTAGCTGAAAAGCAGAAAAAGGAGGTTGTTGATAAGGCCCAGGCGGAGCATGAGGCCGCGCAACAAACAGGTGGGACAGAGCAGGGCTCTTACAAAGGCATGAGGTCACCTTCACATGAGATAGAAGAGGAGAAAGAACAGCACAACGCAGGCCCTCATGAGACGTCTGCCCACAAGCGCCCAAGGGAGCTGGAGAAGGGAGGGCCCAGGAAGAAGTTAAAGGCGACGAAGACCTCTCTGGACCCCATCACATTAACATAGGGTGACTTGCATGATATTGGTGACACAATGAGGGATGTCATTGCGGAAGCCCTGCAACAATTTGAACAACAACAACAGATCATCCTGGGGGCTATCCAATTGTTTGAGCATTCATTTGAGGTCTTGACTAGCTTGTAGGAGGGCCCCAATGTACAAAAATTAGAGATGGAAGCGCATGAGCTACATTAGTGCTACGATGAGGTTAAAGGCACACTGCGAACCATCGTGCTGACACAAAGACTAGCCAAGCTGAAGGAGGCCAAGCAGCTGAAGGAATAGGTGGACACAGCACTGCACAAGGAAGTAGTGCAGAAAGCAAGACTAAAGCCCTAGCTAGATGAGGCCTACGCAGTGACAAGATCTATCAAAGGCAAGTTTGCGAATCTGTAAGTGACACAGCAAAAGCTTCATGCCGATAGCGTAAGAGTAGTAACCAAGCAGACAGTGGAAGACGTGAAGTAGGCAGCAAATTAGTGCACGGTCGAGGTTGTGGTCATATGGGTCGAGCTGTAAGGGCTTCACGCAAAGATCTCCGCACCTACTGAGTGACTTAAGGGCAAGTCACAATGTTTGTGTTGGTGGCTTGTTGGGAACAGGATTCCCCAAAGGATAGTTTTGGGGCTAAAAGCCCATGTTTGAGTCAAATTTTGTAATAAACTTGTAAAGACTCCGCATTTTGTGGTTGCGAAGCATGAAGGTGTCATAATTCATAAAGGGTTGTCTACCCTTAGTTTTGTAAAGTAAATTTTACTGTAACAGATCTACCCATGGTTCGTGGACCATTGGATTGTATAAAAAGGGCTAAGCTCTAAGTAGTTTTAGAGACACACAACATAAGAGAGTCATAGCTCTGAAGTAGGAAGTCTAAGTTTCGGGTCGTCGCATAGGTAGAGGCTCTGTAGCTGAGTGCGCAAAGGCCTAGGGTAGAAGTTTGCGGCTGAGTGCATGGACCCCTACAACTATGTGCACAGGGTGGATATAGTCTGTAATCATGTGGAAGATATCAATTAAGGGAAACATTCTACAATTTCTGTCTCTTTGTTCTGTTGATGAATCTTGATATGTTATGTATGAATTTCCTTTATAATGCTTATGTGATGTGCGAATGTGTATAATTATGTTGGATAACTGAAGGCAAATAAGAATATCTGTTTACGCGGTGCTAACTGTGAGTATCTAATAAGATAAGTAGGATTCTTAAGATAACTTGACAATCTGTGCAATATGCTGCCTTAGCAGCGCGAAAGTGTCTAAACCGAAGGTTAGGGCTACATGAAGGTCAATTGTAACCTTTCATGGAGGTATTGAAGGACAGAATAAAGGGCTCATCTAGCAAGACCTATAGCGAAGTGACCTATGCGAAGGTAGGAATAGAGGGAATTAAATGACATTACAACCATCCTAGGGTGCAGAAAATTTGTTCCAACATCCCCCCATACTGATTCGGGTGAGACTTCGGTCCACGCTCTGCGGAAAAAGGCCGAAAGGGCTAGTAGTGTAGGGATTTGTTCGGCTAATTAACGTTGAATCTGGGTCAGGTCCCATTAGGCCACCGCATACAATATCTCAAATTGAAAGGGATTCAGAAACACCATAGGTTTGTCCAAAACTGTAACATTTGTAATATTGACAATGCTCATATTTATCCAATCCCTTGAACAACCTCATCTCAGCTCACCAAACAAATTGTAGACCCAACAATGACTTGGGCTATGAGACCAACGACGATAACAAAGATTGTTGTAGTATGCTTCATCTTCGTGTGTAGGCTTTGTGTTAGAGCCCAGCTGGTTGATGTGAAAGAGAAGAGGTTCGTCCATAGCTAGAGGTTTGCATGAACCAGGGTTGGTCGTAGTACGACTAGACATATTCTGCTTGCAAACTGTGCATTTCGAGTTTGATGTTGGACAAGGCTCGAAATTTTTAAAGTTACAAAATCATAGTAGCATAACTGGATCAAGGGTCGACGTTCCCTTTTCTTGCCTAGTCTGGAGTTCGAATGGATATCATACACCATGTCTGTAGTATATGAATCATCATCCTTTACCAAATTAGGACCCCAAAGCCAATTTATTTGGCGCCTTCTTTGTGAGTTTCATTATTATTTCTCGCTAGAGTATTTGTTTGGTCAGAGTCGATCCAGTGACTCATGGTTTTTAGCACACTTTGAAGGACAATAGAACCATGGAGGTTTTGAATCCATGATTTGAAGTAATTACAACATGTTTGAAAGCATGAAACTCCATTAGTATCTTATGTGGGAATTGCAACAAAACAAATAACAGTGACAGAGTTTGAAGGGCTCCCCAGTCTGTGATGATCGATGATGCTTGATGCTACATAGTTTCATGTACAACACATGCATACAAGACCAGTGACCCCCATGATCTTTGCACATAATTCACTGCGTCCAAATCCAGTGACGATTGAAGATGAATTTCCAAAAGGTCAGAATTCATTTGTGCGTTGTTTTTCTGGGATAAACATTGAATGGAGCTATCTCTTCATCATCTGCGCATACACTAGCCATGGTTATGTTTGACATGAGAGCACAATGGAGAGGAGATTGATCATGCCTTGTTGGAAAAATTAAGGGCCTTTTTGTGGAGTTTGGAATAAATTTCTAGAAGAATCGCTTTCAAATTCATCAAAATTTTAGAAATGTTGTATAATATTATCCGATGAAGGCATTTCAGATTTCAAGGAAGCGCTAAAGAACTACACTAGCTTTGAGGCATATATCATTTATAGTTCAAACATCCATCATGAAATATACTATATTGTAATATTGACTGTAGGATGTTTTCCATGCCAAAATAGTTTCAGTGAAAGTGTTGGAGGAGGACTATCAGAGATGGTCAAATAGTAGGACCAAATTTCAGGGGGTGAGACTCCATTAAACACTAGAAATTACTGAAGTGAGTTTAGTGATAAAAGATGATTTCATTTGTGAATCTTGAATGAAAATATGTTTTGTAGGTAGGCTCTAGAACTGTCGACAAATTTCATTTGTAAAGGAAGTCAAATATTGGCTCTTCTTTTGCGCAATGTGAGTAGTTTTAGAAGTAAGTGCATTGAAGCAATGAGTCATTTGCTGTGTTGAAATTGGTACTGTGTTGTCTGCTATAGTGACTTGGTGATCTTGGTATCGTACTACTCATCTAATAGTTGCAGCTATTTATCATTTTATAGGTCAATTTGTAGTTGAAGATAGCATCATTTCTCTGATTATATTGGTTTGAAATGGATTGAATGGATGATGTATTGAAACTACGAAATAATTTAATACATTACACTATTAAGAGATGGTTAAGATAAACAAAACCTCTCTTTCCAATATGAAAAATTGTCTCCAAAATGCACAGGAGAATATTGAGTTTTTGCAGCTTGAGACAAAGCTACAATAAGAAGAGCTAAAACATCGTAAGCATCATTATGTTTAGAACATTGAGATAGACTCCCCTTAGCAGCAAGTCAATATTGTTGAAGTTCATTTAGATTTAGTACCCAATGAAGTAGTAGAGTTAAAGTCAAATGTAAAAATTCAGCCTGCACTTCCCAAGTCCGTCATCAGACATTGGGAAGAAATTGTCCACAAAAAGCACAGAACTGGTCTTGGATATGACAAGGATGTGTCCTTTCATATTCTAGACTATTCCAAGCCCATCAAATTTCAGAATTCCTGATCTTCATGAGAATTCACCTTCACCTGTTCCATATTCTGTTCCTTAACATTTGTAGTCAAAAGTTGTTAAATGCCAACATTGTGATCGAGTTGGACATGTGAAGGACCATTGTTTTGATCTTCATCCATGTAAGAACTATCATAAAACTAGTCATTCTTCAAACAAATGCTTCAGAAACAAACCTCCTGTAAGAGCAAAGGTTCATCTTGGATGGACCACTTCTTGGAAATGGGCTTCAACAGTCAAGAAGATATTTCTCTCATAAAACAGGATTTGTTCACGAATATTGAGGAGTCTTGCAGTTGAATCTTCTCCATCATCTCACCTTGTATCTGACAGGGGGGGAAATGATGGTCATCTACAAGGTTCAAAGCCACATCAAGTGATCTTGAGCCACAACCTGCCATACCAGATTCATAGTTGTAGCCAGAGACAAAGATGCCCCTGAGCATGCCTTCGATTGGTGATCAGCCTTAAATCATCTATGCAGGGTTGAGGCATCTCTTCAAATAATTGGGGACACTTCCTCTAAAAGAAGACTTCAACTTCTTGCCAGTTTTGGAAGAGTTCCAGGAATTGCATTAAGCATTCCATAGTTGGTGGTCATCCTTAAACCAACATAGATTGAGACCTCCCTTTTCAGGCTAAGACTCTCCATTTTATGTGGGGTGAGACCTCCCTCTCATGGCTGAAGGTTTCCCTCTCCAAAAAATCAGGAGCAATTCCTCTAACAAAAGACCTCAAATTCTTACCAAAATTGGAAGATTTCTTAGAACTACACTAAGAATTCTAGTGTTGGTGGTCATCCTTAAACCACCTCCCTTGATACCAACATTTTAGAGAGAAAATTCAGCCTAGTTTTGCCATTCCTTAAACCACCTCCCTTGATACCAACATTTTAGAGAGAAAATTCAGCCTAGTTTTGCCATGCATTTTTTCACGTTTTTTATTACAACTCTCTTCTTGGACTCATACATAATGGTTATGAAACCAGCTCAAGAAAAGATAGAAAGGATAGATCAATGCCTTAGATTTCAGCCTCTTCGAGGGGGCAACCTCCTTTACATTACATAAATGAGCAATTCTTGGATGATACAAATGAAGAAACCTCCTTTCTATATATAGGAGTCTAAGGAGTCACAATATAACCCAGCCGACCTAACAATAATAATATAAAGCCACAAAAATAACAATAGAGGGATTCTGTGGGGCACAGTAATAACAATATGGGGACAATAGGGGCACAACAATATTAATAAGGGGTACAACTACAATAGTAATGGGGTAATCACTAGTATTATAGGGACCCAACATGCCCCTCTCCTTCAAAAAAGTGTTGTCCTCAACGCTTGAGTAGTTCTGGATGCTTCTGTATAAAATTCTCATCCTCCCATGTGGAATCTTCAGTAGATAAGTTCTTCCACTTGATAAGATACTCTGAAATTGATTTATTTTGTAGCTATCGAGTTCTTGCTTCTGTGATTGCTTCTGGTTCCAATATAACTTTTCCTTCCTTGTCAAGTTCTGGCAATATTGTTCGAACTGGGAGCTTATCGCCTATAACCTTCTTTAAACATGAAACATGGAAAATTGGGTGCAATCGAGAAGCTACAGGAAGCTCCAATTTGTATGCCATACTACCAATCTTTTGCAACACCTTGTACGGACCATAATACTTTGGTGATAATTTATTATCCTTCTTAGCTTGCTTGAGGGACATTTTCTTATATGGCTGTAGCCGTAGGAATACCCAATCACCTACATCAAAACTTCTTTCATTGCAATGTTGATCAGCCTATTGTTTCATTCTATTCTGTGCCAACACGAGGTTATCCTTTAAGAGTTGGAGGACTTGTTGTTGATGTTCGATGTGATGTTCCACTGCTTGAACCTTAGAATTTTCTCTTAAATATGATGTGATGGATGGTGGCTGATACCCATAAAGTGCCATAAATGGGGTCATTTTTGTTGCTGTATGGAAGGAAGTGTTATACCACCATTCAGCCAGAGGCAACCATTTGACCCATTGTGTCTGTTTATCAGATACAAAGCAACGAAGATATCCTTCCAAACATTTGTTTACTATCTCAGTTTTCCCATCAGATTGAGGATGATAAGATGAGCTATGAGCTAACTGAGTACTGAGACAAGAAAATAATTCTGTCCAAAAATTTCCAGTGAAAATGGGATCTCTGTCACTTACAATAATCTTTGGGTTCCCATGTAGATTTTGAATTGTTTCCATAAATGCAGTAGAAGTTGTACTGGCTTTAAATGGATGTTATAATGCACAAAAGTGTGCATACTTCGTAAGTCTGTCAACTACCACCATGATGACACTCTTTCCCTTAGAATTGGGTAAACCTGTGATAAAATCCATTGAAACCTCCTCCCAACATTGGCTTAGAATGGATAAAGGTTGCAATAGACATGAGGTCTTAATTGTTTCAACTTTATTTTGTTGGCAAACCAAACATTCCACCACAAAATTTTGAATATCTGATTTAAGGCCATCCCAAAAAAATTCCTTCTTAACCCTGTGGTAAGTTTTTAAAAATCCCGAGTGCCCTCTTAAGGGAGAAGTGTGCAATTCCATAAGAATCTTTTGTTTTATCTGGGAATTCTTACATAGATATAAGCGATCTTTGTACCATAACGAATAATTTTTCCAGCTAAATGTATCCGACGTACTGGAATCTTGTTGTAACTTTGGAATAAGTGCCCACACTTCTTCGTCATTCTTCCATTCCTCCCTTGCTTCGTTTAACCAATTTTGGTTGGATAATAGAAATGGCGCACAACAATGCTTCCACATCCTCATCCTTTCTTGAGAGTGCATCTGCCACCACATTTTGCTTCCCTTTTTTGTAGATGATTTCAAAGTCATAACCCAACATCTTTGTGACTCACTTTTGTTGCTTTTCGGAGGATAATCTTTGTTCTATAAAGTATTTAAGGCTACCATGATCCATTTTCACCTTGAAGTGTCTTCCCATTATGTAGGGTCGCCATTTCTTAAGTGCATGGAGTATTGCCAACATTTCCTTCTCTAAAATAGCTTTGTGTAAAAAATTTCCCTTGATTGGATGACTTTCAAAAGCAATGGGTCTTTCATCTTGCATTAAAACAACACCAATTCCATTTCCTGAAGCATCACATTCCACAATAAAGGTCTTTGTGAAGTCTGGTGTAGCTAAGACAGGTGCTTGGCACATTGCCTCTTTAAGATGTTCGAAGGCCTTTGTTACTTCTGGAGTCCATGAAAATGCATCTTTCTTCAATAGTGTTGTTAGAGGTGCTGCTATTCTCCCATAATTCTTAACAAACATGCGATAATACCCTGTCAACCCGAGAAATCCTCACAGATGCTTTATGGATGTGGGGATTTTCCATTCCTTAATGGCTTTAATTTTGCTAGGGTCTACCTTAATTCCTTCATGAGATATAATATGACCCAGATATTCCACCTCTTGTACTCCAAAGAAACATTTGGATCTTTTTGCATATAATTGTTTCTCCTCCAATAGTTGTAGCACCATGTCAACATGTTCAACATGATCCTTCCAAGACTTGCTGTAGATTAGTATATCATCAAAAAATACTAACAAAAATTTTCTAAGGAATGGTTTGAAAATGGAATTCATCAAATCTTGAAATGTTGAAGGTGCATTGGTAAGGCCAAAAGGCATGACCAAAAATTCATAATGACCCTCATGAGTTCTAAATGTTGTTTTCAGAATGTCTTCAGTCTTCATTCTGATTTGATGATATCCTGAATGAAGATCCAACTTGGTGAACTAAATTGATCCATGCAATTCATCCAGTAATTCATCAATGACATGAATGGGAAACTTATCTTTAATAGTGAGCTTGTTGAGCTCCCTATAATCCAGACACATGCACCCTAATCCATCCTTTTTGTGCACCAATACTACTGGAGCAGAGAAAGAACTTTGACTTGGTTGAATTATACCAGCCTCTAGCATTTCTGCAACCATACGTTCAATTTCACTCTTTTGGGCATAGGGATATTTGTACAACCTTATGTTTGGAGAAACACTTCCTGGAATCAGATGAATAGCATGATCATGATCATGAATAGGTGGGAGACCTTTGGGAGTCTCAAATAACTTGGAAGGATTGTCCAAGACTTTTTGGAGATCTGGAGAAATAGATGATTCCAATGTGGAAACATCTAGCGAACATAATTGTGCAATTACACCTTTTTGTTCCTTTTTTAGAAGCTTTGTCATACCTTTAGAGCTGATTATCTTTCCCGGTTTCCTTGCAATACCCCTTAATTCAACTTCCTTTCCTTCCACAGAAAATTTCATGAAAAGTTCTTGAAAATTAAAAGATATTGTACCCAAGGATTGTAGCCATTGGACTCCTAATACAACATCAGCACCTCCCATTGGAATGGAAAGCATCAGGCTAGTCAATACATATTCTCCCATGGATAGCTTGATATTATGGAACTTTCCAGACCAATTTATTGTTCCTCCATTTGAAACCATCACTTGATACTTGGGTGCTGGATATAAGAAGCAATTAAATTCTTTTGCTACCTTACAATGAATAAAATTGTGGGTACTTCTTGAATCAATCAACACTATTACCTTTTTCTTATTGACTTGTCCTTCTATCTTGATGGTTTGAGGAGTGGTAATTCCCACCAATGCATTACAAGATATGGTCGAATTCATTTGTTCTTCATCTAGGCTTTGTTCCTGGAGTATATCCTCTTCTTTTGACCTTTCTTTCTCCTTTTCTTCTTCCTCCTCACAATCTATATAGAATAATTTCTTCTGAGCACACTTATGACCTTTAGTGTATTTGCTATCACAACTGTAACAAAGCCCTTTTGCTATTTTTTCTTCCAATTGTTGTGGTGTCAACCTTATAGGTTGTGGAAGACTAGGGGCAACAACACTTCCATCTTTATAGTTGTGAGTGGTATGCTTCCTGGTTGCCATAATTTTGCTTTCCATTTTTCTTTCTAACCTGAATGCCTTCTCTAATGAATCAGGTTCCCAAAGGTGAAGATCATGTTGGATATTATCCTTTAAAGACCCTATGAGCACATCAATCCTATGCTCCTCTGGAATATTTTTTTCCCTTATGTTCAATTTTTGGAACTCCTCAATGTGCTCCATTATTGAACCCTTTTGTTTGAGACTTATCAATTGGCTAAAAAAAGTGTTTCTTTTTGTATCCTCATAATGTGCTATCAATTCTTCCGTAAAAAATTGCCCAAGTGATAAATTGTTTACGAGAACAAAGCCATTGATACCATACAAACTGATTTGGTTCCAAATATAAAGTTGCAATGCGTACCTTTTGTGTGTTTTGCACATTATTGAGATCGAAAAATTGCTCCATCTATAATATCCATGTTGTGGATCCTTGCCATCAAACTTCCTCATATCGATTTTTGGAATATGGTGCATCTTCGATCCAACATTACAATCTATGGAATCATGATTAACATTTCCTTTTTTCGCATCATGAGTTTCCTTTACTCCCATTTCACCATTAGTAAGTATTTCTTGTAGAAAATTTGTCAAATCTGCCTTCAAATCTATCTTCAAATCGTTAATCTTGGCTTCCACGCCCTTTATCTTAGATTCCACGCCATTTATCTTAGCTTCTGTTAGCTTTTGTGAGAGTGAAATTTGTTGCACTTGGTCTTGTAATTTTGATATATCATGTAGCATTTCTTCCTCTTCTTCATGAGTCATGCTAGAGATTTCAGATTGCTTACTAGGTGTTTGCATTTTCTTTCCTTGGGGCATCAGTTACCGATACTAATGCTCTACTATGCCCTTTTAATTCCTTTAAAATAATTTTTCAAACTAAACTTAAGCAAAAATTTAAAAAATCTACACACCTTTTTTCACTTTGTAGGAGCTCGATATTTCCTCTGATGTATCTCTGTAATTGCAGATCATACAGTTCTGAAATTGCAACCTTCAGTAGCCCTCTGTGTCCTATTTCCAATGCCACCAGTCTGACCCCATTGGATTCTCCAATGAAGAGTTATGCCAAATCTCCCACAGTGACCTGATTATAGACTAATTCAGTAGAGCGAACTTGTACAACATGCCATGTGTCCCTGTTTTGACCGTTGGCTCTGAAAAATATATAAAAGAAACTATAGTCCATCCTCTTTCTGTACCTTCTTACAAAATTTCAATTTGATGCTCAGAGAGAAAGTTATGATGATTTTCCCCAGGTCACTTGTTTGGAATGTAATTCAGGAGTTTGCAAAAAGACCAACTTCCTCAGATCATATCTCTGCAAATATAGTGCAAAAAGCTCTAAATTTCAGATCCAAGGTTCAGTGCGACTTCATCTCAAATGGGTTTTTTTTTTTGCTTCTAAAACATCGCAAAAAAAAGTTATAGCAAAAATTCCACGATGACCTATTTGGAGCAGCGAAACCCTAGAATCCAAAGCTCTGATACCAAATGTTATGAAACTAGCTCAAGAAAAGATAGAAAAGATAGATCAATGCCTTAGAATTCAGCCTCTTCAAGGGGGCAACCTCCTTTACATTACATAAATGAGCAATTCTTGGATGATACAAATGACAAAACCTCCCTTCTATATATAGGAGTCTAAGGAGTCACAATATAACCCAGCTGACCTAACAATAATAATATAAAGCCACAAAAATAACAATAGAGGGATTCTATGGGGCATAGTAATAACAATATGGGGACAATAGGGGCACAAAAATATTAATAAGGGGTACAACTACAGTAGTAATGGGGTAATCACTAGTATTATAGGGACCCAACAATAACCCTTCAGATTAAGGAGGGGAATGTTGGACACCTAATCCTCTAAGGGTTGGTGTGGAAGCTGAACAACCAAAGGGAGTCCAATGGACCACTTGGAATATGAAACTAACGGACACTCCTATGTATTATAAATATGTATCATTGTGAATAAGAAAAGTAATCTAATGTTTATCTTTCATATTGCTTCAGCCATGTATGTGTTTAGCATAACTAGCATGAGACTACATGTGGAGGTTGGAAGGATTCTAAAAATGCGATCCGGTCTGCGATCACCCCACCTGCAAAACTTCTGAGAACCCTAAACCCTGATTGCCACTGAAGGCTCGAGCTGCGCCGTCGGACTCCTTCTGAAAGCCTTCAATGGCTAAGCCGGTAGGAGGGGCGGGCTCTGCCCCCCCTCCTCTGAACACCCCAAACTCTGACACGAATCAGAACGAGACTCCACTGACGCCTTCTGGCACTGTCCGTGAATCTGAGCAGGGAGGACAAAGGACGAATGGAAAAGAGATGCCCACAGCTCAACCTGAAGCGATGGATACAGGAAAATAGGCACACCAAAAAGCCTCTTCGTCACAGCCAAAGGCAACCTCGGCAACCTGTATTCTGAAGGCCATAGAACGCATCAAGGTTGATCTGCCAAGTCATCGCATAAATGGTGAGATCCAACACATGCAGGATCATGCGTTAATAGGAAAGTTTCTTGGATTCTGGCCTACTGAAAAGGCCTTGCAGGGATGGATAGCATCAAAATGGAAGCCCAAAGGACAGGTTACTCTGCAGCTTGGACCGAAAGGCTTCTTCACAGCCATCTTCCATTGTGTGGAGGACAAATCGCGGGTATTCGAAGGCGGCCCATATTTCTTTAACTCCTCAGGACTCTATCTCACGGAGTGGAAGCCAAGATTTAACCCTGATAAAGAAGACTTCAGCTGGGCTCCAGTATGGATACGAATGTATTCCCTCCCAGTGGAATACTGGAAGGAAGAAACGCTTGCAGACATTGGCAACAAACTTGGGACCTTCATCAAAGTTGCGGCGGAAACAAAGTCCCGCAAATACACCTCGTACGCCAGGATCTGCGTTCAGATGCACCTGACCAAGGCTTTAGCTGACTCGGTAAGTCTCTTTCACGATGACTTTGAATGGATACAGCCTCTAGATTATGAGCATATCCCCTTTCACTGCCGTAAATTCCATGAGCATGGACACCTCTTCCGAGACTATCCTCTAAACCTGTAGTCTAAAGCCTCTTCCAATGAAACCATCAAAGACTTGAAAGGCTTCACCAAAATTCCTAATCGTCGTAGGCATGCCAAGAAAAGCCAGGCAGTCCCTGATATTGCCGCCAAATCGGATTCCCAGAACAGATTCTCTCCGCTTGCTTCCCAGGATCCGCAGGACCTACCTAGCTCTGATCCCCTGGAGAATATTACTCTGCCTTCATCTTCCCTCCATCCCTCAGCCCCCGTGCAGTCCTCTGATCTAGTTTCTTCTCACCCCTCACCTCAACAAACGGCGGATAATACAAAAATGGTTTCAGATCTTAGCCCCTTACCCTCAGACAAGGGGAAATCTGTTCTAGATTTCAAGCAGCAGGCTTCAGCCATGGATCTAGATGCAGCTCTTGCTCTAAGTCTATAGGAAGCTACAGATGAGGACGATCAGAGCTCCACTATCATCATGGAGGAAGATCCGGAGAATATTATCCTAGAGGGTCTTGATATCTTCAAACTTGAAACGGCCTGCAAACAAAAAGAATTTAACTCCATTCCCCCTTGGCAAATAGACAGGCTTGAAGGAGTCTTGACCAAAGTGCAGCACAATAAAAGTCTTGGTATACAAGGAGGAAGCCCTTGGGATGGAAAAAAAAATCTCAAAGAAACCAAGAAAAGGGGACATAAGACAGACCTTTAGAGGACCATAATAGTGGGAGAAATACTTGTGGAATCGGGGCGATTCCCTAAGTTGACAAAGTTTTATAAACCCAAACCTCAGTTTCCATGAAGCTCATCTCCTGGAATGTGAGAGGACTCAACAGCCCCTCAAAACACCGGATGATCAAAAACCTGATTCAACAAGAAAAACCATCCATAGTTTTTCTTCAAGAGACAAAAAGTAGCAACACAGCTATTGATAGAATTCGAAATAAGATTTGGGCAGGTAGCAGCTCAATTTCAGTTGACGCCTCAGGGGCCTCAGGTGGACTAGCCATACTATGGAATCCGCAGACTCTTTCACTATATGACTTCCATGCCACCCATCACCTCATTTAAGCGTCCTTCCACCTCATCGGCACCAACATCCACGGACATCTCTC
This sequence comes from Pinus tabuliformis, assembly GCA_031772625.1. Classification (NCBI taxonomy): domain Eukaryota; kingdom Viridiplantae; phylum Streptophyta; class Pinopsida; order Pinales; family Pinaceae; genus Pinus; species Pinus tabuliformis. The sequence goes on along the minus strand of CM062818.1, from coordinate 408,406,579 downwards.
AAATGTGTATTTTCTGCAAAATATTCAGCAAAAACTAGATCTACTGGAAACAATCTCTATTCTAAATGAGAACAGGCAGTTCCCCCTCTGGATCGGTGGAGGAGACTACAATATCATAAACTCGATGGAAGAGAAAACAGGAGGCAGAACCAGGCTAGAGAGTGACAGCAATGGCCTCAGAGAATTCATTCAGAATAATCAACTTATGGACATTCCAACCTCCAATGGAATTTTTACTTGGACTAATAAGCGTAGGGGCATTCATCATATCGCCTCCAGGCTCGATAGGTTCCTCCTGTTGGACAATGCAATTCATTTGGGCGGGGACTTCAACGCGTCAATCGTACCCCAAGGAGGATCTGACCACTGGCCAATTATGTTACAATGGTCTAGGCCCAGTACTCGCTGCAATCGACCCTTCCGATTCGAAGCCTTCTGGCTTACAAATCCAAACTTCAAGACAGTGGTAGAAGAAGCATGGAAATATTTTATCCCGCCAGAGGGGGCCAAAATGTATCAATTCCAACAAAAGTTGAAAAACTTAAAACAAGTCCTCAAGGGCTGGAATCGCACACATTTTGGCAACATACAGGAGAATCGCCAGAGGCTGGAAAAGCAAATGGAAGCACTTCAACAAACTTTCATCCGAGAAGGCAGAACAGAGGAACAAACACAACAGGAGCAGATCCTTTGGAATCAAATAGAAGAACGCAGGCAACAAGAGGAAATTCTCTGGCATCAAAAATCCAGAATCAGCTGGCTAAAAGAAGGGGAGAAGAATACCAAATTCTTCCATAAAACAGCCATCCAAAGGCGTACGCACAATAACATCACTTTAATAAACAATCAACAAGGGGAAAGAGTAGAAGCACACGAAGATATGGAGAAGGAGTTCACAGGCTACTTTCAAGATATCCTCAGGGAGCCCACAGGTAACAGAGATGAGGCAATTAGAACTATCACGCAACACATTCCTCGAATCATAACGGAGGACCACAACAACAAACTACTTCAGCCTACGTCACTAAAGCAAGTTGAAGAAGCTATGGACCAACTTAAAGATGGCAAGGCTCCCGGGCCGGATGGCTTCATAGCCAATTTCTTCCATGAATTTTGGGAGCTCATCAAAGCTGAAGTATGGGAACTAGTGGAGGAATCAATAATTATGCATTCGATTCTCCCTGCCCTCAATACAACCTTCATAGCATTGGTTCCAAAAGGTGAAGAACCGAGCAAGCCTGAAAATTATAGACCAATAGCGCTATGCAATGTAATCTACAAGCTCATCTCAAAGGTCATAGCAAATAGGCTCAAACCTCTCCTTCCACTACTCATTTCTCCAGAACAGATGGGATATGTAGAAGGACGGCAGATCATGGATGGAATAATTCTATCAAATGAGGTGATTCACTCATTAAAGCTTCTAAAAAAACCAGGTATGTTACTAAAACTGGATCTCTCTAAAGCCTTTGACAAACTCAGTTGGAATTACATTCAAAAAATGCTATTGGCTTTTGGTTTCAGTTCTACTTGGACCAGATGGATCATGAACCTTATTTCCTCTCCCAGCATCTCCGTCCTGCTGAATGGCTCTCCCTCCTCTCCCTTTCGCCCCTCTCGGGGCATCAGACAGGGGGATCCTCTCTCACCTTTCCTCTTTGTTCTAATGGCAGAAGGGCTCAGTAGGCTTCTCAAATCCGTTGTTTCCTCCCAAGCTCTAAAAGGAATCTCTATACATGGTCTTCCTCCTCAGTCCCATCAACAGTTTGTTGACGACACTATGTTATTTGGTCATCCTTCATCACAAGAGGCCTCTGTCTTCAAATCCCTGCTTTCCCTCTTCTCTGAAGCATCAGGCACTTCCATCAATGCCTCGAAGTCTCAGCTCTTCTTCTTCAACACCCCCCCCTCTACGCAAAGAAACATTGCCAGAATTCTGGGGTATACCATATCCAAGCTTCCATCAAAATACCTAGGGGCACCCCCGGATGCGGGTGACACGACGGGAGGCAACGAGGAGCCACATGCTAGTCATGTGCTGCCTCAGGTGTAGTGCTGGCATTCAATGCCAGATCGCCGCCAAGGAATAAATGGCAGGGTTAACACAGGAATTCATTCAATGTTCCGTCCGAGTTGTTGGCTCGACTGCAACGAGCAGTTATGGCGTTCGAGGATCGAGGTTATGATGCGGTGGTTAAGAAAGGTGGTGGGAGGGCTCGGCATAAGCTGGTTCATGCTCAGCACTTGGTATTTGGTGTTCAGGCTCTCGCCTGGTCTTTGGCTCTCCGGGAAACAATACCTGCCATCCCTCTGTCTGCTGGATGCAATTTCAAGCCTGAAAGGCGAGGGGGATGCGAATTTAAGTGTGTTGGGTGCCGTCCGCTCGCCTCTGTGTCAATTCCGCCTCCCTATCTCGCACTGCTCCTTACCCACGGTGCTTCTGCAAAAATGGTCAGGCCTCGACAGCGCCTGCTCAGCCGTCGAGGCTCTGCCCGGGGAGGGTCCTCTCGGCCTCCAGCTGAAGAACCTCACTCCCATTGCTGTCGCTGCCGTTGCCATCGTATTGCTGAAGCCAATCCCATCCAAGCCAGCCAATTCATGGACTCTAGCAGCCCAGATTCTGACACAGCACCTTCGCCTGCCTTTGGTTCAGCCATTTTTACCTTCAGTAGCTCGATGGACAGACCCCGTATCAATGCCCACGTTTCGGTACTTTTCCTGGAGGAATCTCAGGCCGATAGCGACGAACATCGCAGCAAAGGGAAGCACCAGGGCGAGAGTTCAGAATTTGTCAAGGCAATGCCAGCGAAGGATGCAGAACATGCCCCCAACCTTCCTCAGCCTCAGGAAGTGTCGACATCCAAGGGGGACGATGTCAACCTGGATCCCTACCCTTCTGCAGAGGAAATGGAAAAATTCGGTTGGTGCCCGGTGGTCGAGGAGGAGCCGGATGAGTAGCTGGCCATCCGCACAGCATCACCTACTCCAGCGACACTCAGGTTTTGCTTCGGCTTTCGGTTTCTGTTATGTGGTCTTACTGCCTGTTCTTGTTATGTTTTTTGTGGCCCCTGCGTGGGAAAATGTTGTTGGTTGTCTGCTGCCCCTGCGTGGGACGAACACTTATGGTCCAAAGCCCCTGCGCGGGTTATCTAGTCTGAACTGGTTGCTTTTTTTTGGAAGTCAAAGAACCCCTGCGTGGGATGTTTTGTTCAGTCATGGTGCCCCTGCGAGGGCTGCCCTTATGATCCCTCACAATCCAGAGTGCCAAGGTTTGGCCTCTGGTGAAAAAACTCTATGATTGTAATGTTTTTCCTGTTCCTGTAAATAATAGATTAGTTTTTAACGAGAAAAAAAAAAAATACATAGGGGCACCCCTTGCGGACTCTGTCGTCAAACATGCCTCCTGGAAGACTCTACTAGATAAATTAGAATCAAAGCTTTCGTCATGGACTTTTCGTGCTCTAAACATGGCCGGCAGACTGGTCTTAATTAAATCGGTTTTACAGGCAATGCCTTTGTATCTCTTTTCCATTATGGCAGCTCCAAAATGGGTCCTTAAAACCATTCGCAACCTTCAACGCAACTTCCTATGGGGTTCCTCTGGCTTGAACAGAAAATGGGCTCTTGTTAACTGGAAAGAAGTCTGCAACATCAAATCAGAAGGCGGTCTAGGCTTGCGAGATCCTCTTCAAAGCAATAATACAATGGGAGCACGAATGTGGTGGAATTGGATCTCCAAGCCACACTCACCATGGGCCAAACTATGGCAAGCAAAATATGCCCCGAGTAGTCAATGGAAAGATCTTATCAGAATCAGTTCCACAACCCAAGGATCACCAATATGGAACACTGCAAAGCTCCATAGCAAGTTCATTCAAGAGCACAGTTTCTGGGAAATTCACTCAGGTACGATGACAAGGTTCTGGGAGGATTCATGGCAGCAACTCCCAAAGCTGGCAACTTTATTTCAAAAGCCTCTTTGGCAAATGCAGATGCAGCAGGTGAACCTTACTTGCGTTCATCAATTCTGGTAACAATCCTCAAATCATGACTTCCGAATCTGGAAGCAGGCCAGCCTCTGGCAGATGGATTGGCAGGGAGAAACATACTCTGACATAGATCAAGAACTTATCTACAGAAGAATCCGTTACTCCAACCAGCAGGACCGATTAAGATGGGGTCACACGCCCAAAGGAACATTCACCACTAAAGAAGCTCACCAATTGCGCTATTCAGAAATCTAGATAGACAAGGACCGAATATGGGAAAAAGTCTGGCAACCAGGACTATGGCCCAAAATTTCAACTTTCTTATGGCTTCTTAGTAAAAGGAGCATACTCACTTGGGACAACCTGTTAAAGCGCGGATTCATTGGGCCATCAAGATGCCAAAATTGTAATCTCCACTCTGAGACCATCAGTCATTTAATGGAAACATGTCAACTAGCTACGCAACTCTGGAAGAAAGTTGAAAAATGCAACATGAGATCGGAAGCAAGGATGGAGGATGTAACAGAAAATATAAGGAAATGGACTAAGAACCCTTTTAAAAGCCCGCTTCTCAATTCTCTCTGGAGTCTAATACCAGGCTTTCTATACTGGATTCTCTGGAAGGAAAGAAACTATAGAATCTTCAATAATACCTTCAGGTCAATAGATGCTCTGTGGCTCATCTTGAAAAAAAATCTACAAGAAACTCTTGCTATCAGAACTTGGTCTGCTACAGATCTGCCAGACTCTCCAAAGGAATGCAACATTCTGAAAGAATGGAATTTGGACCTCTCCTTTTTAGCAAAGGTCAGCACCCATCCCACAATTAGTACCACCTCTCCAGCAAGCTAGTCCCCTCCGGCAAACAACTCCTACAAGCTGAATTTTGATGGGGCTGCCAAAGGAAATCCCGGGCCCACGGGCTTTGGAGGAATCTTCAGAAGCCACACGAGAGCAATACTGCATATATTCTATGGATCAATTGGCAAAGATACTAACAACGCAGCAGAAATCGAAGGACTCTGGGAAGGCATTTGCATAGCAGAACAAAAGCATTTCTTCCCTCTGGAGGTTGAAGGAGACTCTCTTATTCTTATAGCTGCTGCAAAAAGAATACAGGCAGGTTCTTCAGCTGTCAAGGTCGCATCAAGCTGGAGATTGCTGAGCAGGCTAGAATCACTAGAGGAAAAGCTACAAAATCCCGTAAGCATAGCCTTCCAGCATGTAAGAAGGATAGCTAACCAAGTAGCAGACAGACTGGCTAACCAGGGTGTATCTCAGCTAATTCCATACTTCTCAGGTTCACTTGATATGGTAGATGATGACCAACTCAAAAAGGACTGCATTTCTTTGGTGCAAAAAGATCTCTCCCTCCCGGATGCAGGTGCTTAAGGTGAGCGGCGGACAGATGGGGAGTCACATGGGCAGGGGTCAGCCCATGTGTGACACGCAGTACCTCGAGGGATGTAAGAGAGGTTCGCATGCTGGAATATCAATGAGGGCATTAATGCTGGTCTTGTCTTCCATAATTTGTCTCCTGGCTAACTGTGCGATGGCGATTAATAAACCGGGAGCTCCTGCTACACTTGCACATTCTTCTGCAATCGTCTGGCATTCCGCTGCAACACTGGCGCATTACTTGGTGGAGCGGGGGAATGAGCAAGGGCTTTCATGCTCTGTGGCCAATTTAGGGACTGTCACAAGCTTGAGAGCAATTCCCAGGTGTTGTGAGCCAAATTCGGCGGCCCCCGTCCTAATTAATCCCTCCTCTCCAGGTTTCTGCAAGCGGGTTCTTCTTTATCCAGCAATGCGGGGTGAGAGACTGAGAATGTGCAGTAGACGCGGAGGCTCTCGCGGATGGGCTACCACTCAGAGGCCTGCCCTCATTTCTCCTTCCTCCTCTGTCGAAGTTACGTCTGAGCAGCAGCACCTCCATGCTAACAGAGCCAGACGAGGCAGAGGGCTGGGGAGCAAACGCATAATTGATTGTGGACATGAGGCGCATCCTACGGTCAGGTATCGGATACCCTGCACACTCGCCAATTCTACTTTTATTGTCTCTGTAACTGTTGAGCATTGTGATATTTTCAGAGATCAGGCAGATGCAACTCTGGAAAACCCACCTCAAGTTCAAGGGACAGTGCCTATAATTGACCTGCAACGCCCTGTTAGGGAAAGCTCCCCCTTAGCTACTCCAACAGCTCTTGCGGGTCCAAGCGAGCCTGTTCAGGGTCTCCCTTCCAGCGCGGTGGTCCCTCTCTCCGATTCTGACGACTCTCTGCAATTTGGGTGCCGAGTTGAGGAAGCGCCCTACACCACGGACGATGAATGATCAAGTCAAGCAGTTCGCTCTCGGCAGCCTAGGCCGCAGGAGCATCACTCTGTCTTTGAATCCTGTGTTTATGTATCAGTTCGGCAGTATGGGTCTGTATGTCTATGTGTCGGCAGTATGGGTCTATATGTCAGTCAGTCCATGTTTAAGCGGTGCTCATCATCGCCATGTTTGTCTATCTCAGCATGTCCCTGTTACGTACTGTTTAGAGTCACTGTTTCGAGTCTTAGGAGAAGACACAACAGAAGATAGTAATCCAAATTTTGATTGTGTTCAATTTTGGAAGGTGTAAATCTGGGCAAACTGTCAATTTCTGGGCAGGATTTACAAGGCCATGGCCTTGTTGTAACTCTGATGTAATTTTTGACCTTTTTGTACTATAATAGAATTAGCCTTATTCAGAAAAAAAAAAAAAAAAAAAAAAAAAAAAAAAAAAAAAAAAAAAAACATAACTAGCATGAGCCATGCAAACTACAATCATAATTATACAAAGTAAAATTGCTTTGCAAAAACTTCATTTTAATAGACGTTAAATCCCAACTTCTTCAATGTCATCTAGAAAGGAAAAATGATGTTAGTTTGTTGCAATTTTATTGTGATGCACATCGTTCACTATCCATGACATTTTTTATAAATCGAGTCTGCCACGGTGTTCTCATTATAATATTGTTTATACCTTCATTTCACAACTTGCAAGGAATTTTTACAAAAAAGTGGTGTTTGAAGGAACCAACAAAATATTTGTAATTACTCTCAATTTTGGAAACTACCCATTTTTAAATCCGTTGGGGCTATTCTGCAAAAAAACTAGACCACATATTTTAAAAATTCAACACCATTATCCCAGAAATTGAGCCCGAAATTCTTGGCCTAGAGATACCTTCATTTTCTGTGTATGTGATCTCTGCTCCATCAATTTGAAATTTTCTAAAAATCAATGTTTCCTGATTTAGTTTTATAAATAGAACACAAATAGATCTACTCCCAACTAGAGTACAAAGACTAAGATAAACCCTTCCTTGTCATAAATAATTGTTGCAAAATTGTGTCGACTTCGATCCTCTAGAGGTTTTCTCTATGCAACCAGCTAATGAATTTTCTCAAATACCATGTTATCATGCCCAGTGTCAACAAATATAAAGTCTCACCAATATGAAAGTGCTCTCATAATTTCGTTTGAGAAAGCATGAGTTTATATGCATTTTCCGTTATGCTTTTAAGATGTAATCCAATAAGCTTACCCACGAACCCAATCAATAAAAAATACTTGGATGGTCATCCTTAGTGACTCTTCATAATGAATGTTAACTTTAGATTTAAATACTTCACTTATTTCCTAACAAAATTGTATTTTCCTATGTATGCAATAGTTCTCTTCATTTTAGGCGACTTATATATATATCTTATGACCATGCTTTATAGTAAAATATATGCTTTTAATGTAAGTGGTTACACATTTTCCCTTATTTTTATAATGTAATACCACCATTAAAATAATGCAAGAGGTTTGAATTTGAAAACATGTTGACAAGTTGATTATGATATTGTATTCCTCCCACTTGGTTGTGGGCTTCTCTTTGACTTGGTAATCTCGTGAGGGCATTGGCTTGTAACTTTACACAAATTGGGGATTGGGCTTGAATAATCCCAATATTTTAATAAAATAACCTCTTTGTATTAAAGGATGAGAACAAGGAATTTCTCATAAAAAATGTGTCAAGTGCCAAGTGCCCGAATAACACTGCTATCTTTCTGGCAGATTTTAGCTACAACATAACCTACAACAAATGAAACGTGAATACTAAGTGTAGAAATAGGAAATGCAAGAATATGAGATGCAAGTGAACAATAAATGCACAGAAGATAAATAAATTGTACAATAAGACCCAAAGGCTCCTAGGATGGCCAAGCCCAAGGATACTCAGAGACCTATGAAAGAAACCAAGGCTTAAACACTGAAAATGAAACCAAACATCATTATTAGATTAAATTCAAGTACATCCCTGCTAGAAATGAAAGTGGAACTGCTAAATAACAAGTTTTGTTCACAAGAAGACTTAGAAATCCATCCCCCTAGAGGCTAATTCGAATTGATACGTATACAAATTGATGGGAAAACATCCTCCTTGAAATGAGAGAACTTTACCCTAAAAAACCCTCAAAAAGAGGATATAATTCCCAACAATAGGAATATTCATTAAATACTAAGTTATGGCTTCTCATGTAGCAGGGAACACATCCCTAGCTTTTATCCATTAGTGTAGCTCTAGAAATGGTTTGTATTCATTTATTGCTCCATCAGGTTGCATCCTATGGCAAGGATAAATTCCCTAAATCCTCTCATTTTGTATATCTTCATAATGTACTCAATATTCTCTCAATATTCTACAAAATAAATAATATTAGGGATATAATATGGAATTATCTCTAAACTTTCCTAAGAAAAATTACAACTAAGAAAACATTATTAAGTGGCAAAGGAGATATTCAATATAAATTTTATGTTCCTAGGAAAGATTTGTTACACTAAAAAATGTCACCATGACCACTTACAGTTAGTATGGCTCAAATCAACAGTCATGCTACCCTCTTAGGCAAGTCTTATGCCTCTGTTATCCATCTCAAACTCAAAGAAGAGAGAAAGTCTTGTAAAAAATATGTTTATCTCTGGGGTCGCAGGTTCTCTCTAGCCTTACCTGCAGGGACGCTGACCATGTTCACAAAAAGTGCGTCCTTGGACGCTCTGTATGTTAAGGGACAGGTGCGTCCTTCTATAAAAGGCAAAATGCGCAAGTTTCATCTTAAAAAAGTTACTTGTGGTTACTTCTAGAACTTTCTAGAGGTCGGTTTGATGAAATGGATGCGCCTCCAGTTGGTTCATGTATCCCTATTAAGGAGGAACTTATCCCATCAATAAGGGAGCTATCCCACCCAAAGAGGGGGATTATCCCATTGATGGTGGACCTGAATAACCTCTTTACAGCACTATAAATAAAGGCATTGAGCCAGAGGGAGAAGAGGTTGGAGCTATACATTTTCTTTGGGTAAATGCTGCAGGAATTAGGACTCCCATTTAGAACCTTGTGAGGAGAGATTGTCTTTGCTTGATTCTACTTGGAAGTGGGTGAGCTTTGTCAAAGTAGAGGAAAGCCCTTGATGGACCCTGGGAGGAACTTGCACAACACCAAGGCCAGGTTGTAAGAGTTTCTTTGTTTCGTTATTAATACAAACTGGTTTATTTTTCTCAATAACTTGTGTTAATGAGTTATTTCATGTGTTCCTTGGTCTGCATGTTGAATATATGTTTTATTATATGAAATGCAAGTGCTTGGTAATTGTTTGATTGTTTGTGGTTGCAGGAATTGACTTGAAGGAGGAGCTCATCCGGATCGGCAAGGACGGACTACAACAACCGCGTTTTGGAATAAGGTAAGCCTAAACACTTGTAGTTTTCATGTTTTAAAAGGTATATTTAGAGAAAGATCACTCCATTTTGTCTTGTTTGTCGCTAGAGAGTTTAGACTCCTAGGGAGGTCAGTTGTGTCCGCACAAACGACTTTTTCCGCCACGACAAATTGGCGACTCCGCTGGGGAATCCATTAATGTGAAAGTCTTTTCCTTTGTGTGAACTTTGCTCTGAGAAAATCATTTTTATTTTCTGGTTTTTGACTGTGAGAATTAGTATTTGGGTGGCTTAGCTTTAGATTTAGTTAGATTTGGTTTTTCTTAACTTTTCCAGAAGGACGCACCCTCTGAGTACTGCACAGTGCGTCTTTGGACGCGCTGTTGCCGTTTGCACAGAGCGGGCCCGCGCCTGTTCTAACGGGTTGCCTGCGTCTTCCTGTAAAAATTTAGGAAAACTCCATTTTTGCTTTAATTGCTTTTAGATTTTGGTTTTTCTTAGTGTTTTCTGCCCAGATCCTTTAGTACCCTGTCAAAAATTTTCACCTGAACTTGTTTCATTAGCATTCCTGCTTTTAGCTTTCATCAATTGGGTGTTTTGAGTCTCTTTTTTGAGAAATTCTTAATTTGATTTCCTTTGGTCATTACTTGGAGGTTTCTCTCAGTCTTTTCACAATTTTGCATCTTTTTGTTTTTGTTTTTGCAAAAAAATTTCCCCCTCATTCGCCGGGGGGGGGCTAAATTGTGTATGAGTGTTAATCGCCTTTGAGTGTTTTTATGTTTTGATCTTTGGAACTCTCACCCAATTTTCTCGACTTGCACTTGATTGGTTCTTAGATTACATTAGAATCATCTTGTGTTTGAGAATTCTCTTGCATAGATCACATTTGCATAATTAGAGTTCTCAGTTTCAGAATATGAATGAAAAATGTGCATAGATTACATTTGCATACTTTTCATGTGAATTGTGCATAGATTACAATTGCATAGTTTACATTCTGAAAAATCAATCGTAGATTTAGATCAGCTTTCTTTGATTTGAATTTACACAAAAATAAAAATAAAAATTGGTTTGGAATTGATTTGCATTAGTTTTTCTTGATGAAATTAGTGCATTAGAGAATTTGTTAAATTTTCTCTTAATGATCAATTTTTTGCATTGTTGGAAGTGAATGGAAACTCTCTCCTTACTCTAGTTAGGATTCATCGAATTGAAAGGATTGCATTATCATATTCGATTGCATTCAGTTGAGTCGGGTCATAACACCATTGATTTCATCTCCATTTACCCATTTGAGTAATAACAGCCTTAATAACACAGCGCTTAATTAAAATTCATCTAGTAATTTTTACATTTCTAGGGCTCTGAAACACCAACATAGCTTAGGCTAGGGTCTTGGAGTAGGTGAGTACTTAACTCTCCAAGACTACAAAACCAAACAGATAGTTTATCTTGAGTAGAATAAATCCAATTGTTTCAATTGCACTCTGGGAAAGATCCTCTTAAAGGAGAAGCACGAGCTCGTGTCCGAACCAGTGAGGGGATCATTCCCCCCTCGTTGGGAACGACGCCAGACAGTACGTATTACAAACGGTAAACCTCGGATTAACCATTGTCGAGGAGCCAGGGGTCACTTATCGGTAAACCTTGGATTGTTGTCAAGGAGCCGGTAAGGGGATTGAGCTTGCTACTCTGCCCTTGCGTGCTGTCGGAGTTTAGACTGTTCCCCCAGGTGTATTTGTTACTGTTGGTGACCTTAGTGACCATAATCTTTAGGGTTCTACCGAGGTGACGGTGGAGGGAAGGTCCCACTGTACCTGGAGCAGACGTCGGTTATACTCACTTGGATTTTCCGGGGGGTTCACTTCACTTCGAGACGGTTAAAGTGGAGGAACTTGTGCCGGTCTATTCATTAAGCAGGTTGCCGGGGTAACTGTTCCACCCGCCATTTCTGTACTGAATTCTGCAAGGTTGGGCTTCATCACCAACTAGTGTTTTCAGTCCAGAGAGCTTACTGTTTGTGTGTGGTTTGACTCCTAGATTTGATAGCGCGTGTTAATTTGTTTGTTTTTACTTTTAGAGACCATAGGTGTGAATTGTGAATTTTAAGTTGTTAAGTGTGAATTGTGATTTGTTAATTTTAGTTTTAAATTGTTAATAAAATTCACTGAAGTTGAATATAATGGCAAATGTTCTGGAATTTATCAACCTAGGAACCCCTCCTAATGAGAATCCTAGTACTTTTCCTTACTTTGGAAATGTTGGTCCTCCTTATATGGCTACTTTGTCATTACTTGGATTTACAATAGGTTTACCGATATGGTTATTTTCAACTTCGTTGGCCCAAAATACTCCAATTGTTCCATCTCAACCGGATGCTTCACCTCAACAGAGTTCACCATCTCGACATCACCAACCTTCCGTTGACCCTTTACCTTCTTCGCCTAATTTTTCTTCCTCCATTTCTTCCTCTTCGCCTGGTAAAAGCCTTGATGCTAGTAACCAGGAGGCTAAGAAGAAGAAGAAAGGGAAGAAGAAAAAGAAGAAGAAGAAGCAAGATAAGAAAGAAGTCAACCAACCAACCATGGTTGTAAGTGTTAGTTGTGTTGAGGAAAATTCCGACATGCATCGTAAACCCAAATACCCTTGCAGGCTTTGTAAGGGTGACCACTTCCTTGTCAATTGTCCTAGTATTCCAAAGGTCTTGGAAGTATGGTCAGAAAAATCTCATCAACTTTCCATTGATCCATCAACCAGTGATAGTCAGGTTCCTGGGAAAAAGGGTAAAGTTAGGTTTCCTTGTAAGTTATGCAAAGGGAGTCATCAAACTCACATTTGCCCTCACATGGATGAAGCCTCAACATTGTTGGAAAACCTTACTTTTCCACAGCAAGAATTTCCAACTGGTTACCGTAAACTTTCTCCCAACCTACCGTCAACTGACGAAGTGATTGATTTAAATTCAAGTACAGTCGATCACACTCTTCCATTGGAGAGTGCAACTCATGTCACTCAGGTTGATGATCCGTTAGTTGATCAAGTGGTCGATTCAATTTCACATTCGGTCGATCACACTTTCCCTTTGGAGAGTGAACTTCATGCCGCTCAGGTTCTTCTTGTTACATCGGATTCTTCTATGCCGGGGGGCATTTCACCTGTTTCTACAGAACCCCCTCCAAGTACTGAGGTCTTTTCCTTTGATTGGAATAGACTGACAGAACCTCGTCTTCCTTCCTCCATTCCTTTCCAAATCATTGTCAAGGCTGGTGGTAGGGACATACATCGTACTCAGGTAGATGAAGGTGCTTCTGTTAGTATTTTATCCTCAGCTGTTTGGAAAGCTTTGGGTTCCCCTCAGCTTGCGCCTATTACGCAGAATCTGAAAGCTTTTAACAGAACAATTAGTGAACCTTTAGGGATCCTTCCTAAGTTTTCTATTACCTTGGAACGTAAAACTGTTTGTATTGATCTTATGGTAGTTCGAGGTCCCTTGGATTTCAATTTACTCCTTGGGCGAGACTATGTTTATGCAATGAAAGCTGTCGTATCAACACTATTTCGCGTGATGTCTTTCCCTCACAATGGACATATTGTGACTGTAGACCAGCTTTCGTTCCCTAGTCTTTTTTCAACTACCAATAATGTGACACCCCTAAATGTTCCTGATTCTAAAGTGGTATCTACCCTGCCACGAGTTAATTATGTGGCAACTGGTCCCATGTTTCCAGTTACCGATGTAAGTGAGCCATCTTGCTCTGATTTAGATCCGGTAATTGACATGGAAAACTCTATGGGATTACTTGAACACGATGTTCTTATCCCTTTTGAGTCCCTTGACATGTGTTCCTTCCAGAGAACTATTCTTCCTTCTGATGAAGACCTCTTGGAAGCCATGATCAAGGTGTGTCCATTGACATGTCTTTCTTCTAGTTGGAAGCCATGATCAGTGAGTACGAGGATAGTTTGTTCCTCTCTCAACCTCGTTAAAAAATGAAACTGGATGGTACGAGGAAAGTTCCTTTTACTGTGTCAACCTCGTTAAAAAATGAATCAGTGTGTACGAGGATAGTTTATTCCTCTCTCAACCTCGTTAAAAAATGAAATTGGATAGTGAGGAAAGTTCCTTGTCCTGTGTCAACCTCGTTAAAAAATGAATCAGTGTGTACGAGGATAGTTTTTTCCTGTATCAACCTCGTTAAAAAATGAAATAGGCTGTAATGAGGATAGTTCTTTTACTGAGTCAACCTCATTAAAAAATGAATCAGGTAGATTTTAGGATATGTAGGTAGATTGTAGAAAGTAAGGGTTTTGAGGATAATTCCTGTTACTGAGTCAACCTCGTTAAAAAATGAATCAGGTATGAGGATAGTTCGTTTCTTGTGTCAACCTCTTTAAAAATGAAACAACTCCCTTTTCAAGTTAAATATTGAAAGTAAACCTTCATTTCATCCAGCCGGTTGAATGCAATGAAGCCTGGGGGGCATGTACCTCATTTCGCATCATTATGCTGGGGGCATGCGAACTTTTTGAGCATAGTTCCTTGTCTTGTGTCAAGCTCGTTAAAAAAAAAAATGAAACAAGGGTAGGTTAAGTAGGTAGATTGTAGAGTATTCATGAGCATAGTTCCTTGTCTTGCGTCAAGCTCATTAAAAAATGAAACAAGGATCATGAGCATAGTTCCTTGTCTTGTGTCAAGCTCGTTAAAAAATGAATCAAGGTTTTTAGAATAGAGTTTTTTGTTAGGTAGATTGTAGAAAGTAGTTCTGAGCATAGTTCCTTATCTTGTGTCACGCTCGTTTAAAAAATGAAACAAGGGTTTTGAGGATAGTTCTTTTCCTGTGTCAACCTCACTAAAAAATGAAACATCTCCCACAAGTCTTTCCAAGATCTTGAAAGTAAAGCTTCATTCCATCCACCTCATTGAATGCAATGAAGCTTGGGGGGCATGTACCTTGGTTTGCATCTTTATGCTGGGGGCATGTGAACTTATAACAAGCATAGTTTTTCGTTTCAAGCTTGCATAAACATGAAACTGAATCTGAGCATAGTTCTTTTCCTGTGTCAAGCTCGTTAAAAAATGAAACAAATCCTCCTCTACTTGAGTCGAGAGATTGACTAGATCTCGTAAATGTTAAGTTGTATATTTAGGTTAGTTGTTTCGGTGTTTTGCATAATTTTCTTACAGTTTTAGGTCAAGTCTTTCAAATGATCTCGTACTTGAACCTTCATTTCATCCTACTGGTTGAATGAAATGAAGCTGGGGGGGCATGCGCTCTAGCAGTTACGCTTAGGGGGCATAAAGCATAGTTTTTATCTGTTTCAAGCTTTTGTAAAAATGAAACCTATCTCGAGTCAATTTCAGTTATTTTCAAGACTCGTTAAACTCATGAAAATACCGAGATTATTTTGCTATCTTTCATTCTCGTAAAACAAATGAAAATGCCGAGTTCTTTCCGTCTTTTCCTGCTCGTAAATTAAATTGAAAGTCGGCCATATGAGTACATTTTTATCCCTTTTTCGAACTCGTTAAAACTTACGAAAAAGTGAAAACCATGAGTACATTTTTATCCCTTTTTCAAACTCGTTAAAACTTACGAAAAAGTGAAACCTTGGAGTTCTCTTTTAAGCCCTTTTCAGACTCCTAAAACATGAAAAGATCGCCGAACGTTTCTTTTACACTCGTTAAAACGGAATTAAAAGACGGTCCCCTTTTAGCTCTTTTCTGACCGCAAAATCAGGAAAAGATTGCCGGGTTTTTGTCGTTTCGAACTCGATAAGGAAATAAAACGACGTGTCCTTGATCGCTTTTTACTTTTCAGGTCAACGACACTATTATGAAAGTACTCCTTGGTCACAAGATCAAGCGGTTCCCCCATGTATTATTTTATACTTTTTCGGGCTTGAGGGACACAAATATACGAAAAAGTTCAACGTGGAGTCTCCTTTTGTTTTTTCAGACTCTCTAAAAATGAAAAACGCCGAGTTTCTCCTATACTGGGCTCGTTAAACTTTTACAGTAAAGGACCTGTTCAATTACAAACAGGAACGAACCACTCCTTCCTAGGGTTCGAATTTAAACTAGGTTGGACTCGTCCGAAGGATGAGCTTATAATCAAGCATATGTTATCCTCCTCAAGCTTGTTAAAAATAAAGAGGTACTTGCCAGAAATGGTGGGGGAAAAGAGAGAAGAATGAGCCTATTTGTTACCTTTTATCTCAAAAGAAACTTTATTACCACTCTTGAACACGACACTTTTCATTCACCTGGGTTGGGAAATCTTTTACCTCACAGTTGACCAAACCACTTTGAAAGTCTTTAGCCGGGTTCCGGGGATTAACTTTGAGTTATTCGTCACCAAGCCATCTATCGTGTCGTTATGTGTTCAAGAGGTTTGCAAGCAAAACTTTCATCTGCAAAATACTTGTCATCCATTTGACCATCCCTGAGTCAGTCCTTACAGCAACATTTCTTCAACTTGAACAATGATTTCGTGTTGCGGGCTTGCCTGCAACGGGTCGCTTTCTATCGACATCAGCACATTATCTAGAAAGATGACTTAGGAATCGACAGTACCTTGAAGTCTGCATGCATCAATGGCAGGTTTCTCGCCTTTGACGTCAGTTTACATCATTGACTTTCGATCAAAGGATTCCGTGAAGTGTTCGACATCAAAACATCTATTCACATTTCACGGGTTGTGCTTGGTACTTTGAGAACCATTGACATTACTGGTGGTCTCTCTCACGCTTGTTAACAGTTTACATCATCGACTAGTAATCAAGTGGTTTCTAACATGTTCGACATCGAATCATTTAATCACATGGCTAGAATCGTACCAATTCGGGAAGTAGAAGTGAAGACCCTGGATCTAGTTTCTACCATCCAGGCTGCGAGGAGTTTTGTATTCATTATCTATGTAGACTAATCATAAACAGATGGCTGCGTCCATACTGTGTCTACAAAAGTCTATAAAAATGATGTACTGCAAGATCATTCCTGTATCAGAATAGTTAGTCCATTAGTTAAAGTTTTGAATCTGAGTATGGGAATGCCTACCTCAGTGATGATATAATCTTATCCATGTATTTTGTGTTGAAAATTGCAGGTTCCAACAGGGTCATCCACAAGACAATCCTTGAAATGATAAAGCGCTTCACCCTTCCTAGAATTACAAAACCCTAAATCTATTCCAGGCTTCGCACTTTAGGGGGCAATCTGTTACACTAAAAAATGTCACCATGACCACTTACAGTTAGTATGGCTCAAATCAACAGTCATGCTACCCTCTTAGGCAAGTCTTATGCCTCTGTTATCCATCTCAAACTCAAAGAAGAGAGAAAGTCTTGTAAAAAATATGTTTATCTCTGGGGTCGCAGGTTCTCTCTAGCCTTACCTGCGGGGACGCTGACCATGTTCACAAAAAGTGCGTCCTTGGACGCTCTGTATGTTAAGGGACAGGTGCGTCCTTCTGTAAAAGGCAAAATGCGCAAGTTTCATCTTAAAAAAGTTACTTGTGGTTACTTCTAGAACTTTCTAGAGGTCGGTTTGATGAAATGGATGCGCCTCCAGTTGGTTCATGTATCCCTATTAAGGAGGAACTTATCCCATCAATAAGGGAGCTATCCCACCCAAAGAGGGGGATTATCCCATTGATGGTGGACCTGAATAACCTCTTTACAGCACTATAAATAAAGGCATTGAGCCAGAGGGAGAAGAGGTTGGAGCTATACATTTTCTTTGGGTAAATGCTGCAGGAATTAGGACTCCCATTTAGAACCTTGTGAGGAGAGATTGTCTTTGCTTGATTCTACTTGGAAGTGGGTGAGCTTTGTCAAAGTAGAGGAAAACCCTTGATGGACCCTGGGAGGAACTTGCACAACACCAAGGCCAGGTTGTAAGAGTTTCTTTGTTTCGTTATTAATACAAACTGGTTTATTTTTCTCAATAACTTGTGTTAATGAGTTATTTCATGTGTTCCTTGGTCTGCATGTTGAATATATGTTTTATTATATGAAATGCAAGTGCTTGGTAATTGTTTGATTGTTTGTGGTTGCAGGAATTGACTTGAAGGAGGAGCTCATCCGGATCGGCAAGGACAGACTACAACAACCGCGTTTTGGAATAAGGTAAGCCTAAACACTTGTAGTTTTCATGTTTTAAAAGGTATATTTAGAGAAAGATCACTCCATTTTGTCTTGTTTGTCGCTAGAGAGTTTAGACTCCTAGGGAGGTCAGTTGTGTCCGCACAAACGACTTTTTCCGCCACGACAAGATTATATGGGCGTTAATTTGTATCTAATTTGGAGGCCTATTATACCCGCTACTGAAATTGTTGCTCATCCTCTAAGCAACCCATTCATCCTCCTTGCCTTGTTTTTCTTCATGGTTTTTGGCCTATTTCATGCTCTGTTTATTGGTATATGTTCTTCTCTTCCTGCTACTCTTTTATCTACATTTCTTCCCATGTCTCAGTTTCCCAAGGAAGTCCTAATGTTTGTTTAGGTGGCCTCTTCCTCTCACGTGATTCTTGAATTGTAACACATTCAGTTTGTAAGGGCATCACTCTGCTTTTGATTTGTCTTTTGGTCTTCCTCTATCACTTAACATTGTATAAAGAAGGATTTAATGGAAATCATTGCCTCGTGTCTGGATTCCTTGTTCTAATCCACTCCCACGGGTAAAGTGGTAATTCTACTTATGTCATTCTCATTGAAGTGGATCTCCAAGCCTCTTACTGTTGATACAAATTCCCAGGCACTTGGATCTTATAAATTGACTGCAAACTCAAGTGTAATCTCATCATCATGCCCTTTTCACATTTCAAAGAGTCCCATCCAGTTGCAATTTTGGAAAATGGTAAGCACTTCAAGACGTTGATGGATTCTCTCTGTGATTGTCAGTTTTCTCTTGTTAAATCGTCCTCCCATATTTGCAGACTATGAATTATATGTATAGCGCTAGGTTTTTTCTTGCATCACTTAGTTTTTAATTCACATGAGTCTAGGTGTCCTTGATACCTCTCACAACACACATTGAGGGTTTGCCCCAATTTCTTTTCCTTCCATAATTTGTAAAAATCCTCTTAGTGGAAAAAAATTAATCTAGTGGAAAATAGGGGCTTCTACATGACCATGACACATCATACTATCCATAAAATTCTAATGAACATCCTTGATTGTCAATCTAAATTCTACTCTTCTCACTAAATTCAAGAATTGAAAACACTTAACATAGAGCTATTTCTTCTTACACAGGGAGAAACAATGGTGAATAACCTGAAGCAAAAGCACACAAAACAAAGCAATGATGTGATGACAAATATGGTGAGTTCGAGACCTTCCACGCTTGGATAGTTTAGCATTGTGTGGCCTAGACTATATATAGCAAATCCTTTTCAGCTTTGTTGTGTTTCTTTGTACCCTATATCAATTAATTAATCATTGTCCAACACCCCAGTAGTAGACTTTGTATATAGGAGGTCTCATGTAGCACTTTGTTAACTTTTTGTAGCAATTTGTTTGTCTCCTGTAGTAACATGTTTCTATCATGTAGTAGTGCTTGTACGTTCCTATAGTAGCCAGTTTGCATGTCAAGAGGTGGTAGGTCCACATTTTTATTTATTTATTTTTCTTCTCTTTTTCTTAATAATGTTTTTTAAACAACATTACATGAAAAACTTTGAGTTAAGTGAGCTAACCCCCAACTACTTTTTGTAATTCATGATAACGTCCCACTTTCTTAATTCTTTTTTCAATTTTTGTCTGAGTTATCTCTCATACGTGTGGGTGTCCTTTAGAGAAAAATTAAGTGACTACCTGATAAGTCCAAGGTTTCCTAGTACTAGACTATGAAAACACGGCCTTCAGATGCAGGCTATGTAGGCAGACCGGACACCTGCAAAGTACATGCCCAGAAGCAAAGAAAACCAACAAGAAGCAGAAAGGGAAGCAGAAGAAAGGCTGGCAATTCTCACCCCCAGATTCTGAGGAAGAAGAGTCAGAAGCAGAGGAGGAAGTGACCCCTGCAGAGAAAACTGAGATATCACAAGAAATGGAGAATCAGAAGGGAACTAGTCTACATGACAAGACAGAGATGACAATGGTGGATCCAAGCACGGGAGGCACCAAACGACATCACCACTCTGATACTTCAGACTCAGATAAAGAAACCATCCCACAGAATACAGAATCTCAGATAGTCATAGTTTCGACCGAACCCTCTCAAGGAGAATGGCGTAAGGTCGAAAAGAAAAAGGGGAGAAAAACGTGAAGCATGAATCTCATTTGCAGCTAAAATTTTTGTTCTGTTTCTCCTTTTCTCTCTCCTTCCTCTCTTCTCATTTCCTCTCTTTTCTTTTCTTTTGCACGTTAGTCTCCTAACGTTGCGGGGGTGCGAATGCACTCGAGCCTTAATGGCATATGCTAAAATTGTAACTTTCATTATTTTTTTAATAAAAGTTACTGCTTTTTCCTTTGGAAAAAAAAGTCCAAGGTTTCCCACTACTAAGTTTCGCTATAAATGTAGAAATTCCTTGTAGATTCAAACTACTTATGTAATATGCTAAAACAAAAGACTTGAATCTACTATACTCATTAGCAGAAATAATTAATCGATCGAGAAATCGCAAAACATGAGACAAGATACAATTAAATATGCTCAGAGATTTATCTAAGGGGAAAGCTTGCTGCTCAAAACCCCTTCCTATTTGTATATTGCATTATATCATAAAAATAGAGAAGATTTACATTGTTTTCTCAAGCTTGAGCAACCTCTGCACTAGTACAATCTATCTCACTGCCTCACAAGTTGAATTTGGCCAATAGTTAGCCAATTCTGCTACTTGCCAAGATCCTATTTCCTTGCACTATTTCTCATGGAATTATCCCCCTATTAATTAGGTAAATCCCCATCCTAAATTATGCAATGTCTATAGGCCCTTCTCTGACTACATGCACCACTTTTACAACTCATAAAATTATACAACTGATAGTACACTACTCTTGAACTCCAATCTCAACTGGGTAACTCAAATTTCATGCATGCATGAGTTAATTATAGCTAATTTATCAGTTAACTAGTTGAATGCAAGAAGTTGCACCCCACTGCTAGAACTCGTTCCTCGAACAATTGGAACTATTTTAACTAAAATTAACTCAGTTTCATTAAATTAAATTAAATTATTACAACTCAAATTAAACTCAACCTAGGCTCCTAAAATTTAGGAACCACTCTACATGACTCAAGTTAGGACCTCAAATCAAATTAACTAAGCCAACTAAGTGAAATTAACTTAGCTAACACATTCTCATTGTCTTTTGACGTGGAATTACAATTCTTCCTAATTTAATTCAAGGGAAAATTAAATCAAGATTTTCTTGTTTCCATTTTCAACATTTCCTCTCAATAAGAAAATGATTATCTGCTACCCCGGTGCTGCCTCTATGGAACTCGAATTTGCATGTTGAAAGTGCCTTTGTCAAAATATTTGCATCTTGTTCGTCTGTAGGAATGTACTCCAACAACATGATTCTCATTTGCACACAAGCTCGTAGATTTTGATACTGGTTGTTGATATGCTTGGATTGATCATGAAAATTTGGATTTTTAGAGAGTTTGATACAACTTTGTTTGTCACAGTAAATAAAAGTGGATCCATCATTTGACCAAATAACCCAAAAAGAATCTTCCTCATCCAGATAACTTCACAGGATGCTTGACTAACAACCATTCACTCTACTTCTACTTAACTAAGTGCAACTAGTCTTTGCTTCCTACTATACCAAGAAACTACTAATGACCCAATACTAAATATTCCTCATGATGTGCTCTTCTTGTATGATGGACTACATGCCAAATCTACATATGTGAATCCTTGTTGCTTCACTCTCACTATCTGCCTGTACCAAAGACCAACTGAGTGGTGCCTCTGAGGTATCTCAACACATGTTTGGTTGCCTGCAAATATAGTTTGGTTTGCCTAACCATTTCTTGACTAAGATGGTTAATTGCATAACACATTTCTAGTCATGTGTTCACCAAATACATAAGTGAACCCACAAGCTTCCTGTAAATAGTAGCCTCCACTACTTCACCTAAAGTAGCATCTTCCTTTCCTCTAATTCCCTACTAGAGGAGTCTCCATGGGTTTGCTTCTCTCCATGCGGAACTTCTTCCATATCTCATTGGAATACTTTCCCTGAGAGATAACGAGATCCCCATCTCCTTGTCATACTTCCATACCGAGGAAACAATGCATGAGCCCCAGGTCCTTCATCTTAAATTCCCTTGCAATATCCTCTCTGCAAGATTTGACCAACTTCTCATCACCCATTAGAATTAACTCAGCAACATATAATACTATAACCAATAATTTACCTCCAACCATAATATGGTAAAGGTTTGCATCTGCTCCACTTTTGGTTAAGCCCAACCTGGTGAAATAGCTTTCAATCTTGGTGCACCGAGCATGGGGTGCTTGTTTCAATCCATACAACACTCACTTGAATCTGCACACATGCGAATCTCTGTTGAAGGTCTCAAATCCTTCTGATTACTCAATGTACACCTCCTCCTCAATCACTCCTTTTAGGAATATTGTCTTCCCATCCATCTAATCTATCTTCCATCCCATCTACACTCCAAGAGCTAGAATTGATATGATTGAAGAGTACTTTGCTGCTGGAGCAAATGTTTCCTCGTGATTAATTCCCTCCACCTGAGAGAACCCCTTGGCCACAAATATGGCCTTGTGTTTATCTATGCTTCCATATATTTCTTGCTTCACATTGTAGATCCACCTCGAACCTACCACTGACTTGTTCTTTGGTCTTGGGAAAACTTCCCAAACATTATTTCTGACTATGGAATCATATTCCTCTACTATGGAATCAACACATACTAGCTTCTACACTGCTTCGTCGAATGAGGATGGTTCTGTCTCAACTAACTCAATCATCAGAGCCATGTCCCCAGTGTACCGATCTAGTGACCTACTCGGCCAACGTTGTGATGTGGGTGTACCCACATTATCTCTAGCATCAGACAATAATATTTTAGCTTCCCTGCTATGCTTCCTTCCATATCTGGAAGTCTATACATGAGTTGGTTCTTCCACTCTCTCCTCCTCTAATTTTGGTTGGTCCACATCATCCTGAAGTTCTTCCTTTGGAGCCAAAAGATCCCCATCCACATGAAACTGAAGCTTGCTCTTAAGGGAACATCTCATGGTCATCTCTTCAATTAACTTCTCATATATGCAAACATCTATCATCATGTGAGATGGCAGGTACACTCGATAGTTGTCAGGTGTATCAGTGAACCCCATAAATATGCCTAACTCAGTTGTCAGATCTATATTTTTTCTTTCATCCTTGGTAACATGACAATAAATTGTTGAACCAAAGATCTTGAAGTGTGACACATCTAGTTTCTTCCCTTAAAAATATTCTTTTGGAGTACTCATCATGAGAAATCGATGAGGACTTTTGTTCTTCACATATACAACTGTGTTGCATGCTTCATCCCACAAGTGCAACGATAGCCCTTGATCATGTAACATCACCCGTGCAACTCCCATAATACTTTTCTTCTTCCTCTCAACCACTCCATTCTATTGTGGGTTATGGGGTGCTATTAACTCCCATCGAATGCCTTCTGAAGAAAAGAATTTATTGAACTCATTCAAAACATATTCACCACTGTTATTGCTCCTGAGAGCCTTCACTTTCCTACCAGTGTTTTTCTCAACCAGTGCCTTAAATTCACAAAATTTGGAGAATGTATGGTCTTTCTTCTACATGAAGAAAATCCATCACTTACGTGAAAATTCATCTACAAATATAACATAATACCTATGCTTGTCCATGGAGGCTATCGAGAATGGTCCACAAACATCTGAGTGAACTCTTTCAAGGACTATTTGTGCTCTATTGACCTTATCATGAAAGGTGGCTTTGGTGTACTTCCCTAGTGTACACCCTTTGCATGTATCTCACTGCTCTAGTGCACTGTTGAGATGTCTTGTAGAAATCTGTTGCGTGATCGTCAAATCTCCATGGTGAAAATGGCCAAGTCTCCTATGCCATAGTTAACTAATTTCTCGGCTCTGCACCTTCTCCACTTTCATTCTAAAAGAAGCACAATATTCTACATCAAATTTTTAGAGGTTCTTCACCTGAACCCCAATCCACTTCACTTGTATCGTGGTTATATGTCTAAGGAAAGCCTTTCCTTTGCTAAATATTACATCGTAGCTAGGGTCTTCCAACATAGCAACTGAAACCAAATTATTTTTCAAACTCAAAACACACATGACATCTTTTAATGTGAGACGAGAACTAGACTTCCTTTAAAAACTAACTGTACCAATATCTGTCACGCTATACCTTCCACCATCTCCCATCTCGATGTGCATCTGGAGGACCTTCTCCTCCAATTCATTGAATTTTTTTTATTTTTTTTTCCCGTCATATGGAATGAGGCTCCACTATCCATATACCACACACTACCCATCATTGATGTCACCATGCATGAAATGAGTGTGAAATAGAACTCAAATTGTGAAGCTAGAGTTTCATGTGCAGCTCATCCCAAGAGCTTCTTTTCAACCTTCTTGTGCAGACACTTCATGGAATAATGTCCTAGATCATGACAATGAAAACATTTGATATTTGACAAATCCTTCTTCTTACCTGCCTAACTAGAATCTCCTTTGGATTGGGATTTCTTCTCTTTCTAGCCAAGGAACAATTCTCCTCATCATCTTGCTTGGATGAGGTTCCATCTCTAGTATTCTGCCTTATCTCTTCTTGCACCAAGTCTGACCACATTCACTCCTAATTTGGTAGCTTCTCCCTGCCATTTACTGAATCCTGGTATTTTTTCTAGCTCTTGGGAAGGCATAAAAGTGCTAGGTTTACCAAATCATCTTCAATCATTGTGATACCAACACTCCCAAGTTCATCTTCACATTGGGTGAACCTGCTCAGATATTGTGGTATTATATCACCCTTCTCCATATTGATCTTCTGAAGCTTGTCATTTAGTGCTAGCTTCCTGTGGTCATTGTTATTCTGAAAAATGTCTGTCAAAGCTTTCCAAATTGCATATGGGGCATCCTTCCTAGGGAGATTTGAGACAATCTAATCTCAAATTCCTTCTAGTATGATCCTCCTCACCTTTTCCACACATTTCTTCCACTCTGCCAGGTCTTCAACATCAGTTGTTGGAGGCTTAGAAATATCGTTTTCTATGAATTCCTTCAGCCTGGTATCTTCCAATACTACCTCCATCCTGTTCTTCCAAGAAATATAATTTCATTGGCCCTCAAGGGCATACTCTAGTCTCAATCCATATAACGACATCCTGCTGGCTCTGAAGAATGATCCTGAAAATTCAATTTACCTAGAAATAAGAACTTGAATTCTTCTCTTCTATTGTGATTCCTGATCTGCTACCATGTCGATTTCCTTGTAGATTCAAACTTCTTATGTAATATGCTAAAACAAAATAGTTTAATCTACTCTACTCATCAGCAGAAACAATTAATTGATTGAGGATTCACAACACGTGAGACAAGATTCAATCACATATTCTCAGAGATTTATCTAAGGGGAAATATTTTTGCTTAAAGCCCATTCCTGTCTATATATTGCATTAGACCAGAAAAATAGAGAATATTTAAAAATGCTTGCTTAAGCCTGAGCAACCTCTACACTAGTACAATCTATCTCACTGCCTCAAAAGCTGACTTTGGCCAATACTTAGCCAATTTTGTTGCCTTCCAAGATTTTATTTCCTTGCATTGTTTATGAGGGAATTAGCCCCTTTTAATTAGGAAAATCCCCATATTTAATTGTGCAATCTCTATAGGCCCTTCTCTGACTGCATGCACCACGTGTACAACTAAGAAATTTATACAACTGATAGTACATTTCCCTTGAACTCTAATCTCAACTAGGTAACTCAAATTCAATGCATGCATGAGTTAATTATGGATGTTTTATCAATCAACTCATTAAACACATGAAGTTGCACCCCACTTCTATACCTCCTACTAGTTCCTCCAATAGTTGGAACTAGTTTAACTGACATTGACTCAATTTAACTGAATTAAATTATTACAACTCAAATTAAACTCAACCTAGGCTCTTAAAATTTAGGAACCACTCTACAACACTCATGTTAGGCCTTCAACATGAATTAACTGAGCCAAATAAGTGAAATTAACTTAGTTAAATCATTCTCATTGTCTTGTGATGTGGAATTACAATTTTCTCCTAATTTAATTCAAGGGAAAATTAAATCAGGATTTTCTTGTTTCCATTTTCAACAATAAAACACCTTTCCTTCTCACAATTTTCATGTTTTATCAAGATAGAATAGGATCGAAGGGTGATGTTAAAGAGTTGCATACATGTGCCTTACCTTGACTATTATTTGTGTAGCTTATTGTTGTATATGTGGAGGCTTCCTCTGATGATCTTAAAGCTACATGTGATAATATGTTGGAGGTCCTAATGCTAATAGCCTTGTTTCTGGAGGTCTTCTAGGTTGTTTATTGTTGTTATCATTTCTTCACATCTCTAGTTAATATGGTTTAAATAGTACTATTGAGATGCTCCTACTATGAGTGGGTTGATGTAATGTAAACTTCAATTTGGGGAGTTCATCATTTTTATTACCCTTGGATGTATTCTTCTACTATTCTCTGCTGACACAAATTTCTATGGTCCAGGTTATCAAAATGTTGTTGTAGTAGCTTCCTTGGTGCTTCTAATCCTTGTTGATTAAGGATATTGTAGCAAAATATAATAGTTATTTAGTTTCTCAGGTTTTCCTTCTGAGATGGTGATCTTTAAATTTTTTGGATTGGAGCTGCAAATTTGATCCTATAGGGTTTATGTAGGCTGCTACAAGACAGTGTGGCTTCCTATAGAAGCCACACAGGCCCCCCATGTTCATAATTTTCTATGGATGTTTCCTTGAAAAAAGAAAATATAATTCATGGGAAAATGTCTGGTGGTAGTTAGAGAGCCTTTTAGTGATGGTAATGGGTAAAAACAAAAGTGGAGGGTCATATTTTGTCGATGTTTAGTGGGATAGAGGAGAAAGAAATGAAGAGTGATTGAGTGGATGAATATCAGGGGGTTCTATAGACTCCTTCTCTTGCCCGTAGATTAAAAACTTCAAATTTTTCTCTCTTATGCTCGACAGCTTCCTATAGCAATACAGGGACTTTCTTGTAGCAGCCTGTAATTTTCCTGGAGAAAATCATGACAATGAGAAAATGGAATGTGAAAGGACTGGGAATGATGTTTCAAGGATGGAAATGGATGATAATGATGGATTGACCTAGACTTTAACCTATTGGAACATCTTGTCAAAGGAAGTGAAAAACTCAATTTTAACTTCCCTTGACTAGATGTTTACTTTTCTGGTCAAATTCTTCTTATGGTGCTAACTTGTTCTAGTTGCTTGCATAGGTTGGAGAGAACCTGAATACATCAAAGAAATATACAAAGAGCAAAGAATCATTTTTTTCTTTTCATTTTTCTCTTTTCTCTATGCCTTTTGGCAACCTCAATGGGGTTTTCAACCAGCAGGTTTGTCTAGCTGCCTTGGAGGAGGTTTTTAGCAAGGATATTATTTCCTTTTTGTTTTTCTTTTTATTTTTTTGCAATACACTGACCACCTCATGCAAGTTTTCAATCAATGACCCAATATCAAGTGCTTCAAAGGAGGTTTTCACCTGAGATTTTATTTTTTCCTCTTTTCCCCTATTTTTTTTCCTTTTTTTTTTTCTATCCTATTCTACTTGAAAAAAAAAGGAAATCTATTTTAAATATTAGAATACTTCCAATGGAGCCATGTACATACCAGGATGGAAAATAAAGTCATATGTTGGTTCAAAATATATTCTTTGATACATAACAGAATATGAGAGATCCATTACTTTGATTGAGACGGTATCAAGAATTATTGAAGAGGAGCATGCTTCCCCAACTTAATCAATGTTTGGAACCAATTTTGAATATATTTGAGATGCCCTTGTTCCTCTTGCTCATCTATATCACCCTCTATATCCTCTTCTTCCATGACATTCAATTCTTCTACTTTTTACTAATTAGTCTCTTGAACACATAAAGAATATGATGATAAATGTAGTATACATTCTTCAATCTCAAGGTCCAATGGCTTCTCTCCATCAAGTGTGGTCCATGATTATTTTTTCTCCTATGATATTCTCCTTTGAGATGTTGTTCTTTAATGAAAGCAAGATAATCTCTTCTTTTCAATACTCTTCTTGATCTACGATGAATATTATTTGGAACAAGAGAAGTTTTTTGGAAATTTTGTACCTTGACATTATAAGTTGGCTAAGTTACTTTATTATTTGGGCTAGGAAATGGTTTTGCAGGTAGTTGAGTAGGAGTGGGTCCTTGAGATGGTTGTGGTGGAGGGGGATGTCATGGATATAATTGACTTTGGTATGGAGGATATTGTGGAAAATATTGAGGATATTGTGAATTTATTTCATAAGGTCCTTGCCAACCTTGTACCCAAGATTGGTTTTGGGGTTGGGATGGCCAAGGTTGCTAAGGAAAGGGTGTTTTCCAATTGCTTAGAGATTGTTTTGCATAAACCTTAAAATTGTGAAATAGGATCTTGCATCATACTGGGTTGACTAGGCTTCCATGGCCTTCTTGGAGCTACATAACAAATTTGATTTGGTGTTTGATTTTCTCCACTATCCTCCTAGTAAAATTAATTTAACATTAGTAATTATGGGCAATTTTTACTAACATGTGATCTTGCACAGATAACACAAATTTCAACATTCTCTTTTTTCTCATTTTTCATTCTTCACATATCTATTTGTTCTCTTGGATTGCTAAGAATTTTTAGTTTTAAGTTTATCTAGCAAATTACCAAGTTCAACTTGACTTATAGATCTTGATGTTGATTTATTTACTCTTTCTCTTCCTATTGATATGTTCTTACATCTTTCACAAATTTCTTCAAATCATGATTGGTATAAATCCCCTCTACTCATTAAATCAAGCAGATCAATCCACTCTTTTCTGATTGTTCTAAGTAAGAGGACTTTTAGTGTGTCACATCCTAAATTATGGAATTTTTTCATCCCAACATTATATAAATCTCTCTATCAGATCCTCAAGGCTCTCATCTTCCTTTTGATTCATTATAAAGATTTCCTCTTTAGGATCATGATATATACAATAGAATTTATATTATTCTAGAAATATCCTGTGCGTATCATTCCATTATATTATTGAATTAGTCCCTAAACTCATGAACCATTTAAGACCTCTATCCTTCAATGTTTCCAAAAATAATCTCAATTTTTGAGTGTTTAATAAGTAACCATAACATCTACAAAGTATTTGAAATTCAAAGCAAAAGGTCTTTGGATCTTTTTACCTCATACCATAGAATTTGGGAAGAAAATATGGAGGGATTATCTTCATGTGAATGTTGATATCAATATCCTGAATGGGAAATCCAAGAAGATCTTCCTCCCTGTCATCATCTCCTTACATTTCTTCTACCTTCTCTACCACCTCTTCTTCTTCTACCTACAAAAGTGGATGGTGATGTGGTTCTTATTGCACCACATGATCAAGTGGGGGGTTGTGGTATTGAAGAAATATTCTTTTATTTTTATAAAAAAAAATTGAATGAGATTGCTAATACAATGCAATGTTTTGTTTTTAAAATGAAAGATGCCTAATGCAATTTTTTTATTTTTATTTTTTTTGCAGAAAGTAAAACAAATGAATCAACTAGGGAAGAAAAAGAACATACTTTGACATTTCCCTAACAATGGAGCCAAAAAGTGATAAGCCCCAGTATTGCAACAAGAATGTTTCAACTCCCAAGGCTACCAACTTTATTTATCAATCTAGAGCTCATACAAACTTAAGAGGTGTCAACACTATGTGTGCAAAATGCAATGTGTCCTTCTTTAGCTGACTTGATGGAATGAAGTGAATTGAGATGCACAAACACCACTTTGGAAAACCCATAAAAAAAGGAAAAATTCCTAGGTTATCTTTGAAAGAGATGACTAAAGCATAGCTTGTTCTACTACATGACATAAATCCTAATCTATGAAATCAAATGCTAGAAAATAAATCTTAACCTTTCTTGTAGAAAATAAATGGTAGAAAAGTGATCCCAATCCAACTTGCATAAAGTAAATGGAAGAAAGGAACTTTCATCTATCTTGTAAGAAACAAATATATTCTATTGAATACAAGGTAAATTCTATTCTACTTGGAAAAATTCAATCAAATGTTCAAAAGGTAAATTACTTGCATTCTATTTAAAAAAAGAATATACCCTACTTGCATGACCGGAGCTATAATGATGAAATTAAACCATCGAAATGGTATTTAGTCTTATAAAGTTCATTTTTAGGGATTAGAGGACATTCTGGAGTGATGAGAAGTAAAAATCAAGCTTAAGAGGCAATTTTGGATGCACTATGTGGAATTTTGTGCACTGCTACAAGATTGCTACATGATTACTATAGGATGCCCTATTTTGCTACAAGATTGCTTTTGAGAGGAATATAATGGTCATAGGAGTGGTTTGAATGTGGAAGAAGGAGGTAGGAATCTATGGAAGGGTGAAAGATACCTTACCAAGACTAGATCTACTCATTATACTTCTCTGTACAAGGGAAAATAAAAACTAACAATCTTCTTGTAGCTTGGTGAGTTAATTCCTAGTACGTAGGCAATTTTTAGAAACAAATAGGAATAGAAGGTGGTGTGTTGGAGAAGGTGATGCTAATGCATGGAAAAATATGTCATTCTACTTTATGAACTAATAGATTTCATCTGCACATAAAATAAATGCTCAACTAATGAAAGCAAAGTAGTTAAATAACTACCAAAACACTAACTGCGGAAAACATAATGCATGTGGGAGGATGAGTTGAATTTTGGAACAAAACCTAATTATTGCATAAAATAAAAACTATTTTTGGTGCTTTTACACATAGCGTACATAATTAAGCTTCCAAATAGAGCTCACTTATCAACCTACAGAGACAATGCTTTTCTTATAAACCATATTTGCAAAATAGTGAACTACTAATTTGATCTAGGTACTCAAATGCATAGGCTAATCAAGTAATAATTCTATGGGATAAATGTTGTTATTAAATTTAATTTTCTTATACCTCAATACATGTGAAATCAACTCAAAATAGCTTCATTAACATGCGCTAAAATTCAACAGAAAATTACTACTAAAAACCAAAAATTTCAGAACAATGAACTAGTAAGTTGATCTAAGTACCCAAATGCTTAAGCTAATCATGTGAAAATGTTATTGGGTAAATTTTTTTATTATCTTAAATGTTTTTATACTTCAATACAGGTGGAATCAACTCTAAAGAAACCCATTAACATGTGATAAAATTCAACAAAATTTTTTTACTAAACCAGAAATTTTAGAATTGTAAATTAGTAAACAAATCCAAGTAACTCAACGATGAATACGACTTTGCAGAGTTGTTATAAGGGATGCGACATACTTGTAAATGTATAAATTACCTACAAAACCACTTACTTCAATCATTTATCCAATCTAACCTACATCAAGTGAAGCATGAATATAAGTGTAGAAATAGGAAATGATAGAATAAGAGATGCAAGTGAACAAGAAATACAAAGAAGATAAAAAATGTATATAGTAGGGCTCTAAATCTCCTAGGATGGAAAATACCAAGGATACTCAGATTCCTATGAAACAAACCAAGCCTTAGAAGTTGAAAATTAAACCATACTTCATTATTAGAATAAATTCAAGTACATCCTTGCTAGAAATGAAAGTGGAACTGCTAAATAACAAGTTTTCTTCACAAGAAGACTACGAAATCGATGCCCCTAGAGGATAATTTGAATTGGTACTTATAAAAATTGACAGGGAAGTATCCTCCTTAAAAGAAGGCAACTTTACCCTACAAAATACCTTGAAAAGTGGATCTGGTGTCCAACAGTAGGAATCTTCATTAAATATTGGGTTCTAGCTTCTCATGTAGCAGGGAACACGTCCCTAGATTTTATAAATCAATGAAGCTCTAGAATTTATCAATAATTTCATGATATCCTATTCATTTATTGGCCAATACTATAACATCATGTGTCAAGAGGATTACTCCTATCCCAGCAACATGGTTTCCAGCCTCTCGAGATTGAAGGAGACTCCCTAATCCTCATCAATTTGGCCAACCAGCTACTCAATGGAGCTCATGCGAATAAAATCGCCAGCAGCTGGAGACTTGAAGCCAGGCTAGACGCTATAGAAAAAACACTCAACACCAATTGAGCAATCATATTCAACCATGTTAAATGGGAAAACAACAAGGTCGTGGATCTACTGGCCAACCTAGGAGTGGAAAGTGGGCATTCTCTTCTCACTGGGGCTCTAGACATAATTTAGAATCATGAACAAGAATAGGAATGAAAAATTCTGGTCCAAAAGGATGCAACTACCCCGGATGCGGGTGCATACACAATGGGTTAATGTGATGGGACACAGGTGCGGCGAGGTAGGACGACACCTGCCTGTCGTGTACCACCTGGTTTATCGCCTGATGTAGTTTAAACAGGGGCATATGGTTTCACTTGGACTCATGTTAGGTGCTTTTGTTACACCAAGACTATCATCTCATTTCTCCATCGCTTCCACATGCTCTGGTCTAAGCTGGGCCTCGACTCTCTTTAATGCTGGAGTTATGGTGGGTGCAATCCAAGAAAAGGCGGATAGTGTTAAATACAGAGGTGGCTGCGTGGTCTTGTGTTCAAAGGGTGGCTGAGGTGGTAGTTATGCCCCGACTCTGCCATAGAATGAGGAGCCGCAGGGGAACTCCTAGGCGTGTGCCCTCCCGTCCATCCTCCAATTCTCCCTTCGTTTCCAGTGATCTTTCTACCAGCCATTACCCTCGCACGCGTAGTGGGATAGGGCGTCTCCATATCCCTAGCCATTTCCCTCTTGATTCCTCATCGTCTCCCTCCTTTGGCTCTACGATTTTCACCTTCAATTGTTCCCTGAATCGTCCGAGAATCACTGCTCCAGTACTCATTAGGAGGGCCTTTCCTCTGTCTCTGCGCAGATTCCTTTCTCTATGCAGGTTCCGGAGGTCCCCACGTACAATGCCATGGACATGGTCATGGATACAGAGGCTCCTGTTCGTTCTGAACCTGAAGCTGCTCGTGCAAGGGATGACACTGATGCTGCTCGTGCTAGTGCTCAGCCTAAGTTCGGTTGGTGCAGAATTGTGGAGGAGCCTCCAGACGAGTAATTTCTTTCTCTGTTGTTTTGTTAACGGTTATGCGGCCCTTAATGGCGGGCAATTTTTGGTTCAGGATACATATTTTGGTTCACTTCTGCAAGATATGGTTCATTTTGTATGCCTCTATGAATTTTTGTAAGCTCAGCAAGAGAGTCAATACTTGTTCCCCTACGTGGGATTTGAACACCAGTTCTTGGCTAAGTTCACTGTCATGGGAAGTGTTTTTGTCACTCTCTGTTGCTTCTACAGGGCAGTTGTTTTTGACTATGGTCTAGATGTAAATTATCCTCCTTTTATGTTAATAAAATAGTTTTATTTAGAAAAAAAAAAAAAAACATCATTTGTTAGGGAGAAAGTCCCTAAATTATCTCATTTTGCAAATATTTAGAATTTACTCAATATTTTGTAAAATAAATAATATTAGACACATAATATGTAATTATCTCTAAACCTTCCTAATAACTTATTAAAGCTAAGAAAGAATCGTTAAGTGCATAAGAAGAGATTCAATATATCCTTTTTGAGTGTAGAAAAGGTCAGATGAGGCTTAATTTGGAGGCCCATCACCCTGTGTTTACCCCTTAGTCTTGTACCCCTTCTCACCCTTCCATGTTGATGGTGCATAGTTTGTTGAGCTAGGCCCCAAATAAACCTGCAATAAAATTTGAACCTCACTGTCATGCAATAGTCTACACAAGTATATCAACTTGTCCCCCTACTCAAACCATGACGCAACTGAAAAATGCACACCCACCATTTTGGATCTCCTCATATCCCCCGGTTAAATGACTTGGACTGACTAGTAGATGGGTCAACCACCAACCTAACACCACTCAAAGGGCAATAGGAATTGATGCAGCCCAGGCCGCTCCCAGGCCACTACTACCAGGATCTTTCTCCCATCAAGCATATAAAACATGCACTTCAACGCACGCCAGAGCGTACCCGCTTATCTCAATTCGCTGTAATCTCAGGACTTATAAAAGTCATGCTTCTAATTCCACATACGGTGCTATAAAACCATACTTTTTTAACACATGGTTTTCTTCAAGAGACTCTAAAAAGAAACATGGCCATGTGCATACCATATATCTGTATATATTCACTTACCACCTCCGCATGAATTCTGGGTGTCGGCGCTAAAGATGAGTTTGATTTTACCATAAACAAGCTCTGATATCGGCGTTGGTTACATAGACTGGATTTTTCCACAACAAGGACGCAGGCACACTTATTTATTAATTAATCTGACTCTCGCGACGGCTTTAAAAACGATGTTTCCTTTGGTGGCTTTACATATACAATATATGTACCCACTCATTTAGATGCCACACAACATATAGTGAAATTATGATGGGAAGACTTGCATATCGGACTGGCAGTCATAAATATATATCCTCTACTCTCGGTGTACACGTTCCTTCATATAGGTCCGCGTTTCAATGGCCTTTGACTGATATACAACCAATCTCCGTCGTTGTATATATATATACGTATTTAACTGAACCTGCAATCACTTAAGGTTTAATAGCCGATTATCATTATATATACGCGTTCACCTACAATCGTTCCACGTGTGATCGCTAGTTACTCTATCATTCAGCAATCGATGCATACATAGCACACAATGGACAGCGTTAAAACAAAACAGAGATAGGGACGCAAAATCTAGTGTGGACAGGTTCGCTCTCGCAGTATGTCTTCAAAGGAGACCATAGCATAACCACAGATTCGGCAATCTATATCACATAAAGCCGAGAACCAATAGTTAACAAATACACCATTTGCGCACTGGAAAAGAATGCCTGCATAACTGTAATTCAAGGCGGTCTATCACCATACGAAAGACAAGCAGATCCAGAATTGGACACACCTCAATTGCGCATAAAAACCATCAGCACACATGCGATTTCAACATTATATAAACACCAATTTCTGCCATCAAGCACAGAACCACCTCAGAATTCATTACGGCAAACAAGTTCATTCATAACTGAATTCAACATATTCATATTCACATAAAACAAACATTTACAAGAGCTTTCCACTCATGGCCAGATATACAATCTATGGCCCTTTTACAAACGGCCCGAAGGATTCTAAGGAGAACCCTTCCTTACTTCTCACACTCACTCCTCACACTTCCTCCTTGCCTTCCATGCCTTTGAGGCTCCATAATTTATTAAACTTAGCATGATAAAAAATCCCAAAATCACTCAACTAAAAGCTCTAACTCTACATGCAATGCATACACATGGAAAAGCATCTTTTCAGCTTTATTCCATCTTTTTCCCTGTTCTAAAATAGAAAACTATCCTTATCCCTTAAAGATCCACATCCACTCCTTTATGCCTAAAAGCTCTCCTAGTTTTATTTGAGAATATCTAATTAACTAATGCATGACCCCTATTTCTATTATTTACAATAATTTCCTTTTTGGCTGGATGCTCCCGCATCATACTCCCAAGGTAGAAAAATTCATGATCTCCTGATCATGTGTTCAGCTCCATGTTTGCCTAGATCCCATATCTTGTACTGTAATTTTCCATTTGCCGCTGCTTCTGTCTGTTGTTCTTCTCCAGGTCTCCACACTTTATGCTGCTTTGCTCCACTAGCTGTACTCTTGCAATCTTCTGCTGTCTTCCTCTTGCTGCTTCTCTTTTGTTTCACTGCTTCTGGTCTCTTCCGGAATTCCTTCATCATCATCTGCCTCATCATTTCAATTTCTTTGTCTAGCAGATTTTCTCCAGCTTCTTCAGTAAGACCTGTACTCACAAAACAATTGTTAGAATAAAAAACATAAGGAATCAGTGCCTCTTTTGCTGCTAGCGTTGTCTCAACTACCTCCATAAGTGTCACTCCATATGTTGCTCTAGCTGCTTCTATGAATGTTGCTGCCTCCCAAATTTCCTGTCCCTCTGCAACATTCCTTTGCTCAGCACCTGCACTTTCATCTGCAACTTTTTCCTCAACTTTTGCTGGCAACACTTCAATATGCTGCTCTAAGTTTCTTCCCAGCTTCTCCGTCAGCACATCAGTATGCTGATTCGCATTCACCATGAGACTGTCAGCTAGTCTCGCCTTCTTATCATCTATCTCCAGGATGTCTTTCTGCTCTCGTTCACTGTACTGAACTCTTTCATCTACTGCAATCTCCTTGTCATATCTTGGATTTTCCAACCAGTACTCTAACAATGCAATTTCTCTATGGCATTGTTGCAGCATCTCATCATCACTTACAGTCCCTGCATTCACACACAAGCTGTCAGTTTGAAAATCACAGAGTTCAACAGTCTCAACTATTGCTTTACTTATCCATGCTACAGACTGATCCACTTCTTCTGCATCCACACGAACTTCCTCTTGTGCTGTAACAGTTGCACAAGGTTGCACATCCTCCTCAGTAAAACCTGTAATCACATCACAATTGTCAGCTACAAAAATACATGGTTTTACATTATCCATCTGATCTGGATTTTCCCAATAACTCAAGAAATCATCAATGATCTTCTCCTCTGTTAACTGCATGCTTATCTGTAAATCTCTTTTCTGTTGTAGTCTCTGCCACTTCACTCTCTTCCTCATAAGTAAACCATATCTCTGGTCTTTCTCATTTTCCCGTAATAACTCCATCAATAGCTCAAGCTGAACTGCTATCTAAACTTTCTCTTTCTCATACTCTTCTTGAGTCAACTGCTGTCTTATGCCATTCGCCTTGACATATTTCTTCTCTTTGTTTCTGTGGCCTCTTTCTGAACCACCGCTCTCTCCTTTATGACCTTCAGTAGTCATCTCTTTCGCCATAAGTTCCTCACCTATGAGTTGCATGAAGCTTCTACCACAGAAAGCTCTCTTGCTGCCACTTACCTCACCAATCCTTCCCTCTGGATCTGGTCTTTCGGTAATCATCGGTCCTCTGCTGGAACCTTTCGAGCATTCTCCACTGCTCCTGTAAGCTTCTCTCATCTGCAACTTTATTCAACCTCTGTTGAATCTTTAGGTTCTGCCACATTCACTTAGAATCCCTTACTGGACTCCTTTATCACTGCACTCTAGCTGTGATCTGCTTCTTCCTACTGAGATTTCTTCCCTATGCCTGTAAATCAAATTATCAAGCATAACCTTTAAACCAGAGACAATTAATACCTGTCAGCTCACCTTTCAAGATCCTGTTGATCTTGTTTCACTTCCTCATCCGCACTGCATCTCTGTGCTGCAATATTCATCAGTTCCAAAATCCAACATTCATTCATCACATGCAATTAACTGAACTTAAAAAAACTTGAATCTTCAACCAGAACTATTCTAGCTCTGATACCACCTGATGCAGCCCAGGCCACTCCCAGGCCACTACTACCAGGATCTTTCTCCCATCAAGCATATAAAACATGCACTTCAACGCACGCCAGAGCGTACTCGCTTATCTCAATTCGCTGTAATCTCAGGACTTATAAAAGTCATGCTTCTAATTCCACATACGGTGCTATAAAACCATACTTTGTTAACACATGGTTTTCTTCAAGAGACTCTAAAAAGAAACATGGCCATGCGCATACCATATATCTGTATATATTCACTTACCACCTCCGCATCAATTCTGGGTATCGGCGCTAAAGATGAGTTCGATTTTACCATAAACAAGCTCTGATATCGGCGTTGGTTACATAGGCTGGATTTTTCCACAGCAAGGACGCAGGCACACTTATTTATTAATTAATCTGACTCTCGCGACGGCTTTAAAAACGATGTTTCCTCTGGTGCCTTTACATATACAATATATGTACCCACTCATTTAGATGCCACACAACATATTATGATGGGAAGACTTGCATATCAGACTGACAGTCATAAATATATATCCTTTACTCTCGGTGTACACGTTCCTTCATATAGGTCCACGTTTCAATGGCCTTTGACTGATATACAACCAATCTCTGTCGCTGTATATATATATATACGTATTTAACTGAACCTGCAATCACTTAAGGTCTAATAGCCGATTATCATTATATATACGCGTTCACCTACAATCGTTCCACGTGTGATCGCTGGTTACTCTATCATTCAGCAATCGATGCATACATAGCACACAATGGACAGCGTTAAAACAAAACAGAGATAGGGACGCAAAATCTAGTGTGGACAGGTTCGCTCTCGCAGTATGTCTTCAAAGGAGACCATAGCATAACCACAGATTCGGCAATCTATATCACATAAATCCGAGCACCAACAGTTAACAAATACACCATTTGCGCACTGGAAAAGAACGCCTGCATAACTGTAATCAAGGCGGTCTATCACCATACGAAAGACAAGCAGATCCAGAATTGGACACACCTCAATTGCGCATAAAAACCATCAGCACACATGCGATTTCAACATTATATAAACACCAATTTCTGCCATCAAGCACAGAACCACCTCAGAATTCATTACGGCAAACAAGTTCATTCATAACTGAATTCAACATATTCATATTCACATAAAACAAACATTTACAAGAGCTTTCCACTCATGGCCAGATATACAATCTATGGCCCTTTTACAAACGGCCCGAAGGCTTCTAAGGAGAACCCTTCCTTACTTCTCACACTCACTCCTCACACTTCCTCCTTGCCTTCCATGCCTTTGAGGCTCCATAATTTATTAAACTTAGCATGATAAAAAATCCCAAAATCACTCAACTAAAAGCTCTAACTCTACATGCAATGCATACACATGGAAAAGCATCTTTTCAGCTTTATTCCATCTTTTTCCCTGTTCTAAAATAGAAAACTATCCTTATCCCTTAAAGATCCACATCCACTCCTTTATGCCTAAAAGCTCTCCTAGTTTTATTTGAGAATATCTAATTAACTAATGCATGACCCCTATTTCTATTATTTACAATAATTTCCTTTTTGGCTGGATGCTCCCGCATCATACTCCCAAGGTAGAAAAATTCGTGATCTCCTGATCATGTGTTCAGCTCCATGTTTGCCTGGATCCCATATCTTGTACTGTAATTTTCCATTTGCCGCTGCTTCTGTCTGTTGTTCTTCTCCAGGTCTCCACACTTTATGTTGCTTTGCTCCACTAGCTGTACTCTTGCAATCTTCTGTTGTCTTCCTCTTGCTGCTTCTCTTTTGTTTCACTGCTTCTGGTCTCTTCCGGAATTCCTTCATCATCATCTGCCTCATCATTTCAATTTCTTTGTCTAGCAGATTTTCTCCAGCTTCTTCAGTAAGACCTGTACTCACAAAACAATTGTTAGAATAAAAAATATAAGGCATCAGTGCCTCTTTTGCTGCTAGCGTTGTCTCAACTACCTTCATAAGTGTCACTCCATATGTTGCTCTAGCTGCTTCTATGAATGTTGTTGCCTCCCAAACTTCCTGTCCCTCTGCAACATTCCTTTGCTCAGCACCTGCACTTTCATCTGCAACTTTTTCCTCAGCTTTTGCTGGCAACACTTCAATATGCTGCTCTGAGTTTCTTCCCAGCTTCTCTGTCAGCACATCAGTATGCTGATTCGCATTCACCATGAGACTGTCAGCTAGTCTCGCCTTCTTATCATCTATCTCCAGGATGTCTTTCTGCTCTCGTTCACTGTACTGAACTCTTTCATCTGCTGCAATCTCCTTGTCATATCTTGGATTTTCCAACCAGTACTCTAACAATGCAATTTCTCTATGGCATTGTTGCAGCATCTCATCATCACTTACAGTCCCTGCATTCACACACAAGCTGTCAGTTTGAAAATCACAGAGTTCAACAGTCTCAACTGTTGCTTTACTTATCCATGCTACAGACTGATCCACTTCTTCTGCATCCACACGAACTTCCTCTTGTGCTGTAACAGTTGCACAAGGTTGCACGTCCTCCTCAGTAAAACCTGTAATCACATCACAATTGTCAGCTACAAAAATACATGGTTTTACATTATCCATCTGATCTGGATTTTCCCAATAACTCAAGAAATCATCAATGATCTTCTCCTCTGTTAACTGCATGCTTATCTGTAAATCTCTTTTCTGCTGTAGTCTCTGCCACTTCAGTCTCTTCCTCATCAGTAAACCATATCTCTGGTCTTTCTCATTTTCCCGTAACAACTCCATCAATAGCTCAAGCTGAACTGCTATCTCAACTTTCTCTTTCTCATACTCTTCTTGAGTCAACTGCTGTCTTATGCCATTCGCCTTGACATATTTCTTCTCTTTGTTTCTGTGGCCTCTTTCTGAACCTCTGCTCTCTCCTTTATGACCTTCAGTAGTCATCTCTTTCGCCATAAGTTCCTCACCTATGAGTTGCATGAAGCTTCTACCACAGCAAGCTCTCTTGCTGCCACTTACCTCACCAATCCTTCCCTCCGGATCTGGTCTTTTGGTAATCATCGGTCCTCTGCTGGAACCTTTCGAGCATTCTCCACTACTCCTGTAAGCTTCTCTCATCTGCAACTTTATTCAACCTCTATTGAATCTTTAGGTTCTGCCACATTCACTTAGAATCCCTTGCTGGACTCCTTTATCACTGCACTCTAGCTGTGATTTGCTTCTTCCTGCTGAGATTTCTTCCCTATGCCTGTAAATCAAATTATCAAGCATAACCTTTAAACGAGAGAAAATTAGTACCTGTCAGCTCACCTTTCAAGATCCTGTTGATCTTGTTTCACTTCCTCATCCACACTGCATCTCTGTGTTGCAATATTCATCAGTTCCAAAATCCAACATTCATTCATCACATGCAATTAACTGAACTTAAAAAAACTTGAATCTTCAACCAGAACTATTCTAGCTCTAATACCACGTGATGCAGCCCAGGCCACTCCCAGGCCACTACTACCAGGATCTTTCTCCCATCAAGCATATAAAACATGCACTTCAACGCACGCCAGAGCGTACTCGCTTATCTCAATTCACTGTAATCTCAGGACTTATAAAAGTCATGCTTCTAATTCCACATACGGTGCTATAAAACCATACTTTGTTAACACATGGTTTTCTTCAAGAGGCTCTAAAAAGAAACATGGCCATGCGCATACCATATATCTGTATATATTCACTTACCACCTCCGCATCAATTTTGGGTGTCGGCGCTAAAGATGAGTTCGATTTTACCATAAACAAGCTCTGATATCGGCATTGGTTACATAGGCTGGATTTTTCCACAGCAAGGACGCAGGCACACTTATTTATTAATTAATCTGACTCTCGCGGCGGCTTTAAAAACGATGTTTCCTTTGGTGGCTTTACATATACAATATATGTACCCACTCATTTAGATGCCACACAACATATTATGATGGGAAGACTTGCATATCGGACTGGCAGTTATAAATATATATCCTCTACTCTCGGTGTACACGTTCCTTCATATAGGTCCGCGTTTCAATGACCTTTGACTGATATACAACCAATCTCCGTCGTTGTATATATATATATATATACGTATTTAACTGAACCTGCAATCACTTAAGGTCTAATAGCCGATTATCATTATATATACGCGTTCACCTACAATCGTTCCACGTGTGGTCGCTGGTTACTCTATCATTAAGCAATCGATGCATACATAGCACACAATGGACAGCATTAAAACAAAACAGAGATAGGGACGCAAAATCTAGTGTGGACAGGTTCGCTTTCGCAGTATGTCTTCAAAGGAGACCATAGCATAACCACAGATTCGGCAATCTATATCACATAAATCCGAGCACCAACAGTTAACAAATACACCATTTGCGCGCTGGAAAAGAATGCCTGCATAACTGTAATCAAGGCGGTCTATCACCATA
The DNA here is from genome assembly GCA_031772625.1 of Pinus tabuliformis. NCBI lineage: Eukaryota > Viridiplantae > Streptophyta > Pinopsida > Pinales > Pinaceae > Pinus > Pinus tabuliformis. Next base: position 408,364,752 of record CM062818.1, on the reverse strand, counting down.
CGAAAGACAAGCAGATCCAGAATTGGACACACCTCAATTGCGCATAAAAACCATCATCACACATGCGATTTCAACATTATATAAACACCAATTTCTGCCATCAAGCACAGAACCACCTCAGAATTCATTACGGCAAACAAGTTCATTCATAACTGAATTCAACATATTCATATTCACATAAAACAAACATTTACAAGAGCTTTCCACTCATGGCCAGATATACAATCTATGGCCCTTTTACAAACGGCCCGAAGGCTTCTAAGGAGAACCCTTCCTTACTTCTCACACTCACTCCTCACACTTCCTCCTTGCCTTCCATGCCTTTGAGGCTCCATAATTTATTAAACTTAGCATGATAAAAAATCCCAAAATCACTCAACTAAAAGCTCTAACTCTACATGCAATGCATACACATGGAAAAGCATCTTTTCAGCTTTATTCCATCTTTTTCCCTGTTCTAAAATAGAAAACTATCCTTATCCCTTAAAGATCCACATCCACTCCTTTATGCCTAAAAGCTCTCCTAGTTTTATTTGAGAATATCTAATTAACTAATGCATGACCCCTATTTCTATTATTTACAATAATTTCCTTTTTGGCTGGATGCTCCCGCATCATACTCCCAAGGTAGAAAAATTCATGATCTCCTGATCATGTGTTCAGCTCCATGTTTGCCTGGATCCCATATCTTGTACTGTAACTTTCCATTTGCCGTTGCTTCTGTCTGTTGTTCTTCTCCAGGTCTCCACACTTTATGCTGCTTTGCTCCACTAGCTGTACTCTTGCAATCTTCTGTTGTCTTCCTCTTGCTGCTTCTCTTTTGTTTCACTGCTGCTGGTCTCTTCCGGAATTCCTTCATCATCATCCGCCTCATCATTTCAATTTCTTTGTCTAGCAGATTTTCTCCAGCTTCTTCAGTAAGACCTGTACTCACAAAACAATTGTTAGAATAAAAAATATAAGGCATCAGTGCCTCTTTTGCTGCTAGCGTTGTCTCAACTGCCTTCATAAGTGTCACTCCATATGTTACTCTAGCTGCTTCCATGAATGTTGCTGCCTCCCAAACTTCCTGTCCCTCTGCAACATTCCTTTGCTCAGCACCTGCACTTTCATCTGCAACTTTTTCCTCAGCTTTTGCTGGCAACACTTCAATATGCTGCTTTGAGTTTCTTCCCAGCTTCTCCGTCAGCACATCAGTATGCTGATTCACATTCACCATCAGACTGTCAGCTAGTCTCGCCTTCTTATCATGTATCTCCAGGATGTCATTCTGCTCTCGTTCACTGTACTGAACTCTTTCATCTGCTGCAATCTCCTTGTCATATCTTGGATTTTCCAACCAGTACTCTAACAATGCAATTTCTCTATGGCATTGTTGCAGCATCTCATCATCACTTACATTCCCTGCATTCACACACAAGCTGTCAGTTTGAAAATCACAGAGTTCAACAGTCTCAACTGTTGCTTTACTTATCCATGCTACAGACTGATCCACTTCTTCTGCATCCACACGAACTTCCTCTTGTGCTGTAACAGTTGCACAAGGTTGCACATCCTCCTCAGTAAAACCTGTAATCACATCACAATTGTCAGCTACAAAAATACATGGTTTTACATTATCCATCTGATCTGGATTTTCCCAATAACTCAAGAAATCATCAATGATCTTCTCCTCTGTTAGCTGCATGCTTATCTGTAAATCTCTTTTCTGCTGTAGTCTCTGCCACTTCACTCTCTTCCTCATCAGTAAACCATATCTCTGGTCTTTCTCATTTTCCCGTAACAACTCCATCAATAGCTCAAGCTGAACTGCTATCTCAACTTTCTCTTTCTCATACTCTTCTTGAGTCAACTGCTGTCTTATGCCATTCACCTTGACATATTTCTTCTCTTTGTTTCTGTGGCCTCTTTCTGAACCTCTGCTCTCTCCTTTATGACCTTCAGTAGTCATCTCTTTCGCCATAAGTTCCTCACCTATGAGTTGCATGAAGCTTCTACCACAGCAAGCTCTCTTGCTGCCACTTACCTCACCAATCCTTCCCTCCGGATCTGGTCTTTTGGTAATCATCGGTCCTCTGCTGGAACCTTTCGAGCATTCTCCACTGCTCCTGTAAGCTTCTCTCATCTGCAACTTTATTCAACCTCTGTTGAATCTTTAGGTTCTGCCACATTCACTTAGAATCCCTTGCTGGACTCCTTTATCAGTACACTCTAGCTGTGATCTGCTTCTTCCTGCTGAGATTTCTTCCCTATGCCTGTAAATCAAATTATCAAGAATAACCTTTAAACCAGAGACAATTAATACCTGTCAGCTCACCTTTCAAGATCCTGTTGATCTTGTTTCACTTCCTCATCCACACTGCATCTCTGTGTTGCAATATTCATCAGTTCCAAAATCCAACATTCATTCATCACATGCAATTAACTGAACTTAAAAAAACTTGAATCTTCAACCAGAACTATTCTAGCTCTAATACCACCTGATGCAGCCCAGGCCACTCCCAGGCCACTACTACCAGGATCTTTCTCCCATCAAGCATATAAAACATGCACTTCAACGCACGCCAGAGCGTACTCGCTTATCTCAATTCACTGTAATCTCAGGACTTATAAAAGTCATGCTTCTAATTCCACATACGGTGCTATAAAACCATACTTTGTTAACACATGGTTTTCTTCAAGAGACTCTAAAAAGAAACATGGCCATGCGCATACCATATATCTGTATATATTCACTTACCACCTCCGCATCAATTCTGGGTGTCGGCGCTAAAGATGAGTTCGATTTTACCATAAACAAGCTCTGATATCGACGTTGGTTACATAGGCTGGATTTTTCCACAGCAAGGACGCAGGCACACTTATTTATTAATTAATCTGACTCTCGCGACGGCTTTAAAAACGATGTTTCCTTTGGTGGCTTTACATATACAATATATGTACCCACTCATTTAGATGCCACACAACATATAGTGAAATTATGATGGGAAGACTTGCATATCGGACTGGCAGTCATAAATATATATCCTCTACTCTCGGTGTACACGTTCCTTCATATAGGTCCGCGTGTCAATGGCCTTTGACTGATATACAACCAATCTCCGTCGCTGTATATATATATATATATATATACATATTTAACTGAACCTGCAATCACTTAAGGTCTAATAGCCGATTATCATTATATATACGCGTTCACCTACAATCGTTCCACGTGTGATCGCTGGTTACTCTATCATTCAGCAATCGATGCATACATAGCACACAATGGACAGCGTTAAAACAAAACAGAGATAGGGACGCAAAATCTAGTGTGGACAGGTTCGCTCTCGCAGTATGTCTTCAAAGGAGACCATAGCATAACCACAGATTCGGCAATCTATATCACATAAATCCGAGCACCAAGAGTTAACAAATACACCATTTGCGCGCTGGAAAAGAACGCCTGCATAACTGTAATCAAGGCGGTCTATCACCATACGAAAGACAAGCAGATCCAGAATTGGACACACCTCAATTGTGCATAAAAACCATCAGCACACATGCGATTTCAACATTATATAAACACCAATTTCTGCCATCAAGCACAGAACCACCTCAGAATTCATTACAGCAAACAAGTTCATTCATAACTGAATTCAACATATTCATATTCACATAAAACAAACATTTACAAGAGCTTTCCACTCATGGCCAGATATACAATCTATGGCCCTTTTACAAACGGCCCGAAGGCTTCTAAGGAGAACCCTTCCTTACTTCTCACACTCACTCCTCACACTTCCTCCTTGCCTTCCATGCCTTTGAGGCTCCATAATTTATTAAACTTAGCATGATAAAAAATCCCAAAATCACTCAACTAAAAGCTCTAACTCTACTTGCAATGCATACACATGGAAAAGCATCTTTTCAGCTTTATTCCATCTTTTTCCCTGTTCTAAAATAGAAAACTATCCTTATCCCTTAAAGATCCACATCCACTCCTTTATGCCTAAAAGCTCTCCTAGTTTTATTTGAGAATATCTAATTAACTAATGCATGACCCCTATTTCTATTATTTACAATAATTTCCTTTTTGGCTGGATGCTCCCGCATCAGGAATCCCCTCGCCCTATGCCAAGCCCTCGACCTCAAATGGAAAGCAATAACTTCATGGTCTACTAGGTGACCAACAAACAAACTATCTTGCCAAAAAACAACCTTTGTAACCACCCTAACTGTAACAAAAATGCAAGGAATTTCTAAAAAATCTACACCAAGGCATTGGGAGTCACCCCACAATAAAAATAGACATCAAGCACAACTTGAAAAGGTGGAGGCTAAGCTCAAATTCTTCTAGCTAGGTTATTTCGTAACACAACTAGAAACACTTGACGTGATTGACCAGACCTCTATTATGACACTAATTCCCAACAAAATTCATATTAGTAATCCAAGACACTCGAGAGAAGGAATACCCACCTACATATTTGATACATGCAAAGGAAAACCACTCAAAGAAACCTTAAATCCATACCAAGTTCCTGGTCAAAGGTTTATTATCTAATTCCAACTAATAATTAGCCCTGCAAAGACCCCAATAACATTGGTAACTCCTCATACTTTTGAGAAATTCTCTCGCTAGACCTCCTTATGCCAAGGTCCCGTATTTGCTTCCCCTAAACCACCTTACAGAAATCTTCAACTCACAAACCTTTTACATAGAACCGCTAGGCTTCCCCATCAAATTTCCAAACCCCATTTAACTCTTACAGACATTCACCACTTTATCTCCCATACCAAAATGCAAACAACCATTGTCGCTATAGGAACCCACACATAAATAACCTATTTACTATCCTCAAGGAATGTCCACTCCACACGAACGTGCATGGCGTTGTAATGTCACACTTTCCCCCATTAACATTTGAGATAACTAGTGATATGGCCAATAGCCCATTGATCTCAATGTTGCCCTAGTATGTCAACCCCGTAGGGCAGACATTCATAATTTTTTTTTTAATTATGATTATTTTTTTTTTAATAATTTACATTAAAAAAAAAATTAATATAGGAAAATCAATTTTAAAAATAATGGCTTTTATTCTAAAAAAATATTGAAAAAAACCACCTTTTGTAATTAAGAGAAAAGACAAAAAAAGAAAAAAAACACTAAAATACAAAAAAAAAAAAAAAAAAAATTAAAAGAAATAAATTTCACATTTAAATATTCAAAAACCACTAAAAAAAAACATTAATATATCTATTTAATTTGGAAACAATTTCAAGAGAAATAAGATCTCTTGGAGGCTTTTGTCAATAATGGTTATAGTAAGAAACAAGGCCTGAAAGCCTTCCTCAAAGCTGGCAAGAGTCATAAGGTCAAGAAAGACCCTATTTATCGTAGTTCTGGAGTTCACTTCCCCTTCCCCCAAGGGAAAATTGATAGGATTGCTAGAATCCTCAGGAAACACAACATTACCTCAACCTTTTGACCCCTTAACACCTTACGAAGTTCCTTAAAATCAGCTAAAGACCCTGTGGACCCTAAGGGTTTGAAAGGAGTTTATGTCATCCCATGCTCATGTGGAACATTGTACATTCGTGAAACAAGTCGATCCATTAATCAGAGGATTAAGGAACATGCTACCGATATCAAGCATGGTAGGACCCATTCTTCAGCCTTAGCAGAGCATGATGAGAAGACTAATCATCATATTTGCAGTGAGGAGGTTAAGGTCATTGCGAAAATTCGTCACTTTCATCACTGTAAATTCAGGGAAGCCATAGAAGTTGAAAGGCAGCCTAATAATCTCAATACGGATGATGAGTGGAAAATTAGTAGTTGTTGGATTCCAATGCTTTCCTCTTACCTTTCCTCCCTTCATTTCTCCTTCTCCTCCCTTCAGTTTTTATATTTTTTCTTAACTTTCCCCTAAGGTTTTTTGTTATATATATATATATATATATATATATATATATATATATATATAATAAATAGAAGCTAAAATAATATAATAATAATAAACAAGTAAAATTAATATTTATATTTCCTTATTCACATTACAACCAATTTAATTATTTCCCTCCTTTCTATTACTAATTATTTCATCCATATTTCATTTAAACTCAATTTTCATAGATTTTTATTTTTATTTATTTTTAAAATACTAATACTATTATTAAATAAATAAATAATTATTATTTTTATCTTTACGGTTAAGTTAGTTACATTATATTATAATATTAGGTTAGCTATAAATAGATAAATAGTAATTATTTCTATCTTAGGGGATAGGTTAGTTAGATATTATCCCATAATGATCCAATTATATGAAAATAAATTAGAATAAATAAACGTTTAAATATATAAATAAATAATAATAATAATAAATTAATTAGTAATTCTAAAAAAAATTACTTTATCTCATCCAATCAAATATAGTCATTTTTTCCCTTATCTGTTTGGAGGTCTTGACACCCTATTTAACTTTCTGCTAGAATCTCATTTTTCATCTTGTCCTCATGATGAACCACACTCGTTGGTTCGAAACTGGTGGACCTAAATCTACCTATGTGATTTTTCCTGAAATTGTTTCTAAATTAATTAATATAACTAATAAAATGTTAAAAAAAAAGATAAATCATCTTAAAAAAATAAATAAATTTTAAAAATTATTAATATATTTAAAAAATTATAATTTTATAATTTTATAAATTATAAATAAAAATTGAATGAAAAATTAAAAAACAAAATTATAATTAAATTTTGGAAAACTAATAATAAAAAAAATGTGCTTTCATTTAAAATATTAGAGTAAAAAATGAAAAAAAAAATAGGTGGAGGAAATCACCCTCCTACAAGACACAGAGTGTTGCATATCTCTCTATATTGGGGGTAGAGACATGTATCATATGCCTAGAGAATAACTCACCATTTCCATTTTATATCATCAATATTTCAAATCTAAAACAAGATTCATATTTAAAATAAATTTGTAAAAAAAGATTATATATATATATATATATATATAGATGGAGTTGCATGAAAGCAGAACAAGTCAACTCAGAGAAGCAAAAGAACCCAAAACCCTAAGTGAGAAACCCAAAAAAATAAAAAATAATGAAATGAATAATAATGTTATATGGGTTTAAAAATATTAATAATAAATTATAATACATATTTAAATAAAAATAATGGTAATAATTATATTTATTATTTTATTATTACTATTACATATATTTATTACTATTACTATTATTATTACATTTATTTATTAATCAGGTTACAATTAAATTTATTTATAATAATTTTTTAACAAATACAAATTATTTATTTATGAATGATATTAACATATGTTTATGTCACAGAGACAATAACATATAAATTATACTAAGTATTATTATGATTAAATATTAGTATTTTATGAAATATTAGAAACTTATCAAGTTAAGAATAATCTTAAAATTAGAAAAAGTAATGAAAAAAATAATAAGATAATAAAGACAAAGAAGATATTTTTCTTACTTTTCCTAAATAAGAATAATGTAAAATTAAAAGATGGGTAGGTCTCTTACAGCTGCAATATGTTCGAAAATAATGCCATGAAAGATCTAGAGAAACAAGCAAAAAGAGAAAAAGTACAAACCATATATGTAGAAGATTCACACAAGAATAATAAAAAAGAAAGAATAAATTATTATATTATTTTTAAATGTTATAGGGTAACATCTTCCCCATATTAAAATGTATTGTGATTTTTATATTAATTAAATTAATTTAATAAAAAAATAAAATATTATAATTAAGGAATTTAGACTTCTGTGATCCATAACATTGTTCAGAAACTCTTCGGCAAAATCACATAACTAATCTTTTGTCGACGCGTTTCGAACCAACCAGTGTGGTTCATCGTCATGACAAGATGAAGAACTGATCTGGGTTAGCTTGATTAAATAGAGCGTGCAGAGACTCCAACGGCTATATTGCCAACGGCTAATTTTGACTTAAAGGACAAAGTCCAACCACTAATATTCTTGATATAATAAATTCTTATTATTCTTAGAAAACAGCTAAATTTGGTAAATAAAAGAATTCATATGTATATCTAAAATCAAATAATATATAATATATTATTATTAGCTAAACCTAAAAGAATTCATTCGTTAACTAAATGACTATGTTTAACAAAAGTATAGCATATAATATTTATATAATTCATATTTATTATGGTCAATAAATTAATAAATAATTTAAACAATCTATATTTGTTATTATCCCAATATTATTTAGATATAAGTAAATAGTCTTAAATTACTATTAGGTAAATCTATTGGTAAAATATATTATTTTTATTTTATTTATTATATAAATATGATGGCCCATTCGAATTTAAATAATATGTTATATATAGTAATTTATATTTATCTATATTTACTTAGTAATTTATAATTTCAAGCAAACAATAGTATTCTGTTAAATCTTTATTATACTTAGAATTTAGTTACAATTGAGAAATACATTAAAGTACATGTTTAATTAATAAAATAACTAACTCAATAGGTATAACATATATTTCATAATAATTTCTTATTTACCATTTAAACATAAAGGCCCAATTTAATTCAATTAATAATTTATATTCATTAAAAAATCAATATATATTCACTAATTTGTTATGAAATCATTAAAATTGACTATGTCATTAATACCTATAAGGTCTAAAAAGGAATTACACTAATTAAATATATAAGACAATCATAATCATATAGTATAATAGCAGAAATCTAGTCTCTTCTTAATATACCTAATAGTATCATAAACGGGATCAGGTTAATACGGTAAAAAAGCCTGAAATTGAATAGTAACCTATCAGGATAACGGGGAGAAAACCAGGAAGAAAGGAGGGACCAACCACTAAAATCAAAACATCAGGAGAGGGAAGACATAACGAAAGGGGAAGAGGAGGCTAGGAAGATAAGGCTGGGACCCAGCAACTGCTAATCTTCCAGCCATCATCCCTATTAAGATTGTTCGGCCTCTTCTCAATCTCCAGGGCCTCTCTAAACTTGCGATGGTGAAACTGCGCAACTTTGGCAATGACTTGAGCTTCTTCTATACATACATGATGCATAGTCTTCCCTGCATGCTCAGCCAAGGCTGAGGACTTGGTCCTACCATGTCTCAAGTCAGCCGAATGCTCGCTAATCCGTTGATTGATAGAGCGACCAGTCTCACCAATGTAAGGGGTCCCACAGGAACAGGGAATGACATAGACGCCCTTCATGTCTTTAGGGTCAATCGGGTCTTTCACAGACCTGAGGGAGCCACGGATAGTGTTGAGCGGTCTAAAAGTTGCAGGCACATCGTACTTCCTCAGAATCCTCGCAATCCTATCCGTGGTCCCTTGGATGTAAGGGAGGTTCACACCCAAGATATGATCCTTAGAAGCCCTTCGGATTGAAGGCTCCTTCTTGGCCTTGAGGAAGGCTTTTTGACCGAGGTGCCTATTGTAACCATTCTTCTCAAAGACATCAAGGAGATGAGCCTTCTCTGTTTCCAGGCTCTCCTCATCAGAAATTCTTACAGCACGGGTGGCAAGAGTGCTAAGCACCCCTAACTTCTGAGCGGGGAAATGATGCGAAGAAGCATGCAAGTATTGTTCAGTGTGCGTCTTCTTTCTAAACACCTGATGAGAAAAGGAACCATCCACCTTCTTAGAGATGAGAACATCTAAGAACGGAAGACAACCATTCTCTTCTTTTTCCATCGTGAATTTAATGGCGGCGGACTGGTTATTGAGGTGACTGAAGAAACGATCCAGCTCATCAGGGCCATGAGACCAGACAACACCAGTGTCATCCATGAATCGTTTCCAAAGCTTTGGTAAGAGACGAGAGGAGGCCAAAGCCTTAGCTTCAAACTCCTCCATGAAGAGAGGAGTTTGAAGCTAAGGCTTTGGCCTCCTCTCGTCTCTTACCGAAGCTTTGGAAACGATTCGTGGATGACACTGGTGTTGTCTGGTATCATGGCCCTGATGAGCTGGATCGTTTCTTCAGTCACCTCAATAACCAGTCCGCCGCCATTAAATTCACGATGGAAAAAGACGAGAATGGTTGTCTTCCGTTCTTAGATGTTCTCATCTCTAAGAAGGTGGATGGTTCCTTTTCTCATCAGCTGTTTAGAAAGAAGACGCACACTGAACAATACTTGCATGCTTCTTTGCATCATTTCCCCGCTCAGAAGTTAGGGGTGCTTAGCACTTTTGCCACCCGTGCTGTAAGAATTTCTGATGAGGAGAGCCTGGAAACAGAGAAGGCTCATCTTCTTGATGTCTTTGAGAAGAATGGTTACAATAGGCACCTCGATCAAAAAGCCTTCCTCAAGGCCAAGAAGGAGCCTTCAATCCGAAGGGCTTCTAAGGATCATATCTTGGGTGTGAACCTCCCTTACATCCAAGGGACCACGGATAGGATTGCAAGGATTCTGAGGAAGTACGATGTGCCCGCAACTTTTAGACCTCTCAACACTATCCGTGGCTCCCTCAGGTCTGTGAAAGACCCGATTGACCCTAAAGACATGAAGGGCGTCTATGTCATTCCCTGTTCCTGTGGGACCCCTTACATTGGTGAGACTGGTCGCTCTATCAATCAACGGATTAGCGAGCATTCGGCTGACTTGAGACATGGTAGGACCAAGTCCTCAGCCTTGGCTGAGCATGCAGGGAAGACTATGCATCATGTATGTATAGAAGAAGCTCAAGTCATTGCCAAAGTTGCGCAGTTTCACCATCGCAAGTTTAGAGAGGCCCTGGAGATTGAGAAGAGGCCAAACAATCTTAATAGGGATGATGGCTGGAAGATTAGCAGTTGCTGGGTCCCAGCCTTATCTTCCTAGCCTCATCTTCCCCTTTCGTTATGTCTTCCCTCTCCTGATGTTTTGATTTGGTCCCTCCTTTCTTCCTGGTTTTCTCCCCGTTATCCTGATAGGTTACTATTCAATTTCAGGCTTTTTTACCATATTAACCTGATCCCGTTTATGATACTATTAGGTATATTAAGAAGAGACTAGATTTCTGCTATTATACTTTATGATTATGATTGTCTTATATATTTTATTTAGTGTAATTCCTTTTTAGACCTTATAGGTATTAATGACATAGTCAATTTTAATGATTTCATAACAAATTAGTGAATATATATTGATTTTTTAATGAATATAAATTATTAATTGAATTAAATTGGGCCTTTATGTTTAAATGGTAAATAAGAAATTATTATGAAATATATGTTATACCTATTGAGTTAGTTATTTTATCAATTAAACATGTACTTTAATGTATTTCTCAATTGTAACTAAATTCTAAGTATAATAAAGATTTAACAGAATACTATTGTTTGCTTGAAATTATAAATTACTAAGTAAATATAGATAAATATAAATTACTATATATAACATATTATTTAAATTCGAATGGGCCATCATATTTATATAATAAATAAAATAAAAATAATATATTTTACCAATAGATTTACCTAATAGTAATCTAAGACTAGTTACTTATATCTAAATAATATTGGGATAATAACAAATATAGATTGTTTAAATTATTTATTAATTTATTGACCATAATAAATATGAATTATATAAATATTATATGCTATACCTTTATTAAACATAGTCATTTAGTTAACGAATGAATTCTTTTAGGTTTAGCTAATAATAATATATTATATATTATTTGATTTTAGATATACATATGAATTCTTTTATTTACCAAATTTAGCTGTTTTCTAAGAATAATAAGAATTTATTATATCAAGAATATTAGTGGTTGGACCTTGTCCTTTAAGTCAAAATTAGCCGTTGGCAATATAGCTGTTGGAGTCTCTGCACACTCTATTTAATCAAGCTAAGCTAGATCATTTCTTCATCTTGTCCTGACGATAAACCACACTGGTTGGTTCGAAACGCGTCGACAAAAGATTAGTTATGTGATTTTGCCGAAGAGTTTCTGAACAAAATATTATAATATCAAACGATAACAATTTATTTAAATAATAAATAATTATTATTATTGTATTTACATATTTAATAGTTATTTTAAAAATATATTATAACTATTAAATAAATAAAACAATTAAAAAGATAAAAAAAGATAATTACACAACCATTGGCTTAAATTAAATTAAACTAATGAAAATAAGTAATAAGTAAAAAACACTATGGTATTAAGTTATAATAGTTAATTTAGTCAATAAATTATATATATATATATATGATTGTCTTAATTTATATTATATTTTAGTAATAAATAATGATAAAAGTTAAAGACATGATCATGTTTAAGAATTTCTAGATTATTTAGGTTAGATATTTTTATTGTTTATCTAGTGAGCTTATTTCCAAAACTAAGTTAATGTGATTAATCTGGAAATTCTCAAACATAATTACTCTTCTATTTAAAAAAGGTAAATTATTTGCATTCTATTTAAGAAAAGAATATACCCTAGGTTCATGATTGAAGCCATAATGATGAAAGTAAACCATCTCAAGAGTCTTGAGTCTTCTCAAGTTCATTTTATGAGATTAGAGGAAACTTCGGAGTGATGAGAAGCAAGAAGAAAGCTTTAGACGAAATCGTGGGACATTGTGGAGTCATGAGAAGGAAGAAGAAAGTTTTAGAGGAAATCCTCCATGCATTTCGAGGACTTTTGTGCACTACTACAAGATTGATACATGATTACTATAGGATGCCCTATTAAGCTACATGATTCCTTTTTAGAGAATTCTAATGGTCGTAGGAGTGGTTTGAATGTGGGAGAAGGAGGTAGGAATCTATGGAAGGGTGAAAGTTACCTTAGCAAGCCTAGATCTACTTAATATACTACCTTGTACAAGGGAAAATAAAAATTAACAATCTTGTTGTAGAATGGTGAGGTAATTCCTAGTATGTAGGCAATTTGTAGAAACAAAAAGAAATGGAAGGTCGTGTGTTGGAGAAGGTGATGCTAATGCATGTGGAAGGATAAGTTGAATTTGGGAACAAACCTAATTATTTCATAAAATAAAAACTATTTTTGGTGCTTTTACACATAGGGTAAATAACCAAGCTTCCAAAGAGAGCTGACTTATCAACCTACAAAGACAATGCTTTTCTTATAAACCATATTTGGAGAATAGTGAATATGGTAATTTCATCTATGTACTCAAATGCCTAGGCTAATCAAGTGAAAATGATATGGGATAAATGTTGTTATTAAATTGAATGATTTGAGACCTCAATCCAAGTGAAATAAACTCAAAATAACTTCATTAACATGTGCTAAAATTCAACAGAAAATTACTACTAAAAACCAAAAGTTTCAAAACAATAAACTAGTAAGTTGATCTAAGTACCAAAATGCTTAAACTAATCATGCGAAAATGTTATGGGGTAAATATTTTTATTAGATTGAATGTTTTTATACTTCAATACAAAAAATTATTACTAAAACCAGAAATTTTACAGTTTTAAATTAGTAAACCAATCCAAATAATTCAATAGTGAGTTGTTATAAGGATGGGGCATAATTGTAAATGTATAAATTACATACAAAACCACTTCAATCATTTAGCCAATCTAACCTACATCAAATGAAGCATGAACACTAACCATAGAAACATGAAATATATATATATATATATAGTAGGGCTCTAAAGCTCTTGGGATGGAAAATCCCAAGGATACTCAGATTCCTATGAAAGAAACAAATCCTTACAAGCTGAAAATGAAACCATACTTCATTATTAGAATAAATTCAAATACATCCTTGCTAGAAATGAAAGTGGAACTGCGAAATAAAAAATTTTCATCACAAGAAGACTACAAAATTGATGCCCCTAGAGGCTAATTTGAATTGGTACTTATATAAATTGACAGGGAAGTATCCTCCTTAAAAGGAGGCAACTTTCCCCTCGAAAATCCCTCAAAAAATGGATTTGGTGTCCAACAGTAGGAATCTTCATTAAATGCTTCTCTTGTAGCATGGAACACATCCCTAGATCTTATCAATCAATGGAGCTCTATAATTTGTCAATAACTTCATAATATCCTATTCATTTATTGTTCAATCCTATAACGTCCTGTGTTAGGTAGCAAGTCCCTAAGTTCTCTCATTTTGCAAATCTTCAGAATTTACTCAATATTCTCTCAATATTTTGAAAATAAATAATATTAGACACATAATATGTAATTATCTCTAAACCTTCCTAAGAACTTATTAAAGCTATGAAATAACTATTAAGTGTAGAAGGAGAGATTCAATGTAGCCTTTATGTGCATAGGAAAGGTCAGATGAGGCTTAATTTGGAGGCCCATCACACTGTGTGTAATATACCTATTGTGATTAACCCCACGTAAAGTAATTTTAAATTACCAATCAGTTAATCAAACCTGCGTAAAAGTAATTTTAAATTACATATCAGTTACAACTAATTCTTGGCATTGGTTAAATGGATCAGCGAGCACCCTAACAGAAAAGAGGAGAAGGTGGATGGAGAATGCGGTGCTGTAGAGACAGACAGAAGAAAGAGGAAAATCTTTTCCAAGAACAGGAAAAAGGAAAGAAAAGGAAGGTTAAGTCTGGTGAGGACCAGATAACCTGGCACAAAGTGTGCGCAAAACCTGTTGAGGGCTGGAGGCCTGCAGGATGGCTCGGGGGGAGAACTCCATCTGAGTGATGGGTCTCATGGCTGGGTGGACGAGCAGAACTAAAGTTCAGGTGACTTATTTGTTTGAGAACCATTCCCAATTCTGGCGAACCAGGTACGGTCTCAAAACTGTAAAGCCTCTGAACAAGCAAATATATATGCAATAAATGCTAAGAAAATCAAATAGGAAATACGCATTACATTTCCTTAGAAGCTGTAGCTTTAATGTGAATATGCAGATGCAGTTCTTATCTGTATGGTAGACGGTTATTAACAAACGAGAGTAGCTACAGAATAACCCAATACATGAGAGTAATAGAACAAGAGAGAAACTATCAAGGTTCGGTATTGGGTGACGGAGTCGAAATACTCTCACGGGTTGAAATACGAAAACTCTGTTAACAGTAATCATAATACTAAATGCTTGAAAGGAAACAAAACCTTACAATAATAGATTGACCAAATACGAGGGTTAGAACCTCTGAAACCAGGTGCAGCGGCACCGTCAGTAATTGGTAGATATCATCGATATAAGAATCTCAAACCCTACGGGTACCGGGTGAGGGAATGTCGTGGAAATAAACATGCATATGCTTTAGATTATTAAAGTCTGTAGATAAGTTATTTATCTGAAACAAGAACCAGTCAATACCCTTGACCGTGAACAAAGGTTAAACCATTTGTGGATATGGTAGTGGTAGCTGGTCCATGAAATTATACAGAAAGAAATATTCATGATCTTTATAAAGTACTGAGCATATAAGAAATGATGAGAGCGTTATGTTATTTCTACAACCATGCATAAATCTGTGATACGGATGTAAATCATATATATAGCTGTGCATGGAGTCATAACGAAGGAATACAGTCGTTTAAATAACCTATTACAAATAACTGTGAAAGGGTTTATTAATACCCATATGCGGATTCGGTGCATGCAGCCGAATGAGCAACACTGATTATACAAGAAACTGTGTATATAATCGACATTGAATAAAAACGGCATTCCTTGAAGAGTAAAGCTTAGTATAGAACAAAACTTAGAATGCATGCTGTGCATACGGCATAAACCATGAATATACAGCGTAAGAATGAACATACATTATGAGAACAGAGCAAGACTGTAAGTACAAGCGTAAAGCAAGATTAATATGGTCTAGCCGTCCTTTAAACAAAAAAGAACATGAAATCAAAGCCATAACTGGTAAATCCTATGTTCAGTATAGATATTAATGAACTTCGAGAACAGAGTAATATTCATTACCAAAGCAAATTGCTATGAAGATTATACAGTTTTCAATACTCTGTCTATACATAGCTCGATTGAAAATTTGATCCTCTTTTCAACCATAAGAGTAAAATACTAATATCATGGGGAGATAACCCTGAAAAGGAAATAACGAAAATTATGGCAAAGTATCTGCTGCAGGGTTTGAGCGCGGAGGCTCAACCTGCAGCCTAAGCTTAGGAAAATATATGTATCTGTAGACTCGGTAAGCCGAGACAGAGATCATAAACACTGTAACTTTTAACCATGAACATTGATACAGAAACCAAGCCCTTACGGGTCAAACACATATAACCTCAATTACAGTAAGAACCTAAGAACATGAGGGGGCAACTGTGAGGATTCTCGACAGAGAAATACCTCGGCAAATAACACAAGGAGGCCCGCGTTGGAGCGGCAGCCTGCAACAAATCGAATACCATGTCTTAAATTGATGAAATCTCAGATATTAAGGAACAAGCAACGGTATAAGCTTTACTTACCTGTAGCCAAGAAGGCTGAGCCGTCGTGGGTGGCCAGCTTTGCTCTATGGAAGGGAATCTGATAACCTCTGTAACCGAAATAGATATGGTAAATT